>CAXDID010001217.1:0-354758 GCA_963988835.1 Hexamita inflata
CGTTGGCGAAGTCTTGAGCAGACTTGAACAATTCGCCACCATTGAGAACGAGCTTGGCAGCAGATTCGATTTCCTTCTTACCGATGGTGTTACGGTGGCTCTTGCGGGCGAGGATGGAGGCTTCGGTGGAGATACGTTCGAAGAGGTCGTTAACGAGAGAGTTCATGGCTTCCATGCATCTCTTGGAGACACCAACGTCCTTTTGGCCCTTGCCGTCTTCAGACTCGATGGCCTTGAGAACTTTAAGGATGTATGTGCCATAGGTTTCGACACGCTTGGCTTTACGTTCGGATTTCTTTTGTATTGGCTTAACGTCAGACATTGAATGATGAAAGTGGGGAAGTGTTACTTTAAAAAGTTGAAATAAGGCAGCACTCGTAAAAGTGTTGAGCGGCAGCGATCGTGTGTATATACATATATGACACGATGTTTATTGTATTTTCACTTCATAATGTAGTGTTGGCGATGATGTTTTGAAAATTTAGTGGCTAACATTTTATGGGCTAGGTTCTTTTTGCACCACTGGACGCAGCCACTATGGATATTAATACAATGAAATAGCGCGCTTATATTCACGACACAAATATAATCAATATATGATAGAAATAGTAACATGTCGCGGTGTGCCGCTGCTTAGCGAGCGACTTATTTTTAGCGCCAAGACGGGCTATATCTACGCTTTGCGCGGCCACAACGCTATCATTAAGTTAGCTAAGAAATCTCTTAATATAAAGTGTTGATAATAGCAGCAAGTATAAGATACAATATCGCTCTTGGGACTTCTTGCCCTTTTCAGACTTTTCCTTCTTTTCAGATCTTGGAACGCCACCTTCTCTGATGACTATGTCTTTGAAGATGTCGTTGAGTTCCTTGTCCTTACGGATGGCAGTCAAGATGTTGTTTGGAACAAGACGCTTGGTAGCTTTGTTGTCCTTGCGGGTCTCGGCTTCTTTGAAGACTTCTTCAACAACTTGTTGGAGAACAGCGGCCATGTAGACTGGAGCATCAGAAGAGATACGGTCTGCATAACGGCCTTCCTTGAGGTGACGGTGGATACGACCGACTGGGAAGATGACGCCAGCACGTGCGGATCTGGATTTAGATTTCTTATCGAATGCCATTTAACTGAAAGAGGAGGCGTGTTGCTGGATTTCTGACGTAAGTGATCAACGTATAAAGAACTGAGCGAGTGAACAGATGCTACAATAATTAGCGTTTATGAAATATTGTGCCAAATATTTCACTCCTTGAGCTGCCCTTTAATTTTTGTGAAAGCTTCTAAAATTTTCCGAGATCAAAGTGGCACATACTTGCTAGAACAGATTCTCATATCACGAGATCGTCTATTTCGAACGTATTCGCAGTGACAGGTCTTGGCAAGTAATATTTTTTATTTATATGATATGATAATTATTTTGAACAAATACAGAAAATCACTTCTTTTGTTTATCAGAAGAGTACTTGGAGACAGCGTCGTTGGCGAAGTCTTGAGCAGACTTGAACAATTCACCGCCGTTGAGAACAAGCTTGGCAGCAGATTCAATTTCCTTCTTACCGATGGTGTTACGGTGGCTCTTGCGGGCGAGGATGGAGGCTTCGGTGGAGATACGTTCGAAGAGGTCGTTAACGAGAGAGTTCATGGCTTCCATGCATCTCTTGGAGACACCAACGTCCTTTTGGCCCTTGCCGTCTTCAGACTCGATGGCCTTGAGAACTTTAAGGATATATGTGCCATAGGTTTCGACACGCTTGGCTTTACGTTCGGATTTCTTTTGTATTGGCTTAACGTCAGACATTGAATGATGAAAGTGGGGAAGTGTTACTTTAAAAAGTTGAAATAAGGCAGCACTCGTAAAAGTGTTGAGCGGCAGCGATCGTGTGTATATACATATATGACACGATGTTTATTGTATTTTCACTTCATAATGTAGTGTTGGCGATGATGTTTTGAAAATTTAGTGGCTAACATTTTATGGGCTAGGTTCTTTTTGCACCACTGGACGCAGCCACTATGGATATTAATACAATGAAATAGCGCGCTTATATTCACGACACAAATATAATCAATATATGATAGAAATAGTAACATGTCGCGGTGTGCCGCTGCTTAGCGAGCGACTTATTTTTAGCGCCAAGACGGGCTATATCTACGCTTTGCGCGGCCACAACGCTATCATTAAGTTAGCTAAGAAATCTCTTAATATAAAGTGTTGATAATAGCAGCAAGTATAAGATACAATATCACTCTTGGGACTTCTTGCCCTTTTCAGACTTTTCCTTCTTTTCAGATCTTGGAACGCCACCTTCTCTGATGACTATGTCTTTGAAGATGTCGTTGAGTATACTTGTGTAATCGCGCACTAGTGCGTCTGTTTGACGAACGCACGTCTTTTTCGGGCGCACGACGTGCGAGCACGCAGTTATAAATGAGTTTATACTTATCAAGCATTTCATAAATCGCATTTTTATAGTGTCATTTGAAAGTGGTAATTTCAATAGACGGGATGAGCTTTTTATAGTATAATTAACATCAATTAATATACATTCACTCCACCATCTATTTTTAGATGAGATTCAAATTCATGTTAATCATTTATTTTTTAATGTTAAATAGCTATCTACAAGAATATTAATATAATGTTGTCCCACTTCAATCAATGAAAGGAAAAATGTCAAAGTAGTAAATAGACACATGGCAAGAGTAAAAATATGCTTAAACTTTCATTTAAAACAAGAGTACTATAGAATGTTGTATTATATTAAAATTAAAATTATAATTTATATACTTAATGCTTTACTTATGTAAGGTTTATAATTAAATTTTAAGTTAATAATGTGTTATATAAATGCTAGTTCTATTCATATAATATCCATATAATCGTTTAGATAATTACATGAGCCTTGCATTCTACATATGTTATCATGTTATAATGCTAAAATTCTTGCGACGCTTCGCGTCGAAACAACCTATAATATAAAACTATATTTTCACTCCAAACATACGGCGCACGGATTATAGTTCCATTGATATCTAAAGTAGTGTAAAAGTGGCTACATACGCACGTATTTGAGATGCGCACGTAAAAATATACAAGTATAGTCGTTGAGTTCCTTGTCCTTACGGATGGCAGTCAAGATGTTGTTTGGAACAAGACGCTTGGTAGCTTTGTTGTCCTTGCGGGTCTCGGCTTCTTTGAAGACTTCTTCAACAACTTGTTGGAGAACAGCGGCCATGTAGACTGGAGCATCAGAAGAGATACGGTCTGCATAACGGCCTTCCTTGAGGTGACGGTGGATACGACCGACTGGGAAGATGACGCCAGCACGTGCGGATCTGGATTTAGATTTCTTATCGAATGCCATTTAACTGAAAGAGGAGGCGTGTTGCTGGATTTCTGACGTAAGTGATCAACGTATAAAGAACTGAGCGAGTGAACAGATGCTACAATAATTAGCGTTTATGAAATATTGTGCCAAATATTTCACTCCTTGAGCTGCCCTTTAATTTTTGTGAAAGCTTCTAAAATTTTCCGAGATCAAAGTGGCACATACTTGCTAGAACAGATTCTCATATCACGAGATCGTCTATTTCGAACGTATTCGCAGTGACAGGTCTTGGCAAGTAATATTTTTTATTTATATGATATGATAATTATTTTGAACAAATACAGAAAATCACTTCTTTTGTTTATCAGAAGAGTACTTGGAGACAGCGTCGTTGGCGAAGTCTTGAGCAGACTTGAACAATTCACCGCCGTTGAGAACAAGCTTGGCAGCAGATTCAATTTCCTTCTTACCGATGGTGTTACGGTGGCTCTTGCGGGCGAGGATGGAGGCTTCGGTGGAGATACGTTCGAAGAGGTCGTTAACGAGAGAGTTCATGGCTTCCATGCATCTCTTGGAGACACCAACGTCCTTTTGGCCCTTGCCGTCTTCAGACTCGATGGCCTTGAGAACTTTAAGGATGTATGTGCCATAGGTTTCGACACGCTTGGCTTTACGTTCGGATTTCTTTTGTATTGGCTTAACGTCAGACATTGAATGATGAAAGTGGGGAAGTGTTACTTTAAAAAGTTGAAATAAGGCAGCTCTCGTAAAAGTGTTGAGCGGCAGCGAGCATATGTATATACATATATGACACGATGTTTATTGTATTTTCACTTCATTATGTAGTGTTGGCGATGATATTTTGAAAATTTAGTGGCTAATATTTTATGAGCTAGGTTCTTTTTTTGCAGTGTAACACTGATTTGTCACCATGGATATTAATAATAATAGCTAATGGCTTATATTCACGATACAAATATGCAATCTAATGAGGTGATAGAAATAGTAACATGTCAGGGCGTGCCGCCGCTTCTTAGCCGAGCGACTTATTTTTAGCGCAAGATTTTGGGCTTATATCTACGCTTTGCGCGGCCACAACGCTATCATTAAGTTACTTAAGAAATCTCTTAATATAAAGTGTTGATAATAGCAGCAAGTATAAGATACAATATCACTCTGGGACTTCTTGCCCTTTCAGACTTTTCCTTCTTTCAGATTCCAACGCCACCTTCTCTGATGACAATGTCTTTGAAGATGTCGTTGAGTTCCTTGTCCTTACGGATGGCAGTCAAGATGTTGTTTGGAACGAGACGCTTGGTGGCCTTGTTGTCCTTACGGGTCTCGGCTTCTTTGAAGACTTCTTCAACAACTTGTTGGAGAACGGCGGCCATGTAGACTGGAGCATCAGAAGAGATACGGTCTGCATAACGACCTTCCTTGAGGTGACGGTGGATACGACCGACTGGGAAGATAACACCAGCACGTGCTGATCTGGATTTAGATTTCTTATCGAATGCCATTTGCTTGAAAGAGGAGGCGTGTTGCTGGATTTCTGACGTGCGATCAACGTATAAAGAACTGAGCGAGCGAACAGATGCTACAATAATTAGCGCGTTTGCGAAATATTGTGCCAAATATTTCTACCTCTTGAGAGCTGCCCTTTGTTTTTTGTGAAAGCTTCTAAAACTTTCTCTCTGAGATCAAAGTGGCACACATACTAGTTGTGAACAGATTCCTCATATCGACGAGATCGTCTATTTCGAACGTATTCGCAGTGACAGGTCTCGCAGGCAATATTTTTTATTTATATGATATGATAATTATTTTGAACAACACAGAAAATCACTTCTTTTGTTTGTCAGAAGAGTACTTGGAGACAGCGTCGTTGGCGAAGTCTTGAGCAGACTTGAACAATTCGCCACCGTTGAGGACAAGCTTGGCAGCAGATTCGATTTCCTTCTTACCGATGGTGTTACGGTGGCTCTTGCGGGCGAGGATGGAGGCTTCGGTGGAGATACGTTCGAAGAGGTCGTTGACGAGGGAGTTCATGGCTTCCATGCATCTCTTGGAGACACCAACGTCCTTTTGGCCCTTGCCGTCTTCAGACTCGATGGCCTTGAGAACCTTGAGGATATAGGTACCATAGGTTTCAACACGCTTGGCTTTACGTTCGGATTTCTTTTATATTGGCTTAACGTCAGACATTATCAAATGAGAAGTGGGGCGTTACTTTAAAAAGTTGAAATAAGGCAGCACTGCAAAAGTGTGCTGGGAGCGGCAGCGATCGTGTGTATATACATATATGGACACGATGTTTATTGTATTTTCACTTCATAATGTGTTGGCGATGATGTTTTGAAAATTCTAGTGGCTAACATTTTATGGGCTAGGTTCTTTGCAGTAACCACTGGACGCAGCCACTATGGATATTAATACAATGAAATAGCTAGCTTATATTCACGACACAAATATAATCATTATATGATAGAAATAGTAATATAAAATGCAAGTGTGCTGCTGCTTAAGGGAAAGGATTTATTTTTAGCTGCCAAGACGGGTTATATCTACGCGCGGGCACACAACGCTATCATTGCTAGCTAAGAAATCTCTTAATATAAAGTGTTGATAATAGCAGCAAGTATAAGATACAATATCACTCTTGGGACTTCTTGCCCTTTTCAGACTTTTCCTTCTTTTCAGATCTTGGAACGCCACCTTCTCTGATGACTATGTCTTTGAAGATGTCGTTGAGTTCCTTGTCCTTACGGATGGCAGTCAAGATGTTGTTTGGAACAAGACGCTTGGTAGCTTTGTTGTCCTTGCGGGTCTCGGCTTCTTTGAAGACTTCTTCAACAACTTGTTGGAGAACAGCGGCCATGTAGACTGGAGCATCAGAAGAGATACGGTCTGCATAACGGCCTTCCTTGAGGTGACGGTGGATACGACCGACTGGGAAGATGACGCCAGCACGTGCGGATCTGGATTTAGATTTCTTATCGAATGCCATTTAACTGAAAGAGGAGGCGTGTTGCTGGATTTCTGACGTAAGTGATCAACGTATAAATAACTGAGCGAGTGAACAGATGCTACAATAATTAGCGTTTATGAAATATTGTGCCAAATATTTCACTCCTTGAGCTGCCCTTTAATTTTTGTGAAAGCTTCTAAAATTTTCCGAGATCAAAGTGGCACATACTTGCTAGAACAGATTCTCATATCACGAAATCGTCTATTTCGAACGTATTCGCAGTGACAGGTCTTGGCAAGTAATATTTTTTATTTATATGATATGATAATTATTTTGAACAAATACAGAAAATCACTTCTTTTGTTTATCAGAAGAGTACTTGGAGACAGCGTCGTTGGCGAAGTCTTGAGCAGACTTGAACAATTCACCGCCGTTGAGAACAAGCTTGGCAGCAGATTCAATTTCCTTCTTACCGATGGTGTTACGGTGGCTCTTGCGGGCGAGGATGGATGCTTCGGTGGAGATACGTTCGAAGAGGTCGTTAACGAGAGAGTTCATGGCTTCCATGCATCTCTTGGAGACACCAACGTCCTTTTGGCCCTTGCCGTCTTCAGACTCGATGGCCTTGAGAACTTTAAGGATGTATGTGCCATAGGTTTCGACACGCTTGGCTTTACGTTCGGATTTCTTTTGTATTGGCTTAACGTCAGACATTGAATGATGAAAGTGGGGAAGTGTTACTTTAAAAAGTTGAAATAAGGCAGCACTCGTAAAAGTGTTGAGCGGCAGCGATCGTGTGTATATACATATATGACACGATGTTTATTGTATTTTCACTTCATAATGTAGTGTTGGCGATGATGTTTTGAAAATTTAGTGGCTAACATTTTATGGGCTAGGTTCTTTTTGCACCACTGGACGCAGCCACTATGGATATTAATACAATGAAATAGCGCGCTTATATTCACGACACAAATATAATCAATATATGATAGAAATAGTAACATGTCGCGGTGTGCCGCTGCTTAGCGAGCGACTTATTTTTAGCGCCAAGACGGGCTATATCTACGCTTTGCGCGGCCACAACGCTATCATTAAGTTAGCTAAGAAATCTCTTAATATAAAGTGTTGATAATAGCAGCAAGTATAAGATACAATATCACTCTTGGGACTTCTTGCCCTTTTCAGACTTTTCCTTCTTTTCAGATCTTGGAACGCCACCTTCTCTGATGACTATGTCTTTGAAGATGTCGTTGAGTTCCTTGTCCTTACGGGTGGCAGTCAAGATGTTGTTTGGAACAAGACGCTTGGTAGCTTTGTTGTCCTTGCGGGTCTCGGCTTCTTTGAAGACTTCTTCAACAACTTGTTGGAGAACAGCGGCCATGTAGACTGGAGCATCAGAAGAGATACGGTCTGCATAACGGCCTTCCTTGAGGTGACGGTGGATACGACCGACTGGGAAGATGACGCCAGCACGTGCGGATCTGGATTTAGATTTCTTATCGAATGCCATTTAACTGAAAGAGGAGGCGTGTTGCTGGATTTCTGACGTAAGTGATCAACGTATAAAGAACTGAGTGAGTGCACAGATGATACAACAATTAGCGTTTATGAAATATTGTGCCAAATATTTCACTCCTTGCGCTGCCCTTTAATTTTTGTGAAAGCCTCTAAAATTTTCTGAGATCAAAGTGGCACATACTTGCTAGAACGGATTCTCATATCACGAGATCGTCTATTTCGAACGTATTCGCAGTGACAGGTCTTGGCAAGTGATATTTTTCATTTATAAATATGATAATTATTTTGAACAAATACAGAAAATCACTTCTTTTGTTTATCAGAAGAGTACTTGGAGACAGCGTCGTTGGCGAAGTCTTGAGCAGACTTGAACAATTCACCGCCGTTGAGAACAAGCTTGGCAGCAGATTCAATTTCCTTCTTACCGATGGTGTTACGGTGGCTCTTGCGGGCGAGGATGGAGGCTTCGGTGGAGATACGTTCGAAGAGGTCGTTAACGAGAGAGTTCATGGCTTCCATGCATCTCTTGGAGACACCAACGTCCTTTTGGCCCTTGCCGTCTTCAGACTCGATGGCCTTGAGAACTTTAAGGATATATGTGCCATAGGTCTCGACACGCTTGGCTTTACGTTCGGATTTCTTTTGTATTGGCTTAACGTCAGACATTGAATGATGAAAGTGGGGAAGTGTTACTTTAAAAAGTTGAAATAAGGCAGCTCTCGTAAAAGTGTTGAGCGGCAGCGAGCGTATGTATATACATATATGACACGATGTTTGTTGTATTTTCACTTCATTATGTAGTGTTGGCGATGATATTTTGAAAATTTAGTGGCTAATATTTTATGAGCTAGGTTCTTTTTGCACCACTGGATGCAGCCACTATTAATATTAATACAATGAAATAGTGCGCCTATAGTCACGGCACAAATATAATCAAATTATGATAGAAATAGTTACATGTCGCGGTGTGCCGCTGCTTAGCGAGTGACTTATTGTAGCGCCAATACGTGCTACATCTGCGCTTTGAGTGGCCACAACGCTATCCTTGAGTTAGCTAAGAAATCTCTTAATATAAATTGTTGATAATAACAGAATGTATAAGATACAATATCACTCTTGGGACTTCTTGCCCTTTTCAGACTTTTCCTTCTTTTCAGATCTTGGGACACCACCTTCTCTGATGACTATGTCTTTGAAGATGTCGTTGAGTTCTTTGTCCTTGCGGATGGCAGTCAAGATGTTGTTTGGAACAAGACGCTTGGTAGCTTTGTTGTCCTTGTGGGTCTCGGCTTCTTTGAAGACTTCTTCAACAACTTGTTAGAGAACAGCGGCCATGTAGACTGGAGCATCAGAAGAGATACGGTCTGCATAACGGCCTTCCTTGAGGTGACGGTGGATACGACCGACTGGGAAGATGACGCCAGCACGTGCGGATCTGGATTTAGATTTCTTATCGAATGCCATTTAACTGAAAGATGAGGCGTGTTGCTGGATTTCTGACGTAAGTGATCAACGTATAAAGAACTGAGTGAGTGCACAGATGATACAACAATTAGCGTTTATGAAATATTGTGCCAAATATTTCACTCCTTGAGCTGCCCTTTAATTTTTGTGAAAGCCTCTAAAATTTTCTGAGATCAAAGTGGCACATACTTGCTAGAACGGATTCTCATATCACGAGATCGTCTATTTCGAACGTTCTTCTTCTCTTATTAATTATTAATATTTTAAATTTAACGTAATAACATCACTATTGTTCTATTTAGTCAAAAAATCTTATAAGGAATGCAGGCTTGTAAGGGAAGCAAAACTAAATATTTTTATGAAGTTGTTTTAATTTTAGGAATAAGCTGACTTGGTAATTGAGCCAACTAAACTCAAAAATGCATCATGAAAATGAAGTGAAACTTGTTCATATCTGGTTAATTAAACGCATTTTATGTTATAGTCTTGATAAAATATATAAAAACGGTGTATTCTTTTAAATAGAGCTTTTATTGTAGTTTCTGAACTTAGTTATGCAATGATACTATAAATAAATCGGGTCAGAAAGAGCACAATAACAATAATGATGTAATCATTTCTTTACTTAATAAAGAATACTAAATACGAATGGTTTCTTTAAATAGTGATTATTATTAACAATTTATGACTCACTAGAAATCTAAAAACGGTGATATAACTTAATATAGCTGAAACAAATACTCTAGAACATTATAGACTATAAGTCACACATTAAGCGAACGTAGGTAGGCGAACACGTACACCGCTTCTTAATTCATTATAGTTTGGCAATAGCGTTACTCAATGATATTGATTGAATCTGACTTCAGAAACAATTAGCTTTGTGAAGCATAGCAAAGAGTTTAATTATCTCCATAAAGTGAGTAAGCTAGATTTAAATATGTTACTTAAGTGCTATTATTCAATTATAATGGGAAACTGGTGGTTATATAAAAGTTGCAATGCAAACTTATATATTTTTAATGCTAATTCTGAATATTAGATTTTTGCGCTCAAATCCATCCGTTTTCCTTGCGCTAGAACTCACATTCTCAATGGGAAGTGGGCATATTGTAATTTTTCATTTCGTGGTGTGGAATAGAATCTAAACGGAATAAATCAATTCCAAGTCTTGGGCGAAATAAAACTTTTAAATCAAAAATCCTTATACTACATTACCTCGAATGCAGACCACCACCCCTGTTCACTAACAGACCCCCTGGCCTTTTTCAAAAAATAGGCAGAGGGTCTATAACTGAGAGCAAATCTGGTTGATTTTGGTTTATATCTTGCATCAGATTTGGTTTTCTGTTTCAGTTACAGACCCCTTTTCTTAAAATATTCTTAAAATATCAACAAATTTTTGAATTTTTGCTATTTTTATGTATATAACGACTTAAATAGTATTATTTATTGTAGATTGTTAAGTTTCCTCGTTTATATTTGGCTTAAATCACGTTTAAATCAATACTATTTAATCAATTAAATTTCAAAGCATTTCAGTTACAGACCCTAAATACAATTCAGTTATAAACCCTTTTATTAATAAAAATCAAAAGGGTCTGTAACTGAGCACTTTTGGGTCTGTAAGTGAATAGGGGTGGTGGTCTGTATTCGAGGTAATGTAGTAAATAAAGAAAACTTTCCTGATGAGGAAAGCCTGAAAACGGCTGAGCCTTGGAGCTCTATTATATATAAACATACATTTGGATGTTGCACTAAATTCTTTTAGTCTTTAAATTGCATTTCAAACAAATTTGAAATCACTCACTGTGGTGTTGTCATTCACCAGTCTGCCAAACAACTTATAGATAAAATTAATTCTGGAA
Organism: Hexamita inflata; assembly: GCA_963988835.1. NCBI lineage: Eukaryota > Fornicata > Diplomonadida > Hexamitidae > Hexamita > Hexamita inflata. Next base: position 11,149 of record CAXDID010001217.1, read on the forward strand.
AATTTAAAAATTTGCAACCATAAAATTATTAGTCTGTCATAGCCGATTTACAATTTGATGATGATGTATTAAGACCTTTTGTTGTTGAAGCTCATATGCCATTTGTTCACATTCGTCCTCTGGCACCATAACACTTCTTATGACGGAAGAATGTATATGCGCGTACCGCAAGTTAATTACAAATAAATGTGCGATTGGGAATCAATGATTGGTGTTCCTTATGAACGCAACTGGTTCGATATGTTATGGTCGACCTTGAAAATAGACACGAAACCTGATGCGAAAGATCTTTATTGTTCAGAACTTGTGGCGTTGGCATGCATTGAAGCAGGTCTGATTTCTTCTTCAACTTTCAATATCGTTCCAGAATATCTCGCTACTCCCGCCAAGAAACATGATATTTTGAGAGACAGCTACGGAAAAGAAATCCCACTTAAAATAAAGTGAACTAACTATATCTACTGTACTACTCAAATTTTATCATTAAAATAATTAAAAATTAAAAATACAACATGCTTTTGAATTAATGAACGGAAGATATTCATTCTCTAATCGTTTCATCCTTAAAACTGCTAATCTAAAAGATGATAAATATACATCTACGGGTATAAAATGAAACTTGTTATTTCAAGCGTTTATCCCAGCTCTTTCCACCTTTCTAGAATTTATGTTGTGCGAAAATATTCGCGATCATAAATTAATAATAATCAATTATTATATAAACTATTATGTGTTTTTTTCACGTTCATTCCTCTTCTGTGTCTTTAACGTTGAACCAGCCGCGCACGACCGAAATGATCCTGTCCATGTCAATTCCACTTTGCGCGTCCGATTTGTACTCCAGTTTCCAGAGCATGGTACGCTTGAGCTGGTTTATGAGCGTTCCGTTCAGGTAAATGGGCACCTTCTTCAGCCTTTGGCAGTCGTCCTCGTTGTTCTCGTCGAGATAAGGGGCTCCTGTGAAGTAAACGTTACTGTCTCTCAGGCAGAACACGAGTAGGTTCCTCTCGACCACGAACCAGACCGGGTTTGTTTAACAGGTGAGGCAGTGCTGGTTAATATGATCTGCTGATAAACAGGTTGAGCAGATAGTCTGACCGCAGTACAAACAAATAAGGTGAGCGGGTGAGTTGCAGGCGCATTTTCTCTTGTTGAAAGTTTTTATTAATGAGACGTAGTCCATCTTGAAAAACTCAGCTAAATTCAATTTAAAAGGTGAAATGGGATTAACTGTACTTAAAGATGGTTATGAGATTGATGCAATTAATTAGCAGCGCTGAGCGAACTTTAATGAAGAGTAGTACTCAGACGGATCAGATAGCTAATCGGTTACTAGATGCTTAAACGGAGTAGAAAGGAGAGCTGCAATATTATCTTCGTGGGTATTACTCAACTAAGCAAAGAGCGCCGGATCGAACTTTGAAACTCGGAACACGGCTAAACAATCCTTGATTATTTACGGCTCAAGAGCATAACTGTACTCGTTGTTGAACAAGATTGACCTCTTTATCTAATCGCAGATAGTTTTTGATGGAACGTTAGATTCGTAGTAGAAATAATCTTAATCCAACTTGTCCACCAAATAATTGAAAATCTGTAAAACCAAAAGCATAAGCGAGCTTATCACACTTAATAACTCTTTGTAGACTCTCTCTTTTTACTATATGTCAGAAAATACATCCAAAGATTAACGAATTGCAAACTACTTAATGTTTTAGTAAATCAGTCTTACCAAGAATGAAACCAACGATTCCATATAATTTATTATATTTAACTTTAATAGTTTTTGAGTAGCTTCAGCTGATTCTAAATCTACCTTTAACACATTTTTCAATATTTCTAAATCAATTCCAACACACTAAAATGACTCAGCAAATCTTTTCAATTAATCACGAATTTCTTCGAAATCTTCAGTTTCTTGAGCAAAAGGCAGATTAATGCTTTTAATTATTGTTGAAATTTAGCGCAGAGATATATTTTCACAACCTATTGCTGGTAATATCACATTACAGCTCTACCTGCAAATAGCACAGGATTTTTCATCTTTATAACACTCTGAGTGAATGCGATGTGTGCAGGTGTGAATTATCATGTTAAACTATTCTTCTTCGTTTTCCATTTTTTAAGTGAGAATATCTTTTTTATTTGTTGTAATTGAAAATTTAGGTATTGAAAGAGGTTACACTTCATTATTGTTTTACAGTTATTACTAAAGAATGGAATCAGGAAGTATATAGCAATATTAGCTAAGTATTTTTTCATTTTCAGAACCAGTACAAATGCTACAACATGAGTCGAATTACTAAATTAATTTTATATTTTTAACCAACTCCTCATCAAATTCATTATTTGATTCAATATTATTTTAAATAGCATCTTCAGTAATATGAAGCAGTTCTGATTTCGTATTATTTTGCTTTATTTTCAGTTATTTCATCTTATCGCTAACATTAATTTTACTCTTTTCTTGTTCTTATTCTTATTTAACAATTATTTCAATTATTTATTTTAGTTATGCTGGTATTTAACCATTTTATAAAAGAATATTCAACTTCAACTTGATTTGTTGGGAAGTTATTATTTCATTGTTAAATAGTTTAAAATTTGAAATTTCTGACTTTATTAAAATTTATCTTAATGCCACAAATATTAAAATTAGTTCTTATGAAGTTTCGTTAAAAGAATGTACATTGTTTAAGTACAGCCATGTTAACTGCATGACAGCTTATATTACTAATTCATGTTCGAATACAGCTGGGCATATTATAGGTTTATTTTAAATTTCCCCTGGAGTGATACGATCGAACTTAGTAAGTTCAGCATATTTTTAGTAGTTATACGTAAATTAAGGCAATGTATTGTAGAAAGAATCAAATATTGATATTTACGATAATACTTTTGTGTTTAATTAGTAATATGACGCTGTTTGTTGTGATTAATATAAATCAGTGGAAACTACATTTTATTCTATTTTATCAGCTAACTCAGAATACATTTATTTGAATGAATCAGCGTTATGGAATGGCACCTCTTCTAAGTAAGTATTTAAAACCTTTTCAGTTGGTTTAAAATTCTGAAGGAAAGCGTGGATGACAAATTTTTCTTTCATTTGACTTGGAGAGCTGACTGTTTAGTCTTTGTAGGTGATAGTAACTAAATCGCAAATAAGTCTTTGAAGAATGCGGTGCATGCGGTCGCTGCCTTCTGGGTCATTTTTTACAACTCTATCGGTATATTTACCGGTTTATGGGTGTGCAAAGCCGTATATTTCGAATATTTGGAAGATGAAGTGGTCAAGATTGGCTTCGATTAGTAATTATTGCAGTACGTTGTAGTAGTGGTAAATATTCATGCAGTAGCACATTTCTGGAGCGTAGAATCTGTTAAGTATTTTATTCGTGTCTCCTAGTCTGGTGAATCCGTTTGTTACGTACATCGCGTGTGTAAGCAGGCTGCGCATGACGAACGTGTGCATAATGTATGCGTTATATTTAGGTAGTTGATTCGTGAATCTTATTTTTGCGAGTAGATTGCTTATCATTTTGGCTGTTTTCACTCCATTATCGCATGAGTTCTTTACGTAGTGCTCGTGTGCGTTGATCATCATGGAAATCACGGGGATGTAGCTGTTATACACGAAGTAAGTGACTGACTGGGCTTCATCCACATCGCTGACAATGAGCGGCTGCGCGTTGTGGTACCCCCACGTGCACGCCGCTTGTGGTAAGTAGTTATTAGTTGCGTATTAAAAGTGGTTTTTGTTCTTAGTCGAGTTCACCAGAACAAACTGTAGGCACGTTTGTAAAACGTTTTCGATTATTTTCAGCCCGTTCACGGCCTCTTTAACCAGTTCAACTTTTATTTCCTCGTTTGTTCTTACGATTTTGCTCTGTAAATCGATTACTCGGTCGAATTCGGTTCCGACCACGGCTGAACAATACGCTGACCAGGCGAAATTGAAAGACTTTATGTTCTCGTGTGAGATTAAATGGAGGTTTTTTACTAGGGTATCGTCGTCCTCAATACAGTCTTGGTCGCGCCTGCGTGGGAGGCAAGTGTTAGAACGCGGCATCATGGACAGGAAGTAAATGAAACACACGAGCGGGTTTGAAAGTTGGACGGCTGTGTAGTGCACGTTGGAACTAGCGTAAATCTCAGCTAGGAGCTTGTACTTCAGATTGTACAACTCGAAAATCATTACTTTATCTGCGTCTGGCTTGAGCTCAGGTAACGTTTTGTACATTTAAAGAGCTTAAAGAAGCTTCTAATGCGCTAAAGAAACGATATTTTCATCAGAAGTTAGCTGCTTCAACTCATTCAATCCAGTAAGCAAAAACTACTCAAGACCACTACACTATAATTGCTAATAGCTCTCATCTGGGGTTAGATTGGCAAGTAACAGCTGCGCACTCAAATAACCAGTGAGCTCGGTCACTGTGAACATTATCGTGTGCAAATCATCTAAGTGAATATTCGAACACAACTACACCGGAGCAGAAGCCCAAAGAGTCTTTACAGCCTTTGCGCCAACTTACTTCTCAAGTAGCGGTAACATAGTAGATTTCACCAAATCGTCGTTTTTAAGATAAAAATAATACAGCAAAATGGAACGATAAGCAGGTTCAGAAATCTAGTCGTTTACTAAGTGACGGGTAATTTCATGAACACTTACTAACGGTTAGTAGTTTACCAAAGTTTCAAGATGCGAAAATAAAGCAATTAATGGATATTATGAGAAATCTTGCTTGTTTTTAAAATCTGTCATCATTTACGGAATATCAACAAATGGACATATCATTTACTTTATATTTATGTCTTTTGTTAAATCGGACGGTGAATTAATCTATTTAATAGAAGAGAACAGTAAATTTGTAATAATTCTTCTGAATGCATCCATAGGATATGTGTAAAACAATTGTGTAATAAGCACTTATATTTAAAGAGCTTTTGATTCATTATTATTTTAAATGCAGTTCAAATACTCTACAAATAATTCGTAAATGAATTCGGCTACTTTTGCCAAGTCAAAATATTGTGAAAACTCAGATAATGGTTTTAATACATGAGATCCATAGTGTTTAGAGCAAAAAGCTTCTTCTTTTATACTAAATCTAAAGCCACAATCGCACATTCCGTGAGCTGATTTAAATTAATATTTATGGCCACGATGATGTTCTTCTTCAAAGCATTCCAAACAATAAATTGAAAAAGGATCTGAGCTACATGTTTCACATTTGACTGCCATAACATTATTCATTATTTTACCACAAACAGCTCTTGGTAATTATTGGTATAGTTTTTCAAGATATAACATAACTTACTTTGGGTTATTGCATGAATTTAATCTAAGTACTTTTTAACCAAACAAAATAATTAATTGGTCACTTTCAATTTCATTTCTAATACTTTATTAGATACTCATTAAATGAAGTGGTAAATAGGGAAAATAGATCGACAGCTATATATTAATTTGAAATTAAATATTATGTAATATTTTCACTTCTCTCTTTCATTGATGAGTTTAGACAAACTACGTTAACTCAAACAATAAGCGGATATCAAACAATAACAAGACCAAGCATAATAGTAGCTATTATAAGAAATTAACAAACAAACAACTGTTTAAATAGAAATAACTGGTCAAATATCAGCAGAAGATCAAGTCTTACTCAGGTAATATTCTGAAATAACCGATCACAATTAACTTTTTAAATTGATGTAGAACTCACTCCGTGAAAATTTATTGAATACTAACCAAACATATGAAGTTAAAGAATAATCAGAGAATTCTGATGAAGAAAACTACAACTTCGAGGAAGGCGAATTTATCATTACTGAATTAGATAGAAGGTCTGTAAGAGTATCCAATTTAAGTTAGAATGCGCTTGCTGAAGACGTTAAAATCTTTTGTTAACAAGCTGGTACTGTCAAATCAGTTGAAATGAAAAAGAAATTTGCCTTTGTTGAATTTGAAACCGAAGCAGATGCTGTAAAAGCTATTATGTAGCTGAGTAAAGGTTTAATAAAGGGCAAAGAAGTTAAAGTTGATGGAAGAAGAACTGTAATTAAACAAAGAAAGAAGTTTCAGTGATCTTTCGTTTAATATTATTCATAAACAACAAAATATACACACAAGATATGTATATTATATATTATGTCAATAGTAGTAGAATCAACAAAAGACTAGAAAATTATTACATATATATATATTTAATAGAGTAGTAAATATGTATTTTATATTTTTAATATAATTAATACTTCATAGCATAAATAAATAACATATATATACATATGTAGTTAGCGAATCAGGTGAAACTGGTCCGCTAACGACTCAGTGAGGGCCCTGCTGGGTCTTTACTGAGTGGGCATAAATGACGGGTTGAGCCCGTTTTGAAAGTGGAAACACTGGCGTGCGAGAGCCCATGTTTTGCTTTCGAAAGTCTCACAGTCGTTCGTTTGTGCCGTCTCGAGGAAGTGATATATATTATATATATTTAATAGTATTAAAATAATTTAGTAACGTTTTCAGAATTATTAAACGAAAATATTGATTTTAATAAATATACAATATATTTTACAATATTCACTCCACATAATATTTAATTGATAATTTATTTGAGTTTGTCCAAATTGGCTAGGATATTGACGGACTTAAAGCTAAGTATGATACTTTAAAGTAATAATTAAAAATGTATCACAGCTGTTTTCGAGATAATATAAATAATATATTTTGGATGAAAGATGCACTTAAAACTAAAGTTGATGATCTTGTAGAACCAAGTAAAAGGTTATAAAGTACTCAAAATAACTTATTAGACACAATTAACCTTGTAGATGATGTAATAAGAGCTGTTAATGCTATTGATCATTATGATGTGGAATAGGTAGAAGAAATTTAACTTATTTGAAGTTTTTTGATAGTTTAATTTTGTGATTTAGGTTGTTTTCAAGTTCATAATTATGTTAATTTATTGGTTCGTTTATAAATGGTTCTGTTTTAATTATTTTCTAGAAGTAATCGTTTCTATCTCAACTCTAAACGCTCAATGATCATAATGTGGTTATTAAATAAAATGACTCACTTAACTGTAGCCTTATCATCAGTACTAAGGCTCAATTTAATCATTCCATCTTCATCTCATAAATCATGACAATCGACAAATCCAAACTTAGTTACACAATTAAATATAATAAGAATTAATTAGATTTTGAAAATGGTATTATATAACAAACCATAATCTCGCTTATAATACTTATAAGTATTATAATAGACCTACAAGGCTCAGCCATTTACAAGCTTTCTTTATAAAACAAGCCTTCTTTAAAATAAAATTTTCGACATAAATAAAGGATTTTCCCACACCAAGATTTAGAATATTACCCCAAATTGCCTTTCTAACCAACATGTGTCTAAAATAGTTTGTCGTGTAAAACGGTATATAAGGTTCTGAGTAATATCATGTTGATTCATGTCTCATTGGTCATAAAGTGGCTTTCGTATTATTGATGTACAATTTTTTAACGAGTTTAGAGGAGTGTTATATTGATTTCCTTTGATGGAAACTTATATTTCAAACTTAATATATGAAACATTAACTTTTTAATTTTATATTCGTTCCACATCTTCAAAGAAATCCATTTTTTATAAAGCTTATATTAGATATTAATATGAGATCCATCGTATTTTGAGTATCTCATTTTTAGGTTAATATAACTTTGTACGTTAATTGAATAACTTTAAGATAAAAATAGAATTGAAAAATCTAAATTTATGGTTTATTTGCAACATAAATTGAGAAAGTAGAAATTAAGTTATACTATACTACGATTAATGCGGAATTAAATTTCGTTTTATTACTGAATTCCAACTCTAGTTTAAGTTATTTAGAAATGTAAGTAATTTTTCAATATTCCAACATATTTCCTTCTTATTAAAAGGGCCTTTTAGCTATATTTAATCTAATTCTATGATAAGAATCTAATTCTAAGATAAGAAAGTGTTTTGGAATTTTACTAAATCAATCATTTACATGAAACTGACTGTGCATAAATATAGCTAATATCACGTATATTTTTACAATATTCACTCCACGTTCAAAAATGGATAATTTATTTGAATTTGTCTAAATTGGCGAGGATATAGATGCATTAAAAGTCTAGCGTGATGCTCTGAAATAACAATTAAAAGGTTATCACAACTGTATCCGTAGTCGTTTGACAAACAAGTTTATGATGGGAAATGCAATTGTAAAATTAGTAAAAGACTTCGAAGAACAAGGTGCCAAGTTAGAATATAATAGAAACAAATTAGGACAAACGTTTGCGTAAATAGATGACGTTATAAAAGCTTATGGTCATATGAATCATACTGACATGACATAATTAGAATAACTAATCGATGAATTACATAAAGAAAACCCTGGCAATTCTAGCGTTGAAATTGTTACTCCTTTAGAACTAATGTGATTTCACTGTCTTTAATATAACCATCTTTTATCAAGCTATTTTTTATTTGTATATGTTTAAACAAAAATATCAACAAAATTATAGTTAAAGTATAAGTTAAAAATATTATATTAATATTAGTTTATCACACCATTAATTCTGTTATTTCTTACAATATTTGTGCAGTATCCATTCTATCACTAAAATTGTCATTACCATCACATAGTTATTAGTTTAAAACTTCGATTATACCTAAAATTTTTCTTTAATGTTCTGTTTTTAGAGCTCCTTCTGATTTTAACTTGAGTGTTTTTAATTTTAACTTAAGAGCCGCTAGTTTTACTTCTAAGATGCCATTTGGATTGTTTATCTCTGCTATTTTAATTTCAATGTTTCTAATTTAATCTTCAAATGGATTTATAAGTCCTGTTGTGCTCAGTTACATCATTGAATGTTCTTCTTTTAGATTTTTAACTTAAGCTTTATTTGAAATTTGCGGCGATGCATTGGGCATAGCATATCTATGTTTTACAGGAGAATTACGTAATAACTTTACAACATCTTCCGTTTTATCAACAGGAGATGTTCGTAATTGTTCAGATGTAAGTTGAGATTCTGGTTAATATGTAATCACATTCTCTTTTTATGATAATGGCACTAGTTTGCCTAAAAAATCACGTAAATTTTATATAAGTTATGATAGTGGTAACTATTCATCTAATTATTAGCTGAATTGTTAAGCAGATATTTAAATCTCAGAAATATATTATTCAGCCTTCATTAATCTGTCTTATAAATTTGTCATATTTGTAATATCTGACATTATTCCAATTTATGAGAACTGAAAATTTCTAAAATTTCTATTAAATTATTTGAAATTGACAATAAATATTAATACACTTCAAATTATTAGAGTACTACATTACTTTGCACATAATAATTTGTCACTTACTTATAAGGAAGTTTTACATGAAGGAACTCCCTTATAAGTGAGTTGACCTACCTCCTTATAAGCGAAATAGAATTATTTTTATTCATAAATTATTTATGATAAATATAACAGTATAAACAAAATATTTAAGCTACACGACCATATAAAATACTCTTTACTTTGTTTGATTACAAAATTTCAAAGAATATTATAAATATATATCATATTAATGAACTTTAAAAATATATGACCATTCAAAAAATCATTTAATAATGCTCATCGATTCTATTACAGCAGAATTTTTCATATTTGTGATATTATTTCTTCTAATTTTGTCATTTAAAAGGATAATTGCTTATTCGAGTTAATCTATTCTAGATTACTGCTAGCTTGTAATATTTACCAGCTGTTCTATTTATGACTATTAAATTTCTTACTTTTTATTTTATTGCTAAATATGCAAGTTCATCATTTTGTTGTCTTCAATTAATTGTTAAATTTATGAAACTGTCATTGAAGTGGAATATAACTCTTCACTAACAACAGATAATTTAAATAAATAACAAACTATCATTACAATCATTTATTCTTCAATTAATATATATTGATTAATTTATTGAATAAATATGACGTAAACCCGTTTTCTTCCATTATAAATAAACAATTAACAGATGTACAATGAATACATCGGCAAACAATAACAAAAGGGCATTGTTGTTGATATTTGCTAAAATTAGTTGTTAATGGAGGTGCAAGGCGAAAAGGACACATTTGATAATAGCTATCAACCAAATGATAGTCAAAACCTTACATAGACGGTAATACACGGGGCAGATTCGCTCTGTTCTACTAGGAACCTCTGCAGATCGTCTGTAGAGGACTTTGACGCAGATAGCGGTAAAACCAGTAGTATAATTTGTCAGGACTCATTCCTGAACAAAGCTGGGTATTTTCCCAATGGTCATCACCCAGTAGAATAAGTAAGGAATACCTTACAAACCCCGTAGTCATGTTAATAAGAGAAATTGTAATTACAAACGGAGTAGTAACAATAGGAGTCGAGTGAATAATGTAAAAAGACAGTCAACATTATTTACAACAACAACTACTTTGAGTAAAATAACTTTGCAAAGGTAGAATAGTACTAAGTATAATAATGTGATTATTTAGTACAATAATGTGAAAATAATAACATCCGGTTTGAGTACCCTGGGACAGCTGAATACCCTGGGACAGCTGAATACGCTGAGGCAGTTGAATACGCTGATTAACTAGAATGTCGCGATCAACTTGAATACGCTAATCAACTTGAATATCGTGATCAACTTGAATACGCCAGCCAACATGAGTATGAAGAGTCACATCCGGTTTAACAATATAGTCCAATTTAACATATTATGCTCAACTAAACATAACTTGAGGAGCATAACACGAATATTGAATCAAAAAATTAGCCTGAAATATTAATTACTCAGGCAAAAGCTCATCTATCCAAACAACCAGCATCTTAGGTTATATCTACTCAAGAAGCAAAACCAGCACCGGTAAAAGCTTCAAAAGCAGAAGTAACTACGGCAAATGCCAATAAGACCGCTTAGGATAATTTAGTCGACTACAAATAGCTTCAAGCTTAACCAAAAGTGTTTGAAAATGCGTCTCAGGCTTAAAAATAATACTTTAGTCTAGAGATGTAACTAAACCACTTAAAATAGCTCGAAGCGAGTAGGAAAATAACTAAATACCGAGCATTCACATGTTACCTATGTTAATACCAATTTGCTACATTACAAGATCTCCACTATCATTTTCTATAACAGTACAAATCTCACCCAATTCATCAATTTATGAATCATTACTATGGTTAAATCACAACGCACATTAATGAGTTGTAAGAAAAACTCAAATAGTGCTACATATGTGACTAGTGCGGCCATTTCACGTCTAATGAAGTGACGCACTCCTCACATCTCACAAACTGTATGTATCAACACTAGTAACTCCGTTGGGAGGTAGCTCAAGACAACCAAGGCAACCAACCAACGAACCAAAATACTAATTAATAACCAAATAGTTAGTAACAAGGATAGTAGAGCAAACAAAACAAATAGCCTACTATAAGATTCATAACAGCTGGCAAGAGGCAGGACCAGAACGATGAAAACCTATATGTTATAGAAATTATTAAACGATTTTGAAAAAATACCTTAAGACGAGTAGAACTCACTAAAAAGTGTAATGACGAAGAAAAGTATTGGATAGAAAGAAAAGGAAAATACTTCTGTTAACTATATAAGGAGAATAAAAATAATGCACTAAACTTCTTAAATCAGTTTTTGGGGTAGTTTGTAAAAATGCACACCCCAAAGGTCGACACTTACGAGTACTCTCCTGCTAAATAGAAGCAGTACACTGAACGAATGGTTGTGAGACATATCGAAACATTTAGAGCTGTTGGTAGAGCAAGCGACTAAATCAACAGAGACGCTGCAGGCGAAAGATATGAACCTATCTCAGAGGAAGAAAGAATCATACAGAATAACATTCACTTCCCTCAAAACAAACCTATCGCAGAAATTTAACTCACAACAAGCTAAGATAAAGTGTTACTTAAACCAGCTACGGAAGACTTATAAACCAAACAGGTTAAAGACCAAATATAATCTCTTTAATGGTTTAAGGCGGCCGGACCATCCGGCTTCGGGCCACTGCACATCCTGTATGCCACAAGAACACTTACAGAAACATTTGTTTAATGGCTAACAGACGCGTTCAACGAGTTAAAAAAGAGAGAATAACCTTGCACAAGGCATAATATTTTCAAATTCGAAGTTGCTTACATTCCTAAAAAATCTAAGGGAACGGAAAAACGGTATAGAAGTATCTGTCTAGGTGAAACAGTCCTACAAGTATTTCATAAACTGTTTGAACGACAGCTAAATAGTAAGATTACTCACCACCACAGATAATACGTCGGGAGAAAATCAGGACTACTAAGTGCAAAACTCCAAGTTGCTCATATGCTGAACAACAATCAGAATCACTTTGCACCATAAAATGATGACACTTAAACTGACACAACTCATAATTCAGCTTAAGACGACACTATCTGGGACGTGGTCAAAGTAGATATTCAAAATGCGTTCAACGAACTCCCCCACGATTAAATTAGGTAAGCACTAGAGAACTCAGCAATAAGCTTACAGGACAGGCGATATATCTTCAACCACCTTTAGTCACGGTGGGCGGACGATATTCCGCGAGTAAGATAAGGGGTATCTACCGGAGATGTCATAAGTTAAAAACTATTTCTGGCATGCGTAGACCCAATACTATTCGAACTCGACGAAAAAGGATACAGAGCCGTAATGTACGCAGATGATTTGACTGTTCTCCACAAAAGAGGAGAATATCATCAAACTGTTGAGTTACTCGCAAATATGTTCCAAAAAATCGGACTAGTGATTAACAAAGACAAATGCGAAGGAATCGACCCCAGCTCAGGAAACACAACAGGTGTTATTGAATTCCTTGGACAAAATATCGGAATCAACTCTGAACCGATAGCAGTTCAGATACAGAAATAACTCCAAACCAGGATTAAGGCATTATAAAAATACGATATTCCAAAATTCTACTAATATCTTATTTTCAAGCAATGTATTATCCCCTCAGCAAACTACGGTCCCTTCCTCGAAGCTTCCATAACTGAAACCCAACTGGCTGATGCGAAAGATAAATACGATTACATCGACATCATGCTAGCAGAAGCTATGGAAGAAATCCTCGAATCAGATCTTCCAACCAAAGATCTACTCGATGTCATGATACTCAGCAAGGACGACGGGGGCTTAGATTTAATAACCCCTGGAGCATATTTCGATCTAATGATTCAAAATAGGGACATGGCGTTCCAAGATCCGACTAAAGTAAATAAGGAAACGAGAGACTTCTTCTCCAAAAACAGACACGAATTCATCAATTCTAAATAATACCCCTTTAATGTGAAGTCAGAAGTAAAACTGGGTCATTGCCTGGATAACTACTACTAAATCACAAACAAAGGGTTCTAATATTTAGTTGACATGAGATTCAACAAAAAGCAAAAATACGTAAGCTTAGATACAAAATGTGATCTTTGCAACTGCAAGAATGACATCTACCACGAGCTTAATTGTAAAAAGCTTCAAAGAAATCACATCTTAACACATGATTACTTTGTTAGATAGCTGGCCGATAAAATGATTAACGCCAACAAAGTTAGAGAAGTCAAAGAAGTTAGCAAGAATAATAACAACAGAACTGATCAAAAACACAAAGCCGACATATCTTTCATAAAAGATGGCAAACAACAGTTCTTTGACATAGGCATATCCTGGGACACCGAGAGATACTTCGCTGTGAAACAAAAGCATTATCAAACGGAAACTGTCAATGGCTAGCCTATTACTTGCACTCCAATTATTATCGGAAAAGATACGACGGTCCATCCAGAATCATTAGCCGCACTTCGACAGGTAGGTATCGAAGATTCATGGTTATACCAGTAAGTTGGAATCCTAATGTCCAACTACAGAGAACAAACAGACTATGTTTTCAGGAAAAAGACTAGAAAAGCACAAGATCAACCAAAAGAACTAAACATATAGGAAATTGATCAAACAGAGGAATTTAGCAGTCTTCCTGTATAACCAAAGAATCAAAATACCAACAAAAGCGAAGCAGTGAGAAAATCTCAAACTCTATAAACCTAACCCAAGCAAGCTCCCTAAACTCAAATTAAAAGAAAACACTTTGGCATGAAAACTCTTGAATTTTTAAGAGACCAAGACATAAAAATTGAACGTCAAATAGAAACCGATCTTACCGAGTAAGACATTAAAATCGAAAGAGACGTGCAAACATTGAGTTAAATTGAAGAGCAAGCTAGCGAAATTAGACAGATGGTAGCGGAAGAAAAGTTTGAGACCGAACTATACTAGAAAAGATTATGCAGCGAACTTGAAGATATTATACAGAACTATGCAGAAGACCACGCAAACATGAAGATCACGAAGATATAATCTAACTTGATGATTATTGTGTAGTCCTTCTACAAGAGAAATCTCATATCTAAAGATCATTGCGGAATATTCTAGTAAAAAATTAAATCTCTGAAGAAAATCGAGAACATTGAAGATATCTTGAAACAGAGAGAATAAAACCTACCTGCCCAGTAGGAACAGCCCAAGAGAAGCTAAAGCGTGAAACCCCATAAAGGCACAGAAGAATCGAGCATTGACTCGTTCTTCTGAAGGCGCTTCTTCTAGACGAAGGAGCAAACCTTTGATGCCCTCAAAGGTTTAGAACACGATACTGATCCAGTATAAACGAAAGTTAAGTGAGTGGGATATATATATATATTGATTAATATTCATTTCACTTCCTCGAGACGGCACAAACAGACTTCATTGAGACTTTCGAAAGCAAAAATTGGCTCTCGCACGCCAGTGTTTACACTATATTGATTAATATATATTGAACATTTTGACCAAATAATGATCATTTTGATTTTGGTACATTGGATTGAATTAAACGCTTTGAGTTCTGATTTTAACTGACAATTAACAAAAATTTAAATAAGGTTAGACCGAGAGCTACGAGATGGATAACGATAACTTCTAATGAGCAGTGTATCACTGAAAAACTAAATATACAATTTGATGGTTAAAATACTCCATTAAGCATCGATAGTTTAATTTTGAGCAATTTACATGACATGTATTTACGGGTAAAATTATCTGAAGAGTGGCTGAAGAAATACGAAGTGTTAGCATGCAAAAATTATGAAATACATATAGATTACATTAGATTACCCATATCTCATACTATAATATCTTATAATTTGAGTTTGGAGATATTCTGAAATCTCACAAATAGTGTTAAAAGAAGTTGCCTATCTAATTTATATAATCTAATCCCTAATCAATTATATAGTTTATTATTCAAACTATTTAGCCCTAACTATTTACTTAAATTAGAAACAAATATAGAAAAATCACATGTCTAGAACGATAGGCATTTAGCACACTTCGTTCCTGATGTAATTTTTAGTGTAAAATCAATACATATAGTCAGCGACTATTTAACAGAATTCGGCCCTGTCTTGGTACTCTGTGAACTTTTCAAGAACGTTTCCGTTCATGTCCCAGTCGACTATCGTTCCTCCTTCGATGAACTTTCCTTTGTAGAGGGAATATTTAACGTTCAGTTCGTGGAGTGGCGGATTATCAACGCAGAACTCGATGTACTCGTTTATGCTCATAAACTGAGTGTCAATAGATTATTATTAAGATGTTCGAATCTGTTTTTACACTATTTGAACGGATTTGATAATTTCAAGTTGTTCGTTTAATATTTTGTAGCCATTGGTGGTTTGCACGATTAATAATGCGTCCGAGCTCATATTAATAATCTCCTCACCCAAATCCAGGAACAAACTAGATTTAAAATCTAGATTTAGTGAATAAATTGGAATGCTTGAGTCAAATTAATATAAGCAAGTACCAGCTGATAAATATAACTTATCGTTAAATATATGCGCACACGAAAAGGGCATTTAAACTAAATCAGGAAGCAAATACAGATTTTTGTTCCCGAATAAATACAAAGCGTCGTTTTACACAACAAATCCTGCGTTCTCATTCACAAAGTCACACTTAATTACGTTACTGCCATACAAAAGCAACCCAGATAAAGCTAGAACCAATGTATCGTTGAAAATAATTCCAGTTGCTTGAATTTTTGATGATTGCAAAAGCTCATCAACGTCTGAATATTAATCATCCTGTTCACGATTCGCATAGTCAAATGAATTTTCACCTATTATATACGTAGAGTCATGGAATTATACACTTGATGCTGATTACTCACCAATACAACGTAAGTTAGTTGTAAACTGCAGTAACTTATCACCTGTGAATACGTAAATCCTATTATGAATAAATAAACCGGATATTACTTTATCTATTTCGCTGATTTGTGTGTAAAGCTCAAGCTATGAATTATTTAATTTAAATACTACATTTGGGTTGGTGATAAGATACAAGGTACTTTAATTTCGGAATAAAATACCATCGATTTCTAAATCTGATATTTTATGACCGTCTTTTGTGAATGTGATAAGTTGTGTTCCGTTAAGACAATATACAGAATCGAAAAGAAAAACAACATATAATTTCTATTATTATTAGTTTTATCGTTGAATAATGGGTATTTGTTGAGAATCGTATATATTTTGTTGATCGTAGTAGTACGTTGTGTCAAATGATTTGAATAGTTTTTTCATTGGGAGGTGGTAAATTAAAATCTTTCATTTCGCTATCTTTTAGCAAAGTTTCCGCTCCATGCGCAAATATAAAATGAGTAAGTAAAAGTAAACAGAGACCGCGCATCGTGCGTACAAGCTGGGTGAGTTGACGTATGACGAGCGTAAGTCGCCAAATTTGCAGGCGCACATTCATCAGGTGTTTACGTACATTGACGATGCGCAGTAGAATTTCATAACGTGTGATTAGTTTGCTCGTTTTCTGTCTCAAACGGGTGTGGTTGCTGATGAGTAGTCCGTGTACGATTTGGTTGTGTAGTTCAGGTAGTCTAAATTGGAGAAGGGTGCGTATTTTGAGAAGCCTCCAATCTCGCTCCAGATAAAGGAGTCCGAGTTCAGGGACATCGTGATGCAGAAATCCCTCCCTGCCGACGAAATTAAAGAGCTCAAACACTGCTTCCATTAACTTGGACAGATTACGCCCAATTTAATCAACTCTCAGAACCAGCTCTCGTCCACTTCACTATTTAATTAAATGCGGTTCTGGAACATAATGACCGACCAGGAAATTGAACTTGTGAAGGTCTTCTTCGGAACCGGCGGGAAACAAACGGAACTCGTAGACATCGAAAGATTCCTCAACGGAATGATCGAATGAGCTGCTTTATTTTTGCATTTTTGGTTTTAAATTGATATTATATAATCTAATATTAATTATACATTTTAATTACAGAGTGAACATTCTCTCTCGTATTTAAGAGCAATAGTCATATTGATAAGAAAGGAAGAAACAAGTCACTTGATATTTGACTCTCTAAAAAACTATTAAATGTTCCTATATATGCGTAGTAGGCGCAACTTTCAATATACAAGTATATTAAAGTAAAGATAGTGTAATTAATTCTTAAACAGTAAAGAATATTTATTTACTGTATAAATAGTTTTATAAACATGCACAATGTATTTAATTTGCAATTCACAAACAATCAAAATCACAATGTGAAAGTCATTTTAAAAACAATGAAAGCTACTTTTATTAAAATAGACCAAATATCAAAATTCTTTCACTCCATTAGATGGCAGATAATACTATGAGAGTTGTGGTTGTTGGAACTGGTGCTGTGGGAAAAAGCTGCATTACCGTAAGATTCGCACTTGGTAAATTTGCTAAAAACATGATCCCACTATTGAGGATTTTTATCGTAAAGCTATTGAAGTTGATAATGAGATGACTATGCTCGATATTCTTGATACTGCTGGTCAAGAAGAATTTTCAGCGCTTAGAGACAGCTATATGTATGGAGGAGATGGTTTCATTATGGTTTATGCTGTCAACTCAATCAACTCATTTGAAGAGATCGAAAAACTTAGAGCTTAATTACTCCGCATTAAAGGTAAAGAAAACGTACCTATGCTATTAGTTGGAAACAAATGCGATTTAGAAGATAGAGAAGTGACAACAGAATAAGGTCAATAACTGGCTGATTAATATGGTTGCTCGTTTATTGAAGCATCCGCTAGAGAAAATATAAATATTTAGTAGATATTTACCAAGATAGTTCAATAGATTAGAACAGTTCAAAAGGAAGAAGGAACACTTAAGAAAAAAGCAAAGGGATGTAAAAGTGTGTGAGCAACATTAAATATTTGTTGTTATTTCTACAATATTTAAAAGGAAAAATAACTAACTAAACTCACTAAAAACTATTATTCGCTGTCGTTGATTGCAAGTCGTCCGCATTTATATTATTTATTTGAGAAAAAGGCTCAAACTATAAATCAGATAATTCATCATTGATCGAAGAAATGGAAAACGTTTTTGCAGCTTTATTCTTATTATATGTACGAACTTAAGAGTTGCTATCTTAGTGACTGACTACTGGAACACATAATTTTGGCATGCATGATTTCATCATCGATTATTGGTGTGGGTGAAATATCAATATAGTAAAGAATTGTGTATATAGTGTGATTTTACAAAAAATATTTTGTGGATTGTAGTTTGTATGTGAGTTTATTACAACAGAAAAAGTATAGAATAGATGCAAATTTTTATATTAGCATTCACATGTCTTAAAGGACGTTTTTCGGGCATTTACACACTTTATATAATATATTCGTGTCCCCGATGACATCAGTACCTAACTAGGTGGTATGAGAGCTAGGCGGTCGCTTTTAAAAGAGATTTCCGGGATTACCCGTTTGAATAACGATTAAGGAGAGAGAATAAAATATTGATAACCGTTGACAATACAATAGTGATTTTAAGTTTAATTTTGAGGGAAACTCCCGGTCAAACAATAGAAATAATATTTGTGATGTGTGTTATAATTTATTCTTAAATATCAATTAAATCTTCAAGCACTATAGAGAAGTGTTTTAGAACCATACTGTTCTTTAAAATACAAAGTAAATTAGTAAATATGTTAAGTTAAACTATTGGTTTTGTTGATTAATTTTGCTTGAGATAATAATAATTATATTCAACCCATATAAATAAACATTCCAAATACTTTTCCAAATACGTCGCATAGCCTCTAAACCCGCCAGTGATACTGTCCAGCCGTTATGCAAGTATAGTTGTAATTGGATAAGAACGAACAAGTACTTTTGATGAGAAGTGTTATTCATATAAAATCAAAATGTATGACAATTAAAATAAGTCAAATTTCTTTTAAATAGTAGATATTGCGTTAATATATTCTGAAATCAATTGAAATAAAAATAAAACTGATTTAAAAAAGTATAAATCTGTTGTGTACATTCTGTATGTATTAATTTAATTTATAGAATTAGTAAACAAACAAAGAATATTTTGAAGCATATTACGTTTTAAAAACACTAATGTATTTATCAATCATTGTTAAAATAATACGTGCTTATTTACAGCTTTATTATTGCAAATATTGTTACCAAAAGCGTTCCACACCACATTCTAATGCAAATACATAGCTTTACCAAAGCTGCTTCAATTCTACTTAATATCAATTTGAAAGAGTCTTTTGCAGTGCAATCATATATAGTTTAATACTTCTCATTTAATCCACAAAGTTATATGTGGTTTGAGTTATCATATATTTTCAATAAACCTGTTAGTGCCATCAAATCGTTTTACATAAATGTGTATTTGAAAGCATTTAATCAGCAATCGCGTTCTAAGTCCGAAGAAATTTTCTACAGTTCAACCGCAGAAACCTTGCTGTTTACGAAGCAGCTAGAAAAGCTACTTTAGCTTACTGAATCCGACTGACATACTTGATATACATATTTAATTATATATCATGTTAATAATCTAGTTAAATGATACATTAATCAACATATTTTAATTATAATAAATATTCTTTCCCCATTCATTTTAATGAACTTTAATTCATATTAAATATGTTTTGTATTATTGAACATTGGACAGAATTTAAATAAATTATATTATATTTGCAATTTATTATCTATTTATAATTGAATATTCTACTCCATTATTCATTACCTAACTCACTAAAACTACTGTTTGCATTCATTGCGAACCGTCAACATTTGTGTTGATTTGAGAGAATGGTTGAAACTCTAAATCAGAAAACTCATCGGTAATGGAAGAGATTGAAAACGCTTTCTAAATCGCTATCACGTTTTTGTTCACATAAACTTTAGAGTTGCCATCATCCTGGTTGACTTCTGGCAAGCATAATTTAGGCATGCATGATCTCATCATTGATTGGTGTGGTGAAACAAACTCTAGAGAAGTATTGTACGTTTGTGTTAGAGTTCATATTCATTTTGTAATGTAAGAATATTTTAGTTTATTCAGTTAATACCCAATAACTAATCACTTTAAACTACAAGCCAACATTTTTATCGTAGGATTATCATTATAATGGTTTTCAAAATAATACCTAATCAGATTTCAAAAGTGAAAATACAGCCCACAAGATAAAATAGCTTCTTTGACTTTGATTCATGAATTATAAAATAATTTACCTAAACTTTCCTATATCAAGCGTAGTCTTCCGGTATACAATTTTAACTAGAAAATTTAATCTTCGAAGTAGACAAACCATAACATATTCAAGAATTTGTTGCACCCTAAATATTAAATGATAGTTGAGGTGTTTCATGCTGTTATAAATAATAATCGAATCAACAATATCACTAGATCTGGGAAAGCAGGTCCCGGACCTCCTACAGGAAATCCGCTTCGTTTTAATTCAGTTCTTTTTCTTGGACATTATTTATCTAAACAGGAGCGTCAAAAGCCTTGTTCTGGTGGATCCGCGAGTAGTACTTGTTCTTCAGGCAGACTGCTCCCCGTTCTGGGAAGACATTTCTGCGAATCGTGTTCCAATCGTTGCCGCATTTGTCCACAGCCGCTTTTAATTTGAACTCTTCCTATGAATTCCACTTGGAGTATGACATTGGAGTGAGGCACAATAAAAGGCGTTATATTCGCAGCTGATTCCGAATTTGTTTCTATACATAGGGAGATTTAATCCAAATCTCCAAATTATTATATTTTAATAAACCAATTGTTTCAAACTACACTGTAAATAGAGTGAATACAAAGCGTTGAGAATTTGAGTATATTGCAGAAAACATTTGGAATGTGAATATAATAATATGTTAATAAAATAACATAGTAACATATTACACTTTCTACTTGTATACTCATTACAGTACCAGTAATATATTTCTTGTAAATTAATCTCCTGTAAAATATCACAAAATATCTCAGAGTATGTAAATATTTGTATATTTGTTTCTTTTAACAATACATTCGATTAACAAACTAATAGTTATCTCCTTAATTATCTGATTGATTCAACAGATTATATATTATTATTGATAATGTAGCAGAGAATGGTCTATTATTTTCTTACTAAACTGGAACCGTATATTCACTACTTTTCATTCATCACTATTGAAATTGACTATTGAAATTTTGCTGATAAGAGTAAGGCCTGACATTTGATACTTTTTGGCCAAACGGATAGATACAGAAAGTGTTTCACGCTCATACAGTATATATATTTTACAGTCAATACCATTACTTTTGGTTTAAATTAGCTAAATATTAGCTAGATGGATAAATAGATGACTAAGTAAACCGTGCTCAAAGCATACCTTTCTGTCATGTTGAATCACAGTACTCCTATGATAGGAGCTCTTAAAAGATTTTTCCATCAGACTTAAAATTCAAAAATATTTAACAAATCAGTCGTCTACAATGTTTACATATATTATGTAAACAGTACCTTAATTTATATTATTTTTAATATTCACTCCAAATTAAATGGATAATATATTAGATTTTGTTAAAATTAGCGATGATATTAAAGCATTATTAAGTTAATTCACCAATTTACCTATCTATTGTATATATTTTACATTTGAAGTGGCGTTAAATAATTATTCATATAAAAAATATTAATTAAAATAAATATTAAGGTGCATTACATTCAGATCACAAAATCGCCACCATAAACTAAATATAATACAATTTTTAATACATTTTAATTCAATTTTTAAAATTACAATTGGTACATTTTAAATCTAGCTGTGATTGATGTAATTGATTATTGAGTGGATACCAAAAGATTGAGCTGATAAATAATCTCAATATATATGTATACCTCAAAATCGTTCTGTAAAACTTTATTGATAATATCATATTTATATGTATTTTTACATTATTTATAATTTGTCTTCTTATTGATATAAGTTATTTTGTGTTCACTCCTTTTGTGTTATGTTGGTTGCACACATTATGTTGGTTTCAGCAGATTACGTTTCCGCTATTTAAACTTGTTTTGCTTATTTTCTTTTAGAAACTGCAAATACGATAACTATAATAATTATAAATACAACAAAACATATAGCAACCGCAATTCCAGCACTCGCACCAGCCGATAACTTAACTGTCTCTGTTTCTATTAAATGTATTTTAGTCTGTACCAAGAAGTTCCTCATCAGCATGTAATCCTGCCCGTTTTCAATTTTTTCCTCAAGAATCTCTTTATCGTAAATATTGTAGCACTCTTTGGTGTAGTGATTTCTGCAATATAGTGCTAAACATGTGATGTTATCTTTTTGGCATGAATCAGCTTAGCAATCATTTTACCAAACTCCAGTCAGAGGTGATACACAGTCAAAAACTTTACAAAACTCGTTCTGAAGTACATTTTGGTTCTCGTCGTAACAATCAACTTGAAGTTTATTTTGTCTTTTAACGCAGTTTGGATCCAAAGGTGATTTAATACAGAAGAAATCCAGTTTACTATTTGTCTCCTAATATTCGAATATGTGAACGAGAGAGGTGTTGGTAAGAATATAAATGGTTAGGTAGTCCTCGTCACTATCGTCAATGTAGAAGTCAAGTACATTTGTGTAAAGTAGGTGCTACTATTTTGTGTTTTTCACGAACTGATAGAAGTTATTGTTTTTAATGTAATAAGACACGTCTGAGAACTCGGTCAAGTTGAAGCCGAGAAGTATTTTCTGGTAACCGTTTCCAACTAATCTCTGATAAACGCTGTCAGCAGCAATTAATGGGAGAACTCCGTCATCATTAGTTCCCAAAGCGTAAACGTCACCGTTTTTCATGTAAATGAAAATAAAACGGTTCAATTCGTCTTCATACTCTAATTTTAGAATTTAAGTGGCATCTATATTATCAAGAATCAGCTATGTGTAATCATCGTACTCGCCAAGCCCTAACTGACCGCAGAAATGAGAATCGCCGCAATCACCCTTTATATAAATTCCATTGGTTGTTAACAGTAATTATTGATCATCAAATGCCATTTATTTTATGTTAGTAGGAATATTGTAAGATATTACTTTTTCAAATTTGAACTAATTTTAAACTTAGCTGTACAGATTACCATCATTAGCTAAGTAAGTTAACAAATCACTTTCACAGTATAAATAGCGCGTATTATCAATATTAATGTACTTAAACTGTATTTAGTATTTTGCGCTAAACAAAACTTCGCTTTCGCCTCTCGCCACTAAGGATCCATTTGACAAAATCGCATATACTAATTTTCCACATTCAACAAAATCGATGTAAGCCCTATTTTCGCGCTCTAAATATCCCAGGCGCAATTTAAGACTGGGCGAATAACTAAACTCAACAATGTTTTGTAGTGAAATGATGAAAAGCATATTGTGGAGTGGTAAATAATTTCATTTATATTACAAATCGTATTATTGATATTAATATATAAAATATTATTAAATATTGATTATCTAAAAATATCTTATTAATATCACTAAAACGGAACAGGATTTAATATAAGCTATTTGACGTAAGAAAATTATAACATCAAAATGTTTTGACTCTAATTTTCTTTCATCACTTAGTAAATTATTATAGTAATAGTAATTAATAATAAACTATGTTAATATTCTAACTTAATAGTATTATATTTATAATTATTAGGTAATATTATTAAAAATTGATAACTAAAAATTAATTATAATAAACTAAACGTAAAGATAAAAGTTTAGAAATTAATCCATGAAATGTTGGAATTATTAATATTAGCATTATTATTAACTATTGATTCCCAAGTTCAAAGTATAAGAGTATATATTCAGTTGTACATAAGTGTATCTAAAATTCGTGTACGTTGATTCAGTTTTCTTATTTGTACAGACTGAACTGATAAACGAAAGTATATTGAAAGATAGATAGTAATAATAATGATTATAAAAATTTATAATCATATAACAACAAAAACATACGCATAACATATTAACATTTAGTAACTCACATATAACTATTGACGGTGCGTAGTATTTCACTGAGATTGGTCAAATTCTACCACTATATTGATTTGAGAGAATGGTTGAAACTCTAAATCAGAAAACTCATCGGTAATGGAAGAGATTGAAAAAGTCTTTCTCATAGCATTCGAGTTTTTATTTGTACACACACTTGACACACCTTCTTAATAACTGACTAATGGTACACATAATTTTGGCATGCATGATTTCATCATTAATAATTGGTGTGGGTGAGACAAACTACACAACAAAAAATATTATACTACTTAGTATCAATAGTGTTATAATATATATAGTACTATATAGTATTATTAATGAAGTATATTTTGTGTATGTGATTTTGTAGTGTAAGTTTAATTAAGTATATTTGAAAATATAACGTAACAGAAAACCCATTATATTGCACTTGCAACTTTTAATTCTTCAACTATTAGATAAGGGAGTGGCCGTGCAGACTCGAGCAATTCAAATATGTGTTTAGCTGTTATGCCTCAATAAAATCTGAATCTCCAAATGAAATACAAATTTCCAATTTCTAAATTCTACTTTCAAAAGATGAATTCAGCTAGGATGAACACTTGATATAGCAACTCTGTTTATTTGTAAGTTAAGATGGGTCAGAAGACATTCTCACTGTACTGACTGGTAATAAAAGAGAAATGTTCTTCATTTTCTTAAATTCAAAGTCCGCTGGTACGGATCGGTTGAGTTGAAGGCAAGTCCTACTACGTTGATATATACACTGTGTATATACTCAGACGACAACTTTGACCTGGATCTACAGAGAGAATGTATTTCTGAAACTATGCTTTTCTGTTTAAGGGTTATAGGCTATTTTTTGTTGGTTTATTATAACTTATTATATTTTTAACTAAACTCACTAAAAACTATTATTCGCTGTCATCAATTGCAAGTCGTCCGCATTTATATTATTTATTTGAGAAAAAGGCTCAAACTTTAAATCAGATAATTCATCATTGATCGAAGAAATGGAAAACGTTTTTGCAGCTTTATTCTTATTATATGTACGAACTTAAGAGTTGCTATCTTAGTGACTGACTACTGGAACACATAATTTTGGTATGCATGATTTCATCATCGATTATTGGTGTGGGTGAAATATCAATTCAATAAAGAATTGTGTATATAGTGTGATTTTACAAAAAATATTTTGTGGATTGTAGTTTGTATGTGAGTTTATTACAACAGAAAAACTATAGAATAGATGCAAATTTTTACATTCGCATCAACCATATAATTCATTCTTTAATATCAATAAATCTTCAAGCACTTAGATATAGAGAAGTGTTTTAGAAGCATACTGTTCTTTAAAATACAAAGTAAATTAGTAAATATGTTATGTTAAACTATTGGGTTTGTTGATTAATTTTGCTTGAGATAATAATAATTATATTCAACCCATATAAATAAACATTCCAAATACTTTTCCAAATACGTCGCATAGCCTCTAAACCCGCCAGTGATACTGTCCAGCCGTTGTGCAAGTATAGTTGTAAATGGATAAGAACGAACAAGTACTTTTGATGAGAAGTGTTATTCATATAAAATCAAAATGTATGACAATTAAAATAAGTCAAATTTCTTTTAAATAGTAGATATTGCGTTAATATATTCTGAAATCAATTGAAATAAAAATAAAACTGATTTAAAAATAGTATAAATCTGTTGTGTACATTCTGTATGTATTAATTTAATTTATAGAATTAGTAAACAAACAAAGAATATTTTGAAGCATATTACGTTTTAAAAACACTAATGTATTTATCAATCATTGTTAAAATAATATGCTTATTTACAGCCTTATTATTGCAAATATTGTTACCAAAAGCGTTCCACACCACATTCTAATGCAAATACATAGCTTTACCAAAGCTGCTTCAATTCTACTTAATATCAATTTGAAAGAGTCTTTTGCAGTGCAATCATATATAGTTTAATACTTCTCATTTAATCC
The DNA here is from genome assembly GCA_963988835.1 of Hexamita inflata. Classification (NCBI taxonomy): domain Eukaryota; phylum Fornicata; order Diplomonadida; family Hexamitidae; genus Hexamita; species Hexamita inflata. The sequence goes on from CAXDID010001217.1 coordinate 37,582, forward strand.
ACAAAGTTATATGTGGTTTGAGTTATCCTATATTTTCAATAAACCTGTTAGTGCCATCAAATCGTTTTACATAAATGTGTATTTGAAAGCATTTAATCAGCAATCGCGTTCTAAGTCCGAAGAAATTTTCTACAGTTCAACCGCAGAAACCTTGCTGTTTACGAAGCAGCTAGAAAAGCTACTTTAGCTTACTGAATCAGACTGACATTTTTGATATACATATTTAATTATATATCATGTTAATAATCTAGTTAAATGATACATTAATCAACATATTTTAATTATAATAAATATTCTTTCCCCATTCATTTTAATGAACTTTAATTCATATTAAATATGTTTTGTATTATTGAACATTGGACAGAATTTAAACAAATAATATTATGTTTGCAATTTATTAACTATTTATAATTGAATATTCTACTCCATTATTCATTACCTAACTCACTAAAACTACTGTTTGCATTCATTGCGAACCGTCAACATTTGTGTTGATTTGAGAGAATGGTTGAAACTCTAAATCAGAAAACTCATCGGTAATGGAAGAGATTGAAAACGCTTTCTAAATCGCTATCACGTTTTTGTTCACATAAACTTTAGAGTTGCCATCATCCTGGTTGACTTCTGGCAAGCATAATTTAGGCATGCATGATCTCATCATTGATTGGTGTGGTGAAACAAACTCTAGAGAAATATTGTATGTTTGTGTTAGAGTTCGTATTCATTTTGTAATGTAAGATTATTTTAGTTTATTCAGTTAATACCCAATAACTAATCACTTTAAACTACAAGCCAACATTTTTATCGTAGGATTATCATTATAATGGTTTTCAAAATAATACATAATCAGATTTTAAAAGTGAAAATACAGCCCACAAGATAAAATAGCTTCTTTGACTTTGATTCATGAATTATAAAATAATTTACCTAAACTTTCCTATATCAAGCGTAGTCTTCCGGTATACAATTTTAACTAGAAAATTTAATCTTCGAAGTAGACAAACCATAATATATTCAAGAATTTGTTGCACCCTAAATATTAAATGATAGTTGAGGTGTTTCATGCTGTTATAAATAATAATCGAATCAACAATATCACTAGATCTGGGAAAGCAGGTCCCGGACCTCCTACAGGAAATCCGCTTCGTTTTAATTCAGTTCTTTTTCTTAGACGTTATTTGTCTAAACAGGAGCGTCAAAAGCCTTGTTCTGGTGGATCCGCGAGTAGTACTTGTTCTTCAGGCAGACTGCTCCCCGTTCTGGGAAGACATTTCTGCGAATCGTGTTCCAATCGTTGCCGCATTTGTCCACAGCCGCTTTTAATTTGAACTCTTCCTATGAATTCCACTTGGAGTATGACATTGGAGTGAGGCACAATAAAAGGCGTTATATTCGCAGCTGATTCCGAATTTGTTTCTATACATAGGGAGATTTAATCCAAATCTCCAAATTATTATATTTTAATAAAACAATTGTTTCAAACTACACTGTAAATAGAGTGAATACAAAGCGTTGAGAATTTGAGTATATTGCAGAAAACATTTGGAATGTGAATATAATAATATGTTAATAAAATAACATAGTAACATATTACACTTTCTACTTGTATACTCATTACAGTACCAGTAATATATTTCTTGTAAATTAATCTCCTGTAAAATATCACAAAATATCTCAGAGTATGTAAATATTTGTATATTTGTTTCTTTTAACAATAAATTCGATTAACAAACAAATAGTTGTTATCTGTAATATCTAAGTAAAATGATATACTATTTTAGTCTATTTTCAAACTGGAAAATATATAAATTAATATTGAATCAATAATATTGATTCAACAGATTATATATTATTATTGATAATGTAGCAGAGAATGGTCTATTATTTTCTTACTAAACTGGAACCGTATATTCACTATTTTTCATTCATCACTATTGAAATTGATTGGACAGTTCTTATTCTTTTAATTATTTTATGCATTAGTTATATATTAAGAAACCATACAGAAAAATATTAAGAAACGATAATTATTAACTATAATTATTAAGAAATATTAATAAACTATACAGTAATATATAATGCCGCAAATTTCTATTATTCCGACTGGCCAACTAAACAACAATAGATAATTATCACTTTAAAATCTTCAATCGTTGACAGTTTAAAGTTTAAATTTTGCTGATAAGAGTAAGGCGTGACATTTGATACTTTTTGGCCAAGCGGATAGATACAGAAAGTGTTTCACGCTCATACAGTATATATATTTTACAGTCAATACCATTACTTTTGGTTTAAATTAGCTAAATATTAGCTAGATGGATAAATAGATGACTAAGTAAACCGTGCTCAAAGCATACCTTTCTGTCATGTTGAATCACAGTACTCCTATGATAGGAGCTCTGAAAAGATTTTTCCATCAGACTTAAAATTCAAAAATATTTAACAAATCAGTCGTCTACAATGTTTACATATATTATGTAAACAGTACCTTAATTTATATTATTTTTAATATTCACTCCAAATTAAATGGATAATATATTAGATTTTGTTAAAATTAGCGATGATATAAAAGCATTGAAAATTGAACATGAAACTTTAAAATAATAGTTAAAAGGTTATCATAACTGTATTTACAGTAATTTGGTAAGTAATATGGAAATAACTGGAAAAGATATCGCAAATTTAAGAAACGACTTTGAACACTAAGGTGTTAAGCTAGAATATAATAGAAACAAGTTAGGACGAATTATTGAAATAATATACAACGTTATTAATGACTATGGCTCCATGAAGCATTATGACGTATAAAAATTAGAATGGTTAATTAAAAAATTAAAGTGATGGTATTGTTGAATTTGATATCTAAATATTATTTCAGTGTAAATATTTATCATATTTTAGGTTTATATGTATGTCTTGTCATTTTTATTTTTATTTAATTGGTTTAAAGTCTCATTCACTGGGATTCGCCTTCTCACTTCCATCATGGAAGTTCCATGACTCTTTTCGTCTAAGAATATATTAATACTAATATATTAATACAATGATGACACCAGTTCTATTCGCTCTATTTAAAGATAAAAAGATATGATGCATATTTTTCGTTTACAATCTTTATAAAAATATAAATATTATGCAACTTTATAAAATTATCAATCAAAATATATTTATACAATCTTGGAATATGTATTTTTAATAATTTTTATAAATATAAATTAAAACTATGCAACTTCCACTTTAATGCTGTGTGCAATTTTATTGTATGCTCGTAAAGCGCCAGATGCGATTGAGTGGCGCAACCGTAGAATCTATTAACTAGTTACTGATCGTTTTGCTTCTTTGGATGAAAAGCCATGCACAGATTTAACAAAGTATTGTGGAGGTACATACAATGCCCTTATTACCAAGTTAGATTACATCAAAAATCTTGGTTTCAATGCAATTTGGATCTCTCCACATGTAGAGCAAGTTGATAATACCACATCTGCTTATCACGGCTATTGGGCAAGTGATTTCTTCAAATCAAATCCATTCTTCGGTACAGACGATGAACTCAAGATAATGATTGAAGAGGCTCATAAGAGAGATATTTGGGTTATGGCTGATGTAGTCTACAACCATGTTGGAAGATGCAAAGGTGGTGGTGAAGATTTCAGCTGCCAAGTTACCTTCCCATTAAAGGAGCATTATCACACTGGTTTTTGCAATGATGATTGGAATTGCCCACTAGCCGGTCTTCCAGATCTCAATTAAACCAATGAGTACGTAAATAGGACTCTTATTGAGTGGGCTGAATGGCTCATTGATTTCTATGGTTTTGACGGTTTTAGAATAGATACCGTTAAGTGGATCAATCACGATTGGTGGAAGACTCTTCGTCCGCATACTCCCTGGTACAACGTTGGTGAGGTGTGGGACGTTACTTACGAGCGTTTAGCTGCCTACATGAATCCAGAGGAGGTTTATGCCGTTCTCAACTATCCATTGTCTTGCAGAATGAACGATGCCTTCTATTAAGGTGGTAACTCTTTACGTGTGTTTGAGGAGTATTTCAGAGAGGCTTAGGACGCTATGGATGCCGTTGGTTCGAATCCAGCTGATATGGGTGTGTTCCTCGAGAATCACGACAATCCGCGTTTCCTCCACTACACCGGTGACAAGACCGCGTACAGAAACGCTCTTTGCATTTCACAAACTTGGATTGGTGTTCCGATCACTTATTACGGTGCCGAGCAGGATATGGACGGTGGTATGGACCCCGACTGCAGGAGACCCCTTTGGCAGTACGGTTACAACTAGTAAGCACCCGAGTACCTCTTTTTACAGAAAATAAACAAAATGAGGGCCAATTTCGACTTCACGAACATGGACCAGAAGCTTTTAACCGTTGAGGACAATTTCCTCGCCTTCTCAAGGGGGAATAAATTCGTTGTCGCCGTTCAAAACAACGGAGGAAACAGTCAAATGGTGAAAACTGTTGACAGCCCGTTCGAAGCGAACGCAAAAGTTTGCAACATCTTCGACGGTCAGTGCGTCAACGTTGGTGGAAACGGGAAGTTCCAGGTCGTTCTGAACAAGGGAGAGCCCGCGATTTACGTCAGAGAGAGGGATTTGTGAACGAATTTAAAAAATTATATATATTATTTGTAGCTATATATGTATACTTATATATGTTATGCATTCATTATTTAAACTTTGTTCATTGAACATTATTTGAATGTTGTTATTCTCTATATATTATTGTCAACATTTAGAAATGTGAAATCAAGCAAGTTCTAAAATAGTCGCAGAATCAACTGAAGTTATACTCCCAGAGTTGACAACTGCCCAAATTGTTGAAGTCCAGTGATCAAATTGAATATTTAATATCATAGTGCATAATTCTATTCATGTTGCTGCTGCGATTTAATGAAAGTATTGACCAGACTTAACAACTATTGATCAAACTAAATATTTGATATCATTCATGCTCATCATCTTACCAATGTGCGGTTTATGTCAGAGAAAGATTTATTAACGAATAATTTGTTTATATGTTATGGGTATTAATTCAATAATACTTGCAATATTATATTAAAAATCTCCATTAATAACTTATGTAATCTGCGAAGGAGGAAGAGTTCAAGGATCAGTGAGCTCTATATAATAAAGACTCTAACTAACGTAATTTATGAAAACAAATCGATCTCATTGAATTTGCATATAGTCTACTATAGATTATAATCATCTCTCTACAACTTACCGAAATAATTTAAAATCTTTAATGTTACCAACTGTTGATCATTTAAGTTATAATTATATTTTGAAATATTAGTTATGGAAAATATCTGAAGTTAAGAATATTGAAGTTAAGAATATAAATCAATTTTCACATGTTCCACGGCTTAATTATGCTAATTATCACAAAGCCCATAACAATTACAGCTACTGCAATTAAAATGTACTCCAAGTTCAGTACATCTTTTGGCTTGCTCACATCAACAATTGTACTAACTGGCAGTAACAACTGCCCTATTGATAGCTATCCAGTCACATTCTTAGTAGAATCTTTGTTCAAATACTTTTATATTTATGAATCTGTGAAGGAATATTCAGCGCAGTATTTGTTCTCAGCGTTCGGGAACCTCGCTTATGTACTCACATTCAACAAATTGCTCCCAAATAGTTCATTATCCCCGAAGGAAAACGTGAACTGATACGAACCAGATGGATATTCAAAGGGGCAAACAAGAGAATATTGAGCGCATACCTCTTCATTCGAGAGGGAAAAAACAATTTCGCTGAAGCAGCTCATTTCAGCTCGTGAATGCAGCGGGACAATTTGAATATCGCTGTTTTTGTAGAATATGTACTGGGAAACGAGCTCAAAATTTACTATTTCTTAACGCAGCGCCAGGATCTCAACGCACTGTGATTCGTTTACTGATAAGCTGCACGAGAGCCATTCAAATGTATTATTTAGTATCTTTCCTTGTGGTTTGAAATCGATTGAGTACACCTTTCCCTTTCTAAAATCCGAGTTTTCCCTAAATATGAGTCTCATAACCCTGTAGTCGTAGTCTATCATACTTGGAAGCTTGCATTTATCCATTGATGCGTTTAAATTGTTCGCCTGTTTAACATTCTTTGCATTAAGCTTGAACACGATATTCGTGTAGCAATCGAAATTAACTGCTTAATTTTCAACCACGTTCGACTCCATTACAATGGTGTAATTAGCTTACCTTATAAGTGCCCCGTTTCTATCTGGAATCATAGTTGGAACCGAGTAATTCATTTAAAAGAAGCTGAAACTTTGCGTTTGAAGCCCGTAAACGAATGAGTTGCACTGTTAAACAGCAGCTGAAACTGGAGCATTTGAACAGACTGAAAGTGTTTTGTCAAGAAAATCCTTGAGGGGAATGGAATAATGAGGAGTAAAAAGAGTGAAATTCGGGTAGCCGAAGTAGGTCATTGTTGATTTTTTATCGGATTTGTTGTTGGCAGCTATTGTTGAAGCGGAATCGAGCGGGTACCTGCAATTCTAGGTATTCGCAGCGAATTGGAAGGTACCTGATTATAAGGTTGGAGAGACCTGAATTTTATTCACTTTCATATGCTGACCTGAATAACAGGCCTTGCGGTCGAAGTCGAGCCGGCGCAGGTTCTGGGCGGCTTCGGTCACATTCTACTGAGCTTCTTGGAACTCCATCGTATAAATCGCTGATTTAGCTTTAAACGCGTCAATACACGTTCCAGGCAAGCCGCCAGGAAGCAATTCGGTGCATGGAAGTCTCAACTCAAAATATTTGGAATTATCGAACTGTTAAAGCGAGCTCAGAACATATTCGTATGTACCGGTCACAACAGACAATCTGTACACATCTCCTTTCAATTTTTAACAAAGCTCAGTTTCTCTTGTAGAATCTGTTCTCGGCCATGCTTTAAATATTGCCTCACGAGTTTATATATCTAGCATTATTGTTGTATTTGTTTGAAAACAACGAAGCTGAAATATTTACATGAAACATATCATTATTGAAGTGGTTAAATATATTTCAAATATATTTAATGTATGTTAAAGTAAAGGTTAACTGTAAATATAATGTTTCTTCAGAAAAACCAGAGAGATTTATTAAAATTTATTATTTTTGTTTTTCAATATAATGTATTTGTATAATGTTTGTAATCATAAATTATCATGATAATAAAATAACATTGATTGGATTAACACGTTATAAATTACATATTCTATTTTTAATATAATTGAGATTATTTTATATTTTATGGCTTAATAATAATCAACTCATTACTATATTTTATATTTTTTATTAATATTTGTTATTTTTTTATCTTTTACATTACATTTTTAATAACTTTATATAATTTTAAATGATATTGATACACAAGTTATTTTATAAAAATGATAATATACTAATATTAGAGATATAGTTTAATTTGTTATTTCTATTTAATAATATTAGTTGTAGTAACTGATATTAAAATAAATTTTACTCATTAGTTAACACTGCTGTTAAGTGAGTCGTCTCATTCATACACTTACTCTCATTTTGCTGATAAGAGTAAGGAAGAGAATGAGAGAGTAAGGAAGAGAATTGATAATGTAGCAGAGAATGGTCTATTATTTTCCTACTAAACTGGAACCGTATATTCACTACTTTTCATTCATCACTATTGAAATTGATTGGATAGTTCTAATTCTTTTAATTATTTTATGCATTAGTTATATATTAAGAAACCATACAGAAAAATATTAAGAAACGATAATTATTAACTATAATTATTAAGAAATATTAATAAACTAAACAGTAATATATAATGCCGCAAATTTCTATTATTCCGACTGGCCAACTAAACAACAATAGATAATTATCACTTTAAAATCTTCAATCGTTGACAGTTTAAAGTTTAAATTTTGCTGATAAGAGTAAGGCCTGACATTTGATACTTTTTGGCCAAGCGGATAGATACAGAAAGTGTTTCACGCTCATACAGTATTTATATTTTACAGTCAATACCATTACTTTTGGTTTAAATCAGCTGAATATTAGCTAGATGGATAAATAGATGACTAAGTAAACCGTGCTCAAAGCATACCTTTCTGTCATGTTGAATCACAGTACTCCTATGATAGGAGCTCTGAAAAGATTTTTCCATCAGACTTAAAATTCAAAAATATTTAACAAATCAGTCGTCTACAATGTTTACATATATTATGTAAACAGTACCTTAATTTATATTATTTTTAATATTCACTCCAAATTAAATGGATAATATATTAGATTTTGTTAAAATTAGCGATGATATAAAAGCATTGAAAATTGAACATGAAACTTTAAAATAATAGTTAAAAGGTTATCATAACTGTATTTACAGTAATTTGGTAAGTAATATGGAAATAACTGGAAAAGATATCGCAAATTTAAGAAACGACTTTGAACACTAAGGTGTTAAGCTAGAATATAATAGAAACAAGTTAGGAAGAATAATTGAAATAATAAACAGCGTTATTAATGACTATGGCTCCATGAAGCATTATGACGTATAAAAGTTAGAATGGTTAATTAAAAAGTTAAAGTGATGTTATTAATAAATTCAAAATGTTGAGTTAGCGATTTATTTTAGCTGTATATACTAAAAAATTGTATTTTTCAGACTTTAATCTTGTTATTAGAAATATTTTGAATACATTACATTTAAAGTGAAAATTTTAAAAATTTGTACGTATTGTCATTAAATAATCAATTTTTAAATTTATATAATCTCATCAATTCAAAATATCTAAATATATTGCTCATTTTGCGTACAAAAATAATATTACCTACCTACCTGAAAAGCAAGTTTGTTGTACGTAATTCGTACTCCGCGTACAGAAGAAAAATCACGTACAAATCGCGCAAAAAACCACCCTTATTTTAGTGTAAATAATAGTAATATTTTTTAACTTTTTTTGGAATCTTGGAGTGAAAAATTATTAATGTAACGCATTACGTACCCTTCAAAATATTAAAGTAAAATAATTTCATTTTTTATCCTCCCCACATCTTTAACATTTTTTGATTTTTTAGTCTTTTTATTCTTTAATTTATAACTGTAAGCAGCCAGAAATAGATTTAATTAATTTTAGCTTTAGCTTTCTAATTGCATTCGTCTGATAGCTATAGCAATATTTATTTGAGAGATAATACTAATATTAATTAAATGTTGAATTTTAAGGCATACTTTATTTATCGATATAATAACAAATAATATTCTGTTAAAGACAACCAAACTTTCGCAATTATTTGTTTTAACGTTTGACTTAAATAGCTGTGTTTAATAATTTCTAAATTACTTTGAAATGACTAAGTTTACTGATATTTATGAATAATTATAAGCTATAATCAGCAATTATTAGTTTAATACCCATTTAGGTAATCTAGTTAATTCATAAGCTACATAATATTCTGAATCTTTGAATATCTAAACAATTTGAGAAGTTTGCGAAGCAACTAAGCTTAAACAACGAGATATGTTATTTAAACTTTATCACTGCATTTTAAACTCCTCAGCTTATTCTATTAAAAATTTCATTAAATTCTATTTTGAGTTTTTGTATTCTTTGGAATAAACTTAATAACTCCAGACATGGTATGCTAACTATGAAATATTCAGCTGATCTCCACAATTTAATCTGAAGTACCGCAAACTCTCATCGATTATTTAATATTGAACTCCAACTTCGCTTCTTTAGTTCATTCACCACAGAAATTTAGAAACAGGTGGAACTCTAGGAACGGTCCAGGCATCAAATAGCACAGATTATTAACAAGTATAAAGTTAACTAATTTCCCTCGAATATAAGTAATTAGTCAATTAGCAATCGAAATTAGCAATGCTCCTTTTGTAAATTAATATTTTGTCGAAACTGCTTGTGTTAAACTCGATTTAAATAATTTCACGAAGAATTATTTATTGGATAAGGTGTATCTGCCAGAGTTTCGAAGAAATAGAAGTAGTTATGACTCATAAAATTTTGGAGTGTGATACATAATTTAAATAAAATTTTACTAAAGTATTTGCGGTCAATGAAATATAATCACATACAAATAGTTACAACCCTTCTTCTTGTCTCGTTCCAAAAACGATTACTGTTGTAAATATTTATCATATTTTAGATTTATATGTATGTCTTGCCATTTTTTAATTAGAATAATCGCTTTGCTGCATTAGCAAGTGATGATATTCGTATTCCGAAGAAAATTCAACACTCAGCAATTAATGATAATTAATGAATACTTAGCTGATACGGTAAGGTAGACGACGTAACCAAACGTACAAGCGATGATTTAGAAAAAGTCAGAAAAGGTAAAACCGAAATCGAAGAAGCATAAGAAATAAAAGCCGAAACGAAAGCCGGATATACCTGCTCAACCGTTGATACCATAGGTGGTATCAGCCCCACATAGTACTGAAAGGAGAGAATAAGTCAATTTTTAAATACAATAGAGCGAAATCCTGCTTTCACTCCCCGCTCTAAACTTAGAAGCACTACGCGTTGCCGCTGATACGTTAGTCCCAAGATTCATACCAGCCATCCCAACGATAGTTACAAAGATAACTTACAAAGATAACAAGGTCAATAATGTTAGTTCAAGTTATAGCCATCCAACTATTGACAATAGCTTACTTTTGACAATAATTGACAATAAGACAATAATTGTTATTAACTTTTCACAATAGAAAATGTGTTATTAGATCATGGATTTTGATACAAAGGCTATTTTTGCAATATTTCTTCAATGGAGTGGTGTAAAATTGAAGCGCGGATATTTAATTTTTTATGTATATATTCACTTTAGCTATGAAATAATTCATTGTTGTCCTTTAACTTATTGTTTTCTATTGTCCCAGAAATAAGAAAATGGCAATAGGGTAGCTAATATTATTATTTTGATATTGGAGTTAAATTTTAGTCACTTCTGTTCAACTCCAATAATAAGATTAGCTACCCTATTATAAATTTAAAGAAGAAATATATTATTTAGAATTAAAATACAAATATGTTATATTAGTTATCTTATTAATGCAAATATATTTATAATAAATTATAATAAAGTAAAGTTATCTGCAGTTTCATACATAGTTAAATATTTGAGATGGTGTATATTAGTTAAATTTTAAAATGTAATATTTATATACATGAACTAAATCTAATACAAATAATGATATTTATCTGGACTTACTACTCTTGGCGTCAAGTTAGAATTAATTGATTACTAATTATAGTGATCATTTAAAATTTATTAAATATTTGGATCATTGTAAGACAATTATATTTGATATAATACAGTAAAATTTATTTCATTCAATAGTTGAACTGGAACGATTCTTATAATTTCTGTAGTGACTCAAGTGTGGTATGATCTACTCAAGAAAGATGACGAATACAGCCTAGTAACTGAAAATCAGATTTTCTATTTTAAGAGACAATTTAAGAGACAATTTATTAAGCTCATCAATTATTTTGCAGTATCTAGCTGTATACAGTTGATTAAATAAAATTATTAAACCCCAGCATACTCTTGTTTCGCTTTGATCAATTCATTTGAGTATACATATACCTTTCACCTTCTATTCGAAAAAGATTTTTGATATTCTTCGTAATTTTAAGGTCTGGAGTCTCAGGCAACCTTAATTTTTTGCCTCGATTCCTCATATACTTTGTACAATCACTACTTAATTAACTTCCCAACATCCATAATTGGAGTGGAAAACAAAATGATTATTGGTGATGTGGTACTTCTCGCTGTAACTTTTCAAACCTCTAGTTAATGTAAAATGGAAAGCGCATTTCATGTAATTATTACGCAAAAATGAACTCATTTTTTGAATTCATTAAAAGTGTAGTGTGATAAATGGAACAATATTTCATTCGTAGTTTTGGCGAAAGAACGAATCGGTTATAAAATTGTCGACCCTATTAAAATGGCAAATAAAATGGATGACTTGTTCAAGTGCCGAACTAACTTAGGTTGTCTGAGGAGGCTATTCAGAGTGACATTGACGGATTTGTGGATTGTCATGATTTACGAGATGAAGATGGAATGATTAAATTGAGCCTTAGTACTGATGACAAGGTTACAGTTAAGTGAGTCATTTTATAATTTAATAATATTAGTTGTAGTAACTGATATTAAAATAAATTTTACTCATTAGTTAACACTGCTGTTAAGTGAGTCGTCTCATTCATACACTTACTCTCATTTTGCTGATAAGAGTAAGGAAGAGAATGAGAGAGTAAGGAAGAGAATTGATAATGTAGCAGAGAATGGTCTATTATTTTCCTACTAAACTGGAACCGTATATTCACTACTTTTCATTCATCACTATTGAAATTGATTGGATAGTTCTAATTCTTTTAATTATTTTATGCATTAGTTATATATTAAGAAACCATACAGAAAAATATTAAGAAACGATAATTATTAACTATAATTATTAAGAAATATTAATAAACTAAACAGTAATATATAATGCCGCAAATTTCTATTATTCCGACTGGCCAACTAAACAACAATAGATAATTATCACTTTAAAATCTTCAATCGTTGACAGTTTAAAGTTTAAATTTTGCTGATAAGAGTAAGGCCTGACATTTGATACTTTTTGGCCAAACGGATAGATACAGAAAGTGTTTCACGCTCATACAGTATTTATATTTTACAGTCAATACCATTACTTTTGGTTTAAATCAGCTGAATATTAGCTAGATGGATAAATAGATGACTAAGTAAACCGTGCTCAAAGCATACCTTTCTGTCATGTTGAATCACAGTACTCCTATGATAGGAGCTCTGAAAAGATTTTTCCATCAGACTTAAAATTCAAAAATATTTAACAAATCAGTCGTCTACAGGGGAGCTGAGGTATTGAAAATAGGTATTGAAATAGGTATGGGAAGTGGGATTATCCATCTCTAATTTGTGACACAATGATTGTCTTATTTGCAATGAATATCTAAGTGCTCTTAGGCTAATTATATAGTTGGGATTAAGGCTTAACATTTCCCAGTTTTGCTGGGAGAAAGTATAGGTTTTGCTGGGAGTTTGGAGATATTGGGAGATTTCTGGTTTTTGTGCTGGGAAATAACCAGCAATAATCAGCAATAAAAACATTAAAAATAAAAACTGGGAGATTCCCAGCAAGAAATAGACGTATCAGACCTGGGTTGACACATCAAATATCATTCTTATTCAACAAAATCGACATATTTCAGGCTTTATATGTCGTCTATGCGTACCAAACATCAACTTTGTGTTATTTATCTCATCAACAATGATATCTATGATGTGAATCGGATAGCGATTGCCAACTTTTGAACAGGGAAAGGTTGCGGACAGTGATCCTGGCGAGTGCCTTGATGCTATCACCTTTTAAGCTGTGTGAAGTCAGCTAGTTACTTAATGATACACAACAGCACATTGATAGTGCTCCAAAATGGTATTTCAAGGTCGAATAGCTGTAGGAATACGGTTTCGGTTCAGAAAACTATATTCAGTTGTTAGACATAACATTGACATAACATTAGAACAAAGCATCAGCGTTACCGAGGTGTGGTAATTTCATTTCATGTAAGAAATGATTTGAATGTTCTTATTATCCATTTAGCCTTAATCAAGCAATTTTTCAGCACTCATGCATCGCTTGTTATTTCATTCTAGTTATAAAAGTGTTTAAGTCAAAAAAATTTTATTAAATTGGTAAAAATTGACATAAAATCTTATAAAATTTGACCAAAAACGAACCAGATATGGTCAAATTTAGTCCAGATTTGCCAAAAAATCAAGAAAACTGGGGAATTCCCAGCAACTATAAATAGCTGCTGGGAGTATACCAAAACCTCCCAGTTGTGCTCCCAGTCACTTTTGCTGGGAAATGTTAAGCCTTAGTTGGGATATGGTTAATTATTAATGCAAATAATAAGTATATCATTCATAAATTACAAACAAAATAACAATCTTAAATATAAAAACATTCAAAGAACATAATATTGTATTTATTCCCATAACATTGTTTCCAAATATTTTAATAAATATACTATATATATATATATATATATAGTAAAATGACCCACAAGTAATTTAAATTATACATAATTATTTATACACACTAATAAAATAATATTACAGTAAACAACCACACCACAGAATGAGTTACATCAAATGGTCTCTGAACGACGAGTTTGCGCTGAAACAGGCCGTTGACAAATACGGAAACGACTGGAGCGCGATATAAAAACACTTTTTCCCAGAGAGGTGCGCGGTTCGCTTGAAAAACAAATACTACTCCAGAATTTATCGTAACAAAGCTTTTAGAAAACGGGGCCAGTTCCCAAAGTGATTATTAATTGAACTAAAACGATTATGACGTTTTAGTTAAAATAAAGGACTTCATTGAACAGAATCAGTGAGCGGTATTATTATAGGCATTACTTATAAGTTAAATGTACGTATGGAGGCAAAAAATTAATGATTATTAATGTTATAATTGCAAACAGACCTTGACATATGGTGACGAATGAACAATTTCATATATTTTGTGGTAAATAATCATGTTTCAACTCAACTTCCATGGTAAGTGAAAATAATAATAATAAGCTGCATTACACCAGCTTGATCACTAATGCTCTGCATGAAGGCACTATCGCGACGAAGTAAGGTTAGAGAGGCCGTCAAGCTACCGGAAGAAGGGCACCGCGAGCGCCGCCAGGCCTCGAGGGTGTGGGAGCAAGGCAAGAAGGCGAAGCCTAAGGCAATGCTGGATCCGGCGGGCTCGGAACAACCGCTGATAATTGAGGATTTGCAACATGAGTGAGAAGATTTATAAAAATTAATAATAATTGACTGAAAAGATGAAAGGACTGTATATATGCAGTCTTACAAAATACCCTCATAAATAGTTTATATGATTATTTTAGCTATTTTCAACAATATTATGATACAAAAAGAGAACTCTATTGATATTTGTATGTCACGACATTGTAATATATAGTATATATTACGTATATATTATATATACTGTATTGATTGGTTTTGATTACACTTAATGATATATTTATAATATTATATTCTCACTATTTTTTTAAATCAACAATTTCCAATGAAATTATAGCAATTTTATTATTTAACTCCGTTAATCATATTATTTCCTTCAATAAATGAATTCGAAACGGTGTATGTTGGACCGCCTGGCACTAATCCCATGAATAGCCCACATGAACCAGTACAAGTTATTGTTATCGAGTTTATTTTGGAAGTAACAAGTTTCATGTTTAATATTTCGCTTTATCTACCAAAGCAGCCTATAAACCCGCCCACACTACCACCTGGAGAGCTTATGTTGCTATTGCTTACCATAACTTCTGATATCATCAGATTGCTGTAGCGATTTACATTTCCAACAAGTCCCCCACAATTTCCAAGAGCATTCATACTAACATTTATTATATAACATCGTGAAAAATATAATGTGGAAGATTATTCTAAAAAACCAATAAGTCCGCCTATTAACTAACCAAAACTAATTTTACAAAACTACACTGTAGTATTTGAAATTATTATTTTATTAAATGTGATACCAATAAGGCCACCAACTGAATTACCAGAATTGACAATATTATATTGTGTATAACATTATAAGATTTATAAAGTATTAGTATTACTTTAACCAACCAAACCACCAGAAAATTAATTTCCAGAAATATTTGACATTTATATTGAACATTATTATAATATTAATACACCTGAAGCAGTTGCTATAAATCCTCCTGATATTTAATCCACTATAATTGAACTATTAGTAATTGAACTATTTATGATTGTACAATTTACGGATTAATCTACTGCTAGAATAGCAACAGTTTACGATCCTTTATTTAAATCCATAGAGAACGTTACATTTAAATTGTATATATTGAGATATTTACATTAAAGGGTAGCTTTACCAATAATAGCTACATTCTACAAAATTAATGAGTTTTACAATAAATTAATAATATAACACTAAAACAGTGAGATACTTCCTTCAGCTAAACTTATTAAACCAAAAGTATCAATAGTTATGTTTGCAGTCAATATTTATGAAAAGCATATGCGCTAAATTGATAGCTGACTGGTAGCTAACATGATTTTACCAAATAACAAACCTGAAGTCTAAACATAATAAATCCCGTATACCTGTTTGGCGTCATAAACTAAATCAGATAACTACACATTACTATTATTTGAATTCATAATGAGTCCTCCGAATTAAAATTGGAGTGTTGGAGTTGTTGAAAGAAAGTTCATCACTTGCGGATTTGTCACATTTCCTAAAACTATGTTAATTAAACTAAATTAGACTATACTATTATTTACGTTGATGAACAAAAACGAAGATAAATTACCAGGATTGTAGCTTCTAGGAGTGACAGTAATGTTTTTAAAATCTACAGTACTTGAATTAATAAATACTGCACCCAATGCTATTTATCCAAGAGTAATATAATTGCCGAGAATCTAATAGTTTGTAACATTAAATACACCGCTAATGCTGTCTATCAGCTCGATAGCTCCTTAAGACGCACTACTAGTGTCTAAGTTCAAACAAAAATTGTTGACAACAGTTTTGATCGATTTAAATTGTAGCAAATACATTTTATAACTCGCATTTACAGTAAGCGTAGAACCCATTTTAGATAATATATTTACGTTTGTAAGTGTTAGCGTAGTGCTTGGAGTCAAAAGAGATCCAGATCCAACAACCTGTGTTCCAATTTATATTTTAACTTGCGAGAAATCGTTTTAAGACTAGAATAATGGTTAAATTGTTGACGAATAAACACTATCTTCGATATTCAAGAAAGCATTTGTGACAACTTAAGCTGTAGGAAATACGAAACCGCTGGAGAAGTCGGACTTGCTTACCACATTTGTTACAGCTTATATGTCAAAAGATGTGGAGAAAGTTTACTAGTTACATTCTACAGTAAATTATATATCTTAATAGCTAATATTTAATATTATATCTTAAATAATTGTATTGTTTGTAAAATATAATATACTTGAATTATATATGTCTTAAGATTAATTAATAGACTGATTATTAATTATATTAATTAAAGTTGTATATTAGATATTTAAATTAGATATTAATTATTAAATTTCTGACATATTCTATTTAAATTGTTATTCTTCTATTTTTAATGCATTGTTAAATATTGATAAATTATCATATATTTATACTTTATAGTTTTATATTAATTATAATTATTAATTAATTTATGATAATTTTTAATATAGAGACGTATTAATATCAATATTTGTTAAGTTTAAATAGATTAAAAAATTATCTAATGTATCTTATACTAAACTGCTATTTATTGTCTGATCATTACAGTTTCCTATTGAATAACTATTAAGTGCCGCAATAATATCAACACAAATAGAGTTGTTCAATAAATAACCAGGGGCGCATTAACACATATTTTCAATAAATATGAATGGATGAACACACAAAAGCATTCCTCTAGACTATTAGCCAAACTACAATTGTTCTAAACAAATGCCATACACCACACTCCCAGTGTTGCATATGTCACATTATTCTTGGATAGTGCCGTGTATTGTTATATTACTATTATCACCTATAATATTAGATTAATTAGTACATTATATAAGATCATAAGCATACATAGTGTTATTAGTTGTTACATATGAAGCAATATATCCGTTTTTAGAACTTGTTTAAAAATTTGTTCCTACAATTTTGCAGGAAGTGAGTTTAAACGAATCTAAGCTAGAATCGAGAATATTTACTATCCCAGAAGACTATGTACTGTTGAATCTGTATTAAATAAATGTTGTTTCTAAGATAATATTTGACATCGATTTAATCATTATTCCTGAAACCTAATGACCAGAAGCTTAAAATATTAAAGTTGAGTTAAGAACTGATACATCGCACATTATGCATATAAGTGAACCCGTCACTATTTGGAATGCAAGTGTTATATTAATTTAGGTATCAATAATCGTTTAGTTATTTACATTGAATCCAAAAATCGAAAAGGTGTTTAAATAATTCATTTTTACATTAATTGTTGATTGTTTAGTTTGTTCTGTATATAAAAATATGTGGCTGGACGTTTTATATGCATATATTTCTCTATCAATTGATATTGTATTTAAATAAGAATTTTTCTAGGCAAAATTATATTTATTATTGTTAACAATGATATTATTAGCATATGTTATTGAATTTGTTCTTTTTACTTACTAATATATAATTATGGAAGAAATCATTACTTGTATTTACATAGTTAGGGCAAATCTTTAATATTTGTATTCTATAGTTTTATGTAGATGCATTTAGAGCTAAGAAAGCTCTCTGTTATGCATGTGGAAATGAGTATTTTGGATGTTGAATGAAGACTACATTAAAACATTAATAACTAACAGTAATTTTCATGCTTCACTTTTAGGAGACAACTACAAATACATTGAAGATCACATTGAAGATGACGAGTAAGTACAGTATTGTATGAGTTTTAGTTTGAAAAATGAATATATATTAATATTTAATGTTAATCATCACTTGTTCAAATATAAATATATTTGTACTCAAGTTAGATCATTTTGTCATATATCTTTGTTATTTATGTGAGATCAAGTGGTCTGGATGTTTAAATGTTAAATAGTGAAAGATTTCAGAGCTTCTTTTATATTTCCAAAATACACACATTAATGCATGTACTAAATCTTTTCCAAATTTGTATTAAAAATTGTGACACTAAATGAAGGCGAGCTGTATTAATACTATAATGCTACGTTTTAGCATTAGAACTATTTTCTTGAATACACAACGGACTAAATTGGAACGCCAGTTTTTCAAAAGCGACGTCCAAAAGTCCGCCTATAAGTGAATAAAATTATTATCATTGCAAGTCGTCTGTGGACGTTGTGTTCATCTTAAAATGTATTTTAGCAAAATACACCGACCATACTTTTCACACAGCGTTCTTGAAAAGCACCGAAGAGTCTACCAGATATGATACCGAAGAGCGAACGCTTCTTAACCGCCGATATCCAGCAAGAGCACAGCTGAAATGCAAGTATGCGGACTTGCTACGAATATTTCAGAGACGAACAAAGATCCGGCGAGCGCCGTGAAAGCAGAGCTGTGGCAAACAAACACACATGTGGACAATGCGTAGTTTCCACCGTCAAACCTCGCTATATCCAAACGTGGGTGCGAGATAAAGCGTATTAGATTCTTTTAGCGTTTTATAGAAGTATGTACCGCGTGAGCTTCTATTTAGACGGTTTCCCGCAAAGATAAACAGCTGAATCAGAATGGATAATAGTGGCAAATTCTTGTTTTGTGACAAGATAGCTATCTATGTGGACCAGAGCCCAATGAATTGCAAATCAGAAGTTCCACCAGGCGGTTGCCAGCACTCAATAAAACTGGACTGCAAAAAGTAATTCAAAAGGTCTGGATGTTTAAATGTTAAATAGTGAAAGATTTCAGAGCTTCTTTTATATTTCCAAAATACACACATTAATGCATGTACTAAATCTTTTCCAAATTTGTATTAAAAAATTGTGACACTAAATGAAGGCGAGCTGTATTAATACTATAATGCTACGTTTTAGCATTAGAACTATTTTCTTGAATACACAACGGACTAAATTGGAACGCCAGTTTTTCAAAAGCGACGTCCAAAAGTCCGCCTATAAGTGAATAAAATTATTATCATTGCAAGTCGTCTGTGGACGTTGTGTTCATCTTAAAATGTATTTTAACAAAATACACCGAATACTTTTCACACAGCGTTCTTGAAAAGCACCGAAGAGTCTACCAGATATGATACCGAAGAGCGAACGCTTCTTAACCGCCGATATCCAGCAAGAGCACAGCTGAAATGCAAGTATGCGGACTTGCTACGAATATTTCAGAGACGAACAAAGATCCGGCGAGCGCCGTGAAAGCAGAGCTGTGGCAAACAAACACACATGTGGACAATGCGTAGTTTCCACCGTCAAACCTCGCTATATCCAAACGTGGGTGCGAGATAAAGCGTATTAGATTCTTTTAGCGTTTTATAGAAGTATGTACTGCGTGAGCTTCTATTTAGACGGTTTCCCGCAAAGATAAACAGCTGAATCAGAATGGATTATAGTGGCGAATTCTTGTTTTGTGACAAGATAGCTATCTATGTGGACCAGAGCCCAATGAATTGCAAATCAGAAGTTCCACCAGGCGGTTGCCAGCACTCAATAAAACTGGACTGCAAAAAGTAATTCAAAAGGTCTGGATGTTTAAATGTTAAATAGTGAAAGATTTCAGAGCTTCTTTTATATTTCCAAAATACACACATTAATGCATGTACTAAATCTTTTCCAAATTTGTATTAAAAAATTGTGACACTAAATGAAGGCGAGCTGTATTAATACTATAATGCTACGTTTTAGCATTAGAACTATTTTCTTGAATACACAACGGACTAAATTGGAACGCCAGTTTTTCAAAAGCGACGTCCAAAAGTCCGCCTATAAGTGAATAAAATTATTATCATTGCAAGTCGTCTGTGGACGTTGTGTTCATCTTAAAATGTATTTTAACAAAATACACCGAATACTTTTCACACAGCGTTCTTGAAAAGCACCGAAGAGTCTACCAGATATGATACCGAAGAGCGAACGCTTCTTAACCGCCGATATCCAGCAAGAGCACAGCTGAAATGCAAGTATGCGGACTTGCTACGAATATTTCAGAGACGAACAAAGATCCGGCGAGCGCCGTGAAAGCAGAGCTGTGGCAAACAAACACACATGTGGACAATGCGTAGTTTCCACCGTCAAACCTCGCTATATCCAAACGTGGGTGCGAGATAAAGCGTATTAGATTCTTTTAGCGTTTTATAGAAGTATGTACCGCGTGAGCTTCTATTTAGACGGTTTCCCGCAAAGATAAACAGCTGAATCAGAATGGATTATAGTGGCGAATTCTTGTTTTCTGACAAGATAGCTTGGACACTGATGATATCAGCTTCAATATGTACGATAATTGTTGATGATAATTGTTGATGATAATTGTTGACGATAATTGTAGATATGTAGATATATATTCAGTAATATTTCATAATATTAAATTCAATGATTTCTTCTATATTAATTTATTCATAAGTCAAAATATATAACAATAACTCAATATGTTCAAATAGTATCTTAGTGAACAGTAACTTATATACTTACTGTCAAAAGAGTAAGTATATTAATACAATTTTGATTAATTCTGACATAATAACGTATGAAACTACTAATATGTTTATATATTCTGAGCTAACTTAAAAATCTTAAATTTAATTCAATGTTTAAAATACTGATACAACATCAGTATTTGGATTTAATTCTTAAAATTTAGTAATTTATGATAATATTATGAATGTGACAATCTAATAATAAATAATAACAGCTGCTTTAATCTGTTTAACATGCGATGTATCAGTTCTTAACTCAACTTTAATATTTTAAGCTTCTGGTCATTAGGTTTCAGGAATAATGATTAAATCGATGTCAAATATTATCTTAGAAACAACATTTATTTAATACAGATTCAACAGTACATAGTCTTCTGGGATAGTAAATATTCTCGATTCTAGCTTAGATTCGTTTAAACTCACTTCCTGCAAAATTGTAGGAACAAATTTTTAAACAAGTTCTAAAAACGGATATATTGCTTCATATGTAACAACTAATAACACTATGTATGCTTATGATCTTATATAATGTACTAATTAATCTAATATTACAGGTGATAATAGTAATATAACAATACACGGCACTATCCAAGAATAATGTGACATATGCAACACTGGGAGTGTGGTGTATGGCATTTGTTTAGAACAATTGTAGTTTGGCTAATAGTCTAGAGGAATGCTTTTGTGTGTTCATCCATTCATATTTATTGAAAATATGTGTTAATGCGCCCCTGGTTATTTATTGAACAACTCTATTTGTGTTGATATTATTGCGGCACTTAATAATGAACACACAATAAACGACTCTTTATAATATACAACATTTGTAAATAATTTTGAACAAATTATTAAAAAATAAGAATAATTTAATTAATAATTTGATTAATCTATAAACATCAGCTTCTAATAAATTGATTTTAAAATTTAGTAAATTGTAAATTAAATAAATATTTTAAATTAAAATGATTTTAACGCAATTTATATGAATTTTACCGAGTTTCACAATATTTCTATATCAAATATTACAAATATAAATTAAGAATTAGAGTAAATATATAAAAATTTGTAAAATATTAAGAGATGTGAATATTCAAATAATCACACCACCAATTCAACAAATGATATAGATAATAATTAACCTAATATTAATACTAATATTACAATAAATATATCATAAATTAATAAATATTTAATTTAATGTAATCAACCATTGTATTTCACATCTTTTGACATATAAGCTGTAACAAATGTGGTAAGCAAGTCCGACTTCTCCAGCGGTTTCGTATTTCCTACAGCTTAAGTTGTCACAAATGCTTTCTTGAATATCGAAGATAGTGTTTATTCGTCAACAATTTAACCATTATTCTAGTCTTAAAACGATTTCTCGCAAGTTAAAATATAAATTGGAACACAGGTTGTTGGATCTGGATCTCTTTTGACTCCAAGCACTACGCTAACACTTACAAACGTAAATATATTATCTAAAATGGGTTCTACGCTTACTGTAAATGCGAGTTATAAAATGTATTTGCTACAAATTAAATCGATCAAAACTGTTGTCAACAATTTTTGTTTGAACTTAGACACTAGTAGTGCGTCTTAAGGAGCTATCGAGCTGATAGACAGCATTAGCGGTGTATTTAATGTTACAAACTATTAGATTCTTGGCAATTATATTACTCTTGGATAAATAGCATTGGGTGCAGTATTTATTAATTCAAGTACTGTAGATTTTAAAAACATTACTGTCACTCCTAGAAGCTACAATCCTGGTAATTTATCTTCGTTTTTGTTCATCAACGTAAATAATAGTATAGTCTAATTTAGTTTAATTAACATAGTTTTAGGAAATGTGACAAATCCGCAAGTGATGAACTTTCTTTCAACAACTCCAACACTCCAATTTTAATTCGGAGGACTCATTATGAATTCAAATAATAGTAATGTGTAGTTATCTGATTTAGTTTATGACGCCAAACAGGTATACGGGATTTATTATGTTTAGACTTCAGGTTTGTTATTTGGTAAAATCATGTTAGCTACCAGTCAGCTATCAATTTAGCGCATATGCTTTTCGTAAGTTATAAAGAGCTTTACAACCTTCGCTTAATTTGGGATTATAGGTTTACTTGAAGGAAACACTTCAGTTTCTGAATCCAATATATTGTTAAATATTTTAAGTGTTGATATTATGTCAAATTTTGGAACTGTTGCGTTAGCCTCATCCGCATGTATATATTTGAATGCTCAAAATCTATAAATTAGTCTAATGATAATTAAAAATAATGGAGTTAACATTTCGCCATTCCTCGCTAGCTATTAGGGTATAAATTGCACAATCTAAAATAGTTCCGTTGAAAACAGTAGTCTTAATATCGAAATGTATTCTGGAGCTTTTGTAGGATACGCAAATTCTCTAGTGATTTTAAAATTTTGCTAGGTTAATTCCACAAACGTGTAATCTAAAAATAATGCTGGTGGTTTCATTGGATGCAGCTTAAATTAGACTATCGCTCAATTTTGTCTTGTGACGAATAGTAATATTATGTCAGGAAAACATGCTGGTGGTATCATAGGGCTTGGACAGCGTAACGTATCTATTTTAAACAGTTCTGTAGAATACTGCAACATAAGCTATGGAGTACATGTTGGCGGCGTTTTAGGATTTTTAGAGGAATCGACTATATTTATTCTCTCAAATGTAACAGTTTTGAACATTTCTGTGAATGCTCTAAGCGATTGTGGGGGACTTGTTGGAAATGTAAATCGCTACAGCAATCTGATGATATCAGAAGTTATGGTAAGCAATAGCAACATAAGCTCTCCAGGTGGTAGTGTGGGCGGGTTTATAGGCTGCTTTGGTAGATAAAGCGAAATATTAAACATGAAACTTGTTACTTCCAAAATAAACTCGATAACAATAACTTGTACTGGTTCATGTGGGCTATTCATGGGATTAGTGCCAGGCGGTCCAACATACACCGTTTCAACATCAATGTCATATGGAGATAACTATATTAACAACAATAAGCGTCAAAATTGCGCGAACTTTGTTGCGACTTGTAATTTATCTACGAATATTAGTTTACCTGACATTTACAATTAAATTACTTTTGAACAAGAATATATCTAAAGTTATTTAATTTAATGTAATCAACCATTGTATTTCACATCTTTTGACATATAAGCTGTAACAAATGTGGTAAGCAAGTCCGACTTCTCCAGCGGTTTCGTATTTCCTACAGCTTAAGTTGTCACAAATGCTTTCTTGAATATCGAAGATAGTGTTTATTCGTCAACAATTTAACCATTATTCTAGTCTTAAAACGATTTCTCGCAAGTTAAAATATAAATTGGAACACAGGTTGTTGGATCTGGATCTCTTTTGACTCCAAGCACTACGCTAACACTTACAAACGTAAATATATTATCTAAAATGGGTTCTACGCTTACTGTAAATGCGAGTTATAAAATGTATTTGCTACAAATTAAATCGATCAAAACTGTTGTCAACAATTTTTGTTTGAACTTAGACACTAGTAGTGCGTCTTAAGGAGCTATCGAGCTGATAGACAGCATTAGCGGTGTATTTAATGTTACAAACTATTAGATTCTCGGCAATTATATTACTCTTGGATAAATAGCATTGGGTGCAGTATTTATTAATTCAAGTACTGTAGATTTTAAAAACATTACTGTCACTCCTAGAAGCTACAATCCTGGTAATTTATCTTCGTTTTTGTTCATCAACGTAAATAATAGTATAGTCTAATTTAGTTTAATTAACATAGTTTTAGGAAATGTGACAAATCCGCAAGTGATGAACTTTCTTTCAACAACTCCAACACTCCAATTTTAATTCGGAGGACTCATTATGAATTCAAATAATAGTAATGTGTAGTTATCTGATTTAGTTTATGACGCCAAACAGGTATACGGGATTTATTATGTTTAGACTTCAGGTTTGTTATTTGGTAAAATCATGTTAGCTACCAGTCAGCTATCAATTTAGCGCATATGCTTTTCGTAAGTTATAAAGAGCTTTACAACCTTCGCTTAATTTGGGATTATAGGTTTACTTGAAGGAAACACTTCAGTTTCTGAATCCAATATATTGTTAAATATTTTAAGTGTTGATATTATGTCAAATTTTGGAACTGTTGCGTTAGCCTCATCCGCATGTATATATTTGAATGCTCAAAATCTATAAATTAGTCTAATGATAATTAAAAATAATGGAGTTAACATTTCGCCATTCCTCGCTAGCTATTAGGGTATAAATTGCACAATCTAAAATAGTTCCGTTGAAAACAGTAGTCTTAATATCGAAATGTATTCTGGAGCTTTTGTAGGATACGCAAATTCTCTAGTGATTTTAAAATTTTGCTAGGTTAATTCCACAAACGTGTAATCTAAAAATAATGCTGGTGGTTTCATTGGATGCAGCTTAAATTAGACTATCGCTCAATTTTGTCTTGTGACGAATAGTAATATTATGTCAGGAAAACATGCTGGTGGTATCATAGGGCTTGGACAGCGTAACGTATCTATTTTAAACAGTTCTGTAGAATACTGCAACATAAGCTATGGAGTACATGTTGGCGGCGTTTTAGGATTTTTAGAGGAATCGACTATATTTATTCTCTCAAATGTAACAGTTTTGAACATTTCTGTGAATGCTCTAAGCGATTGTGGGGGACTTGTTGGAAATGTAAATCGCTACAGCAATCTGATGATATCAGAAGTTATGGTAAGCAATAGCAACATAAGCTCTCCAGGTGGTAGTGTGGGCGGGTTTATAGGCTGCTTTGGTAGATAAAGCGAAATATTAAACATGAAACTTGTTACTTCCAAAATAAACTCGATAACAATAACTTGTACTGGTTCATGTGGGCTATTCATGGGATTAGTGCCAGGCGGTCCAACATACACCGTTTCAACATCAATGTCATATGGAGATAACTATATTAACAACAATAAGCGTTAAAATTGCGCGAACTTTGCTGCGACTTGCTGATATTTTAAGACTGATTCATTATATCACATATTTTTATGTACTATGTTATATTACTATATTTAATTTCATTTCTAGAATTTAACTATTTTTGTAGTATAATTGGGAAACTGTTCAATTCCCTAAACGTGAAATCTAAACGCAACGAGGCTAGACCAACTTCAGCAAGCAAAACAAAGGTGGAAACAAGTCATTTGGTGGTTATAAGTAAGGAAACTTCAACCAAAAATTCATATGAGGAGCTAGGCAGCTGTCATATTGACTGGATAATTGCTATCTGAACTGGCTCCGAGCTAAGATAGCTCTCAGCTACGCGCTTGTGGAAATGGGAATTTCGGATGCTGAGTGAGTATTATTATTGATAATAATAATATAATTAATGATTATTTCGAGATGTATCACTCATGATTAATATCGTCGATGAATTTCTTGGTTTCTTCGCCTTGTTTTCTGCACCACTTCATTTTGATCCCACAAATGATCAAAATTATTATAACGGCCACCGCTGCTATCGACCCGCAGATGATTCCAACGAGTGCTCCGGTGATCATTTTCCTTTTTTCTTCGTTCCAGACGAATGTAGTAATCGCACCTGGTGCAAGTACAGCCTCAAAGCTCTTCTTTTGTATTTGAACGGTTATCTTCTATTCAACTTTATCTGAGTTGAACGTATACAAAACTGTTTACCTATTTTCATTTTAAAAGGCTACATTAAGAACCGCTCCATTTTAATTCGAATCGATTCTGATCGCATCTTTCATTATGAATTTACTTGCTTGACCAACAGCAAAATAGTCAACCGTTGGAATTACTTGAACATTTAATGGATCAGACCCGTCAACGGTCACTATTCCAATGCAATCCTCGCATCCGCCAGTGTGTGGCTGATTATTTTCGTCCAAAGTCAAGCCCCATTTAATGTAAGATTTAGCGTGGTTGCGCATAACGGTAATTAATTCCGTTGCGACCATTTTAATAGTGGCATTATTAAAAGACGAAGCCTCTGTAACCCAATTGTCCTTATCTGGGTATTTAATTTGGAAATCGGACATTACCGTTGGAATGCCGTTGTAGTGGTGCCACGAGGTACCTGCGACTAATTCGTATGTATTTTTGTCAGCGTACACCTCGTCAGAGTACCAAGCAAAGTCCCAGTTGTAGTCATTCACCATTATCTTCTGTTTCAATCCAGCTTTTGACAGCGCTGGGTAAAGGAAATCTTTTATATAACGGGCTTAATCAGCAGCTTCCATGTGCATTCCGTCGTATGTTTCGTTCGGTTACATGGGTTCGTTCTGCATTGTGAGCGCATAAATCGGAATCCCCTCAGCCTGATAGGCTTCAACAGTTTTTAGGAGGTAGTTCGCATGCGAGCCGTAAAATTCTGGTAGGAGAATGGTCCCGTTTTAATTATCTTTCTCAGGGCCGAGCATGTTCCTGTTGGATTTCATCCAGCCTGGAGGGCTCCAAGGTGACACCATTACTTTCAAATCCGGGTTGAGCGAAAGAGCTTTTTTGATCATCGGAATTATATACTATCTATCATGAGCAATTGAAAAACGTGTTAGATCCTTGTCATTTAGGCCTTCTGGAGTGGTACAGGCGATTGTGGTTTAGTTGCACAAGTCATCGTAGGAAAAGAACTTTGTGGAGAGATCGGAAGAACCGATTGGCTGTCTCAGGAAGGAAAGCGCGATACCCTTCTCGCGGCTGAATAACATGTCAAAAGTATCGTTCAATTGTTAATCGGTGAGCTTCTCGGAAAACAACCAGGCGGCTCCGTCGGTGATGGACGCGCCAAAACCGTCGATGGTCTGGTATCTTTTTGTTTTGTCCACAACTATAGAAGTTGGAACAGCTTCTTTTTCTTCGGCGTAAACAGAGGCCATCTTGGTTATCTTGTACCGCAAGTCGGGGCTGGTAACGTATACTTCAACTTCGGTCATCGCGATCAATGCCAGAATTGAACCCAACATATATCGGTGAAGTGAAATTAAATGACGATAGTGATGCTCAGATACTACCTAACTAACTTAAAATGATTAATATTTATTATATGATTTAAAATTACGTATTTGAAAAATTGTATAAAATTGATAACGTATATAAAGAAAATATATTCTTCTTGTTAAAGTGATATCCGAACATTTAAGTTGGTATAAACAATCTGAATTGAGTATTATTTTCAATTTTTTGTATACTTATTTCATAATATACAGACTTTTGTGAAAACTTCTGAAATTGTATCCGCATTGAAAGTTATATGATTCAAATAATAACATGATCAATGTCGTATTCAAATCTGAATACTTTGTTTGGAATACTTCTTGTAATATGATTTGAAAATGTTATAAAGTAAATAAATTTAAATTACAAGATACAATCTCTGTTAGACAAATGTACGATGTTCTAAATCGCTATATCATTAATAATAGAGTATCCAAATGTACATTGTAAAGTTTTTATATACGGTAAAGTCTCACAAGTAGAACAGAGTACAAATGACGAATAGACTATTGATTTCCAAAGCTTATTCGTGAGATATCTCGTTTAGTCTTATTTGCCAACCACTTTGTTCTATTTGTGATATCCTATGTAATTCATCGGTTTCATCAATTTTTATTCTTTAATATAATAAACGCGTAGCACTCCATGCTTGATTAATGATTAGTAACGTTACACAAAAGACTGTTCAATGATAATAATTGATTTAGATGCAATACTTTATAAGAAACTATATAACTAGAGTGTTTTTGAAGTTTTAGGAATACGTTCATAAAAATAATACTATTATTATTGATGAGTGATTTTAATTGAATCTTACTTATAAAATTAATTTTGTATATGACATTATGACTTTATCAGGTGGTTCAAATTCTGATATTTATTTGTGATTAGGTTTAGTCTATTCGTCATCAACTCTGTTCTATTCGTGAGATATCTCAAAATATCTGAAAACCACATGAAATGACAAATAAACTATTCATTTTCTCTAGTACTATTCGTGAGACTCGGCACCTAGTCTACTTGTGACACTTTACCGTAATTTACAGTTACACTTTCTTTAGAATACTTTTTTACAATATGATTTGAAAATGTTTAACTTTCAAAAATTTAAACTAAAAGATACAATTATTGTAAGAAGAGTAACGAATATTATAAACTGCTATATCGCAAAACTTGTAGCTACTCGTTTAGTATACAGATTAATATATACAGACATTATATTGAAACCTATAAACAACGCTGTATTAGATTCAATTTATGAATTAATAAGAAATATTTTTCAAATTATATGAAAGTTCATGATTGTATGTATACACATTATAATTATTTGTTAAAATCTATCATGATTTCACTTCACTAAATGATGTTCATAGTTTTAACTACAGTGGTGGGCCCTCGAAATGCTTTTTTGAATTAGGAAGAAGAATGAAGTTTATTATTTGAATCTTACTTATATCACTGCCCGGCTCAATAATGAGTGTGTTCTCCCTCCTCATCAATACACTCATTAACTCTATTTACTATTGATTTGTAAAGTGCTTCAATCACATCAAGGCCTGGTTGAGCCTTGGATAGCTGTGCTACAATAATTAACGTATATAACTCTGTATATACTTCAATAATAAGTTTCAACTTTACCTAACGTTGTATAATTTAACAATCAAGAAAATTGATTTCTCATTATGAAATGGAAGTGGAAGATCATAAGTAAAATAACTGTTGTTTTAGAGTAGCATCAATATATTATTTAATGCTGGGCCCGACTAACCCACTTGATTCCATTCTTCAAGAAACAAAAATGCATTCATTATTTGAATATTGAGAATGAAAGCGACTGTAACTACCTGAATTATAATTCTAATTAAGCGAAGTACCAATACTTCATCTTGAGCTCCCGGTTGAGATTGAAAGAAAAAGTCCTCCATTGTTTTCGTGATTAAGAAATACCTAAAATCGTTCAGATTGACCCAGTTGAAGATGAACACCGAGGTCCTCTGCAGGTCCAGTGCTTGCGCTACTAGTTATAAATTACATATTGCGTCCGTATACCAATCATTGGATCCTCTTATTCTTTTCTCCAATCAGGCTTAACTACCATATATTTTCGAGATAAAATCTTTCATAAATTAGTTTTGTTGACTAAAACGTAGAAATTACACAGGGACATCTTAAACAAGTGATATAACTAGTTCAGATTGGTACAATATTTTATGAATTCATCCGTTGGACCCAGAAATGAAGAGAATACAAACGCTTCAGAACTGCCTAAGTTTGTTAAGTGAATTAGTTGACCTTCCCTAAACATCTTCTACCGCGTTTATTTTTGTCATTGCCGTCCTTTTATTGCATGTGGTAATTTCTATTTTTCCTTTTTGGAATATTAAATACCGACTTTGAATAGTCGATTATGGTCTAATACGATCGAAATCATATTTTTGGCCCTCTTGTGTTAATGAGTAGTTCATGAATAATCTCCAACTTGAGATTATTTATTGGAATTTGTCATCCGCATTAGAAGTGGCAAAATATTTTAATATATAATTACTCACATAGTAAACAAGAAAAAGCAATTCCACCTCCCATAACTGTAATCAGCTGAAATAGGTTAAATTTCTGGAGAAAATGCAACGTGACTTGTTTAATTTCTTTTGAGATGAAGTCAATCCGTTAACCGGTTAAAACAAAGATAGAGCAACTGTTGATAATCATCCTGAATCTAGTATAGCAGCTACTGGTTTTGGTCTCGCTGCCTGTGTAATTAGATAATAAGAAACATAGAATTAAATTAGTATATAATATTGTATTTTAGAAATAAAGTAAAAGTAATATAAGTGAGTATGATTTAATTAATAAATATTTAATCACATGGAAGATCACGATGTACCAGTCCCAAAATTTTCAATTTATGTAACTTATAACATCATGTTCAAGGTATGATGATAAGGGTAGTTAGATGTCACGGCATTGCCACATTTTCCTTATTTTAGTTCACTATTGTTTAACCAAATTATTATGGCCGGGTGTTATTTTGTTAATATAGTATGTGTATTTGAAGTCTGAATGTGTTGATTTTCATAATGCGGTTTGTTTTTTAACTTATAATGTGTTAGATACGAATGTTGCCAGTAACGCGTCTCACACTATTTAACTTTAACGAATGTTTTTGGGTATGTTTTCCAGGAACAATTTTAAAAGTGAAATGGTGTAAGGTGTGTGGTGGTGACATCTAACTACCCTTATCATCAGAGCCGATCGTGGATTCTAGCCTACGCAGGAGATAGAAGCCAGAGTTGTGACATATTTCTTTAATAAAGATCAATTACCATCCATATACACCAAATATAAACTGAAATACAACAGTAAAGTATTTTGTCCAAATTTTGCGTTTTTGTTCTATTTTTGATCCTGTAAAGCAAAAAGTGCCCAATTTACGCTGAAATTTTATATATTCTAATATATAATTTTTATTCTAATATATAATTATATATAATTTTGATAGTACGTAACACTGCGTTTTCGCTGATATTGAATATATATTATTGAAATGATGGTATTAATTATATATTCGTTATTTTGGGAAATATTTATGTTATTTTATCCGCTGGAATGTCATGCTAACAGTATTATCAATATATGTAATATTTTTTATTATGAAAGTACTAAATGACTTTTATATAGCAACTATATCAAAGTATTAATTTAAAATTTTATTCAAATATCTGTATTTTTGATATTACATTGATTGCTGAAGACTATTATCTATTCATGGTGAAGTGGAAATATATTTAAATACAGTTAATAATATTAAATATCATTTTATGCAACAAAAAGTAAGTATTACAAAATCAAATGAAATATACAATATAACATGATGAAGGACACAATATTATTTAACATAGAATCATGAGACTGCTACAAATAGGCTATAATAACGAACATAAGCTTGAAGTTGTAATCTACATTTTATATAAGAAAAAACATACTAAACACTGTTTATATGCCTTCGATCATTATATAACTCGTGTGAAACATCCAGAAAGTTCCCGTAACTCTGAGATAAGAACTATGGACATATGATATAAATAATGTAGAATTTAATAAACTAATCATCCGCTGGAAGTCTTACAGTTATACTTCATTTGTTCATAATTTTTAAATTTTTAATTATTCTTTAGTCTTCGCAGTTGTCAACGAAATATAACATATTTCAATGGTAGATCTGTTGAATTAATTTTGGTAACAATAATAACCTAACTCAACGAATGATGATAAGTTAAAGTCAACAAACTTGTTCCGAAAAGGCAAGAGTGACTACGAACAAAATTGAAACTATTGATTTTAAATTAAACAAAAATTCAAAAATTTAAATAACAAATTAATGTTCAGTTAGTTTACAAAAATGGAACAAACTGAACATTTGGGAATATCTCAACTTATCTCATATAACTGCATTTTTAGAATGGTTATAATTTCCTGCTCCACTTATATATCTTTGGTAAAAATTAATTAAGTATACAGCTTTTAGAGATATAGGAGTAACCATGTTGTATCTTATTAGTGCAGATGTAAACCATATAATCATTTCTCAAAAATTAGCTAAATATACATAATTTTATTTTAATAAAATAACAGCATCAGCTTTTGTTCTATTTAATTTAAGAAACTGAATAACACCACTTTAGTATCATATGCTTCCACATGTTTTAATACTTTCTGTATGCCCATAAAACTCAATAAATATTTCTAATAGCTGCAAATAGTTATTTAAGTCAAATATTGGTGTATATTATACCTCTGGCTCTTCAAATAAATATATAATGTGTTACCAAGATTATGTCTTGTCGTAATCTATGTGTAATTTGATAAAACAATAAGATCCAAACATTAATCAGGTTGTAACCACATTTACGGCGGTTACTAAGCCATAATTAATTTGCAAAGCCTGCATCGCTGATTATGTTATTGACTATAACACTCATGTTTGTACTGCGTTGAGAATTATATAATTTACTTAAATTACATGCAATGGGTACATAAATGTAGCAACTGATCTATCTATGATTAATTTTGATCAAGTGGCTTTATGTGCGCTGACAGCTGATTCTTCATTAGCTACAAATTCTGTATTAAATTTTGAAACAACTGTAACTGTAGCTTAATCAACTGCGATAGGTTTATTCGCGCAAACAACTATGTTTTCGAATATGGTGGTTCGCGGTTCTATGAACATAAAGTAAACAAGAATATTGAGTTAAGTTTTCATTGGTAGTTTAACTGGTATAATGAATACGAACATGATAATGCAGAATTGTTCAATTAAAATAACAATAAAGCTGGATTCAGGTTCACAGTAAACTGTTTTCAAAGCTGGTGGTCTAGTTGGCATGATTTAGGGCAAATACACTCTCTAAGTGCAGAATTGTACGGTTTAATTAACTACCGAATTGACAAATCAATTTGATTATGTTGGAAAGTTTTTCTATTCGGTTGTAGGTGGGATGGTGGGCCACATGCACTTGCTTCCAACTTTATAAGTTTTAAATTCTTCTACAATAACTTCAGTATTCACGACCAGAGCCGCTGGTGGTTATTTAGGTATGTTTTAAGGAGGTTACATTTTGATTCAGAACTCAAATTCTTCTGGAACTTTAAGTGCATACGCGTGTGGTGGTATAATTGGTGAAGGAGGTGCACCTGGTCTTACTCCAACACAAATCGAGTAAGCAACGATTGATACAGTATCTATCAAAATTTAAATGACTGGGACAGTGCTTGGTGCTGCGATTGGAAATGCTTGCAAGAAAACTGCACTAACATTTGCGGGTGTGAATTTTTGGGTGACAAATGGGCTTTGTCCAGTGGGAGCAGCGAATGGTCTCACCTAATCTGGTGTTTCTGGATGTTGACCGTGTGAAAATAATTGTTTATAATCATTTTTGATATTTTATTTACTAATTCATTCATTTTTAATAGAAGTTTGTAACAAGTTGAAATATAATTATGTCAAAGTATATTTGAAGTGTAAAATATAAATAAAAATAATAATTTATATAAATATATTATCTAACACTTCAAATGGCGCACACATATTATGTACGAGAAGAACCTTTTGACTCTCCAGATGCTAATAGACTTACTAAAGATGAAGAAATAGAAATAGCATAATAACGCTTACAATTGGTAGAGTAAGAATAGTTCAAATATTTAACAAAACAACAAAGTGAACTTTCCCCACAGTAATTAGTAGAGTTAGAACAAATTCAACAACGAATTTAAAAACTCAATTAATTAATCGGCTTTTTGAAGGATATGAAAAAGATTAAGGACAACATTCAATATGGAAGAAGTACTTATCCAAGGAAATGATTGATTAATATGAAAATAATATCGAAATATGTATCATTATAATTGTATACAATATAAATATACTATTTAATGTATAAATGAGTAAATAATATGATAACGCATATCTCAGCAGCTTGTGGCACCTGAAAAAGTTCCTCCATTTGCGTTTCCGACTGGACATTTCCCGTTCGTTTTGATTGAGTTGGTTCCTTGGAACAGGATGACTGTCATTTTGCACATTTATCCGATTGCGCCTCCCATGTACGTTCCTGTGAGCTGTATGGTCGTTGTTGCGGTATCAATCGTGATTTATTGCTTTTACGATGGATTGAGTCCTGGTGCGTTTGCTTCGCCAATTATTCCACCACACGCGAGTGCTTTAGCCGTTCCCTTACACGTGCTGTTGAATAAAGCAACAATTCCGCCCTGTAACAACCCAAGTATACCTCCAGCGCTCCTCGTGGTGCTAACTGTGCACGTTGTGGTGCTGTTCTCAACACTTACAGTCGGAACCAGATGCAAATGACCAACTATTCCTCCACTCACCGAGTACCAACGTTTACTATCGTTGTCGTTTTAATTAATTAGATCAACTTGAACGGTCACAGAGCAGTTTTTAACTTCAAGAATATATTGGCCCTGAACCATTCCAACGAGCCCGCCGGATTTGAAAACGGTTTGAACGGAGGAGCTGTCCAGTTTCATTTTGATGTTTATGGAGCAGTTTTGGACGTTTATATTCACATTCAATAGACCAATAAGTGTTCCAATGTAAACTTGTGAGGAGGATTTTGACTGTTTTATGTTCAAAATACCATTTATTATCATGTTGCTGAATATGGTGGTCTGGGAAAAGAGGCCAATCGCAGTCGACTGATTAATGGTCAAGGTCGTGTCAAAAGTAATTATTGAATTCACAGCCAGAGATGGATCGGAAGAAAGCGCGCACAGGGAGATCTAGTCGAAATTCGTGCCAGCAAGGTCACTGGCAACCGTTAAAAAGCCGTTACAAGTTATTTACGAAAACGGAACAGTCTTAACCGGAACACACTACTTAGTCTCAAAATCTAAGACCAGACCAGACGTACACACCGCACACTACTACAACGGAGACTAAATCGCAGAAAAAATGTTCCCATCGCGATTTATGTTCTACTTTGCCATCACTATGTTTGGATCGTCAATAACGCCGTTACAAAGCGATCCAACCAAAATGTAGTTTTACGCGCACATTATGTACTTTTTAACAGTTTACTCATAATAAAACGTGCCTGAAACGTCCTTATACAACTAAGTACAAGCACCGTTGATTTCAATGTTATTAATCGCACACACAGATAATGAAAGCATGTATTAAATCATATTTGGAAGTGGTTGACACTAAATGGCAATGTTCCATCTTAAATAATACATATAATGACCAACTAATTCCATAAAATGAAATTTGATATAAACATAAACAGGAAATCTATTAATAGTTAGGACGTTTGTTAACCAAAATTTTCTATATAGAAAAATAACAATTAATTAGAAGCAAGTGACATTGATTTAATCTATAAGATTCATGTAAATTAAATCTCTTAGCCATATATCTCGTGGATTAATATACAATGTAAATATAGTAAAAGTTTAATAATCTTATAAATAATCAATCATATAAATATACATTTCATTACACATTATTAATTTTAATTATTCGTCAAATAAAGTATACGATCTGATTTTTCAATTTCGATAAGAAATACAAATTATATTGCTTGTGTTCTGATGCTCAAGGAAACTGAAAATAATTCTTGAATCAGACTATATTGCTTTATTATCAAACTATTTACTAACTGACATTTAATATGTCACAAACTAATATCATATCTAATCTTTAATGATTGTCTGACTCAGAATAGCTTCCTCAGACATTCTAAGTTCGGCACTTGTTAATAACATTATTTACTCAAAAGTTATCTTTGTAACAATCTTTAAGATTAAGTGAGACGATAAGCTTTAAAAACGTTAGTTTAATATTATTTTGAATAATATATAATAATATTTATTGATCACATTCCTTCAATTGGCTTTGCCGCTGATAATACTGAATTGTTGAAATCAGTGGAGTTAACAAGTTACTACTTTAAGGACTTTCTCTTCAGTAAAATAATGATGACATGTCAAAATCAATGTGAACACGATAAAGCTCGCTGCAATAGCTATTCCAGCCTCCTGAAGATATTTTATTTTTGTTAGTGTTTGGATCCTAGTCAAAATATGATAACGCTGCTCCAAACATGTGTCTTCTAACAACGTCGAAGCTTCATCTAACATCATGCGCCCTGCGAAATGAGTGAGACCTAACTAATTTCAATATTTAAGTTTTCAACTAAACTAGCTTTACGCCAGATTTGTACATAAACAAAGCCGAGTGTTTATAGAACTACATTTCTGGAAATATAGGAATATCGGCCAGTCCGTGTCTAAAATCATTTTGTAATAATGTATTTGCTATCTTTTCTGCGTGCATTGAAAAAATATCATTTCGGATTTTCAATTACACCAATCACTTTCACGTTAATTTACCTTATTATATTTCCAGATACAATTGAATTTTGTAAATATAGTTTTGAAGTTAAAGTTAATAACAATATCTTAAAACTTAGCCGGCCATCAACATAAAAGAATAAGTTCAAGGCGATTAATAAAATTAGAAACAAAGATGAAATCTGAAAATATCTGAAGAATATATATGACTCTAACTATTCGGTACTGCCTGGAGACTCACAAAACACAGATATTTTGAGATGCACGAACACTACAACCAAAGAGCCCAAAGTGATCAGAATATCATTTGCGACTTGGTTTTACCTGACCGCTTTCCACTCCTTCTTCAGAAATGTTCTTCACCATGTGCTTCACACAAGTAAAGATAGCTTCCTTCAACTCTATAAGTGGAGTAAGCCTCGCACAAGCATCGACAGATAAGGTGCTCGATATAGTCGCATGCCAGAGCACGATGTATCAGATTGCTGAAAACGGAACCATCTTAGCCAAAGGTAGTAAAAAGGGCTTGTTGGACCACACTGCGTTTTTCAGTTACCTTAGCTTGAACATAAACAATGTGGCCCAGGTTATCTGTCTTAAAAACAAAATGGGATACATCACAAAGACTGGTGCTGCCTATTTAGAAGGCCCACTCGTTTAAGGAAAACTTACGTTTGCATAAATTCCGTCAGCTCCAGCTGGCGTATTAAAAATAGTCACCAACGGAGACATCACGTTTGCGTTGACCAAAACAGGCATCTACGCCGTTGGCGAGTGCCGCAGCTACTTATGCGGAACCACCGCAGAATCAGATCCCGTTGTCTATACGCTCGTTCCGATAGCTCCAGTTCTTCCAGCAGATATCAAAACGATTTCTCTGGACAAGTTTCTGTTCATTTACATGAACAACGGAGACGTGTTTGCTCTGGGAGAAAACGAAGGCGGCGTGCTCCCAGCAGCGGCATATCCAGATCTTGGCGTTATTAGACGTATCGGCAATGGAATCAAGAACCTTCAGTTGGGCTGGAATGTATCTCGCGCAGAGACCTCGCTGTATTTCCTAAATGGAACTGCACTCACTGTATTCAACCGCAACAGCACTCCGTAGTACAGAGTTGTGGAAACAGAAGTTTATGACTTTTCGGTGTAAGAATCTGCCCACATAATCGCTCTCAAAGAACAATCGGTTTTCGTGTTGGCCGAAGTTTCCACGTTTTCGAAAGAAACGTCGTACTTCTGCAAAGCCAACCCACTGGACGCGATCTGCATCAAAGTGGCTTCTGGAACCTTCGACGAAGTCACCGATTGCCCAGCTTCCAGCACCTCAGAATTCTGCAAAGTATTAAAGTGCGAAGACTCGCCAGCTGATGTTTCGTGTGTCGTTGCATCCTGTGCAGACGCGAACTCCACGTGCTGGTCCATATTCTGCGCAAAAGACGCCGACCTAGCCAAGGCCACTCCGAAATGCTACTTAAATTATGCGAAGGCTACTTTCGCTGCTCAATTAGAAAACGCTAAAGACTATGTCTTCCACAACGACATGCTGCTCCAAGTTGCGTATTCCACGAACCCATAAAAGTTGGCAGCAGGAGGCGCGGCTGGTATTGCCATCGCCGTGTGCGTGGCCGTGTTCATTATCATCTCTGCCATCGTTTTCGTGATCTACAGAAAGAAACATGTGTCTTCTAACAACGTCGAAGCTTCATCTAACATCATGCGCCCTGCGAAATGAGTGAGACCTAACTAATTTCAATATTTAAGTTTTCAACTAAACTAGCTTTACGCCAGATTTGTACATAAACAAAGCCGAGTGTTTATAGAACTACATTTCTGGAAATATAGGAATATCGGCCAGTCCGTGTCTAAAATCATTTTGTAATAATGTATTTGCTATCTTTTCTGCGTGCATTGAAAAAATATCATTTCGGATTTTCAATTACACCAATCACTTTCACGTTAATTTACCTTATTATATTTCCAGATACAATTGAATTTTGTAAATATAGTTTTGAAGTTAAAGTTAATAACAATATCTTAAAACTTAGCCGGCCATCAACATAAAAGAATAAGTTCAAGGCGATTAATAAAATTAGAAACAAAGATGAAATCTGAAAATATCTGAAGAATATATATGACTCTAACTATTCGGTACTGCCTGGAGACTCACAAAACACAGATATTTTGAGATGCACGAACACTACAACCAAAGAGCCCAAAGTGATCAGAATATCATTTGCGACTTGGTTTTACCTGACCGCTTTCCACTCCTTCTTCAGAAATGTTCTTCACCATGTGCTTCACACAAGTAAAGATAGCTTCCTTCAACTCTATAAGTGGAGTAAGCCTCGCACAAGCATCGACAGATAAGGTGCTCGATATAGTCGCATGCCAGAGCACGATGTATCAGATTGCTGAAAACGGAACCATCTTAGCCAAAGGTAGTAAAAAGGGCTTGTTGGACCACACTGCGTTTTTCAGTTACCTTAGCTTGAACATAAACAATGTGGCCCAGGTTATCTGTCTTAAAAACAAAATGGGATACATCACAAAGACTGGTGCTGCCTATTTAGAAGGCCCACTCGTTTAAGGAAAACTTACGTTTGCATAAATTCCGTCAGCTCCAGCTGGCGTATTAAAAATAGTCACCAACGGAGACATCACGTTTGCGTTGACCAAAACAGGCATCTACGCCGTTGGCGAGTGCCGCAGCTACTTATGCGGAACCACCGCAGAATCAGATCCCGTTGTCTATACGCTCGTTCCGATAGCTCCAGTTCTTCCAGCAGATATCAAAACGATTTCTCTGGACAAGTTTCTGTTCATTTACATGAACAACGGAGACGTGTTTGCTCTGGGAGAAAACGAAGGCGGCGTGCTCCCAGCAGCGGCATATCCAGATCTTGGCGTTATTAGACGTATCGGCAATGGAATCAAGAACCTTCAGTTGGGCTGGAATGTATCTCGCGCAGAGACCTCGCTGTATTTCCTAAATGGAACTGCAC
Source organism: Hexamita inflata (assembly GCA_963988835.1). Classification (NCBI taxonomy): domain Eukaryota; phylum Fornicata; order Diplomonadida; family Hexamitidae; genus Hexamita; species Hexamita inflata. The sequence continues at coordinate 77,762 of CAXDID010001217.1, forward strand.
TCACTGTATTCAACCGCAACAGCACTCCGTAGTACAGAGTTGTGGAAACAGAAGTTTATGACTTTTCGGTGTAAGAATCTGCCCACATAATCGCTCTCAAAGAACAATCGGTTTTCGTGTTGGCCGAAGTTTCCACGTTTTCGAAAGAAACGTCGTACTTCTGCTAAGCCAACCCACTGGACGCGATCTGCATCAAAGTGGCTTCTGGAACCTTCGACGAAGTCATCGATTGCCCAGCTTCCAGCACCTCAGAATTCTGCAAAGTATTAAAGTGCGAAGATTCGCCAGCTGATATTTCGTGTGTCGTTGCATCCTGTGCAGACGCGAACTCCACGTGCTGGTCCATATTCTGCGCAAAAGACGCCGACCTAGCCAAGGCCACTCCGAAATGCTACTTAAATTATGCGAAGGCTACTTTCGCTGCTCAATTAGAAAACGCTAAAGACTATGTCTTCCACAACGACATGCTGCTCCAAGTTGCGTATTCCACGAACCCATAAAAGTTGGCAGCAGGAGGCGCGGCTGGTATTGCCATCGCCGTGTGCGTGGCCGTGTTCATTATCATCTCTGCCGTCGTTTTCGTGATCTACAGAAAGAAACATGTGTCTTCTAACAACTTCGAAGCTTCATCTAACATCATGCGCCCTGCGAAATGAGTGAGACCTAACTAATTTCAATATTTAAGTTTTCAACTAAACTAGCTTTGCGCCAGATTTGTACATAAACAAAGCCGAGTGTTTATAGTACTACATTTCTGGAAGTATAGGAATATCGGCCAGTTCGTGTCTAAAATCATTTTGTAATAATGTATTTTCTATCTTTTCTGTGTGCATTGAAAAAATATCATTTCGGATTTTCAATTACACCAATCACTTTCACGTTAATTTACCTTATTATATTTCCAGATACAATTGAATTTTGTAAATATAGTTTTGAAGTTAAAGTTAATAACAATATCTTAAAACTTAGCCGGCCATCAACATAAAAGAATAAGTTCAAGGCGATTAATAAAATTAGAAACAAAGATGAAATCTGAAAATATCTGAAGAATATATATGACTCTAACTATTCGGTACTGCCTGGAGACTCACAAAACACAGATATTTTGAGATGCACGAACACTACAACCAAAGAGCCCAAAGTGATCAGAATATCATTTGCGACTTGGTTTTACCTGACCGCTTTCCACTCCTTCTTCAGAAATGTTCTTCACCATGTGCTTCACACAAGTAAAGATAGCTTCCTTCAACTCTATAAGTGGAGTAAGCCTCGCACAAGCATCGACAGATAAGGTGCTCGATATAGTCGCATGCCAGAGCACGATGTATCAGATTGCTGAAAACGGAACCATCTTAGCCAAAGGTAGTAAAAAGGGCTTGTTGGACCACACTGCGTTTTTCAGTTACCTTAGCTTGAACATAAACAATGTGGCCCAGGTTATCTGTCTTAAAAACAAAATGGGATACATCACAAAGACTGGTGCTGCCTATTTAGAAGGCCCACTCGTTTAAGGAAAACTTACGTTTGCATAAATTCCGTCAGCTCCAGCTGGCGTATTAAAAATAGTCACCAACGGAGACATCACGTTTGCGTTGACCAAAACAGGCATCTACGCCGTTGGCGAGTGCCGCAGCTACTTATGCGGAACCACCGCAGAATCAGATCCCGTTGTCTATACGCTCGTTCCGATAGCTCCAGTTCTTCCAGCAGATATCAAAACGATTTCTCTGGACAAGTTTCTGTTCATTTACATGAACAACGGAGACGTGTTTGCTCTGGGAGAAAACGAAGGCGGCGTGCTCCCAGCAGCGGCATATCCAGATCTTGGCGTTATTAGACGTATCGGCAATGGAATCAAGAACCTTCAGTTGGGCTGGAATGTATCTCGCGCAGAGACCTCGCTGTATTTCCTAAATGGAACTGCACTCACTGTATTCAACCGCAACAGCACTCCGTAGTACAGAGTTGTGGAAACAGAAGTTTATGACTTTTCGGTGTAAGAATCTGCCCACATAATCGCTCTCAAAGAACAATCGGTTTTCGTGTTGGCCGAAGTTTCCACGTTTTCGAAAGAAACGTCGTACTTCTGCAAAGCCAACCCACTGGACGCGATCTGCATCAAAGTGGCTTCTGGAACCTTCGACGAAGTCACCGATTGCCCAGCTTCCAGCACCTCAGAATTCTGCAAAGTATTAAAGTGCGAAGACTCGCCAGCTGATGTTTCGTGTGCCGTTGCATCCTGTGCAGACGCGAACTCCACGTGCTGGTCCATATTCTGCGCAAAAGACGCCGACCTAGCCAAGGCCACTCCGAAATGCTACTTAAATTATGCGAAGGCTACTTTCGCTGCTCAATTAGAAAACGCTAAAGACTATGTCTTCCACAACGACATGCTGCTCCAAGTTGCGTATTCCACGAACCCATAAAAGTTGGCAGCAGGAGGCGCGGCTGGTATTGCCATCGCCGTGTGCGTGGCCGTGTTCATTATCATCTCTGCCATCGTTTTCGTGATCTACAGAAAGAAACATGTGTCTTCTAACAACGTCGAAGCTTCATCTAACATCATGCGCCCTGCGAAATGAGTGAGACCTAACTAATTTCAATATTTAAGTTTTCAACTAAACTAGCTTTACGCCAGATTTGTACATAAACAAGAATTTTGCTGTATGGGTTACATAAAGTTTAATTGGTATTATTTAAAATGATGTATTGTTTTTATATAATGCATTTATATATATTATAATTATCCAAATGATATTGTCAAACTTACTAAATCACGATTATAACCTGTGTTTACTAGTATTTTTATATTTTGCATTAAAATATAACATATTTAACATGGGTGAAATAGCTCAATGGTAGAATCGCTATTATTAGGTGTACAAGTCCAGGTTCAATCCCCATAGAGGTCATTTTTACATTTTTATTGATGTTATATTTTAACAATATTTATATATTAAATTATATAGATTTAATCACTTTTGACTACAGATCTACATATATCAACATGAATAAGTATTATGACTTCATTATTAAATTGTATAATTCATCTCATGTGTAGGAGTGTATTGACTCAACTTTAAATAACCCATAAATCGGTCCTCCATAAACAAAGCCGAGTGTTTATAGAACTACATTTCTGGAAATATAGGAATATCGGCCAGTCCGTGTCTAAAATCATTTTGCTATTTGGAATCTACATCATTTGCTACCTAATGATAATGTTCATTTCAAACGTTCATTTCGACTGTAATTGTAAATTTAGTGATATATTTAGTGATTCATTTATATCATTATTACAGTACATTATGTATTTTATTGTTGTTCATTCTACTATATCAAAAATGATTAAACAGTTAAACAGTTAATTACTGTTTAAACAGTTAATTAATTCCATTTGTGTATTAAAAGTTTTATTAAATTTCGATACACAACTATTATTAATTTTTAAATTACCACACCACTAATGCAACCTGCAACAGAGGTACAAAAATAACCAGACTAAGTCTAAAACAATGAATAAGCTGCCAAGGAACAACAAGATGTTCAAGAATATATTACAGTAAATTAGCAATTCGATAAAATTTAACCAAAAACAGCACTGATTACTCATTTAATACCATAAGTGCTTGAATAGCTTGTTTATGCTTGGTCTGTAATAAGTCAAGCTTTTATGCTCGTTAACAAACTTGGGACCGATTATTATTTCGGTTTCATAAAAGAATTTTCACTAACTTAGTTAATTGTAACTCATTTACCTATTGCTTATGGAGTAGCTACATCTGTTGACTACTTGGAAGAAATGTTAAAAGAATAGTCACAAGATAATAAAATTATTGTTCCATTCTTTTATTAATAAGCAATTTTAGGAATTATTTAAATGATAGCTGCAGCAGCAAGCAGCTAACTCACAACGCTAACTAAAAACGGTTTTATAATTAAAGTTGTATTTTCATTCCTTTAAATAGCAACATCATTTGGTTATTTCTTGAGAGCCCAATAATTGAAAGTATTTTCATTTGTTCGTGGTTCAATGATATGGTTATTTGTCTATTTTGGAATTATGTATGCATATACATTCGACAATATGACATCCACTGTATATGAAGGAATAGTGTTTACGATTGCCCACTTATTTATTGTACTTAGCATGCTTGTTTCAGTTTTCAAAAAGAAATTCGCTTCAACTGCTCTTATATTACGTTTTGATTTTAAGAAAGAAGATTTTAAACCAAATAAGGAAATGATAAAGAAAATTTGCATCACATTTTTCACAAATGCCTAAATGTATCTTCCAATGGCGTCATAATACGTAATATTCATAATAATTGTTTAAGCAGCATAAAAATAATTCTCTACCTCAGCTTTAAAGACAGCAGCCGCTGCAAATTTGATGGTATTTGTAGTTTATACTGAACTCATAAAAGCTGCCGCAATGGCTGCTGCTAATGCCTTTATTGCAACTGCCCCAGGATTATTATAGTTAAAGAAATTGGACCAATTCAAAACAGTTGTGCTTTGGTCAATAGTTGCCTCAATAGTTGTTCCTATTATACCATCAATTGTGGGAATCATAACACCAACCTCCATTTTGTAAATTTTATTACCTACAAATACCCTTGATTAAACAGAATTAACTAAAACTATAAAAATGTGTGGATTTGTCGGTTTGGCCCATGGATTCTAAACTCTTCCACCAGCCATTGCCACTGTTTTAAACACATAAATACTTCAACCAATTCAAGGCATTACAAAGATAGTTGCAGGAGCTATATTATTGAATTTACAGAAGGGTGAAGGTGATTAGGCTCGTTTCCAAGATGTGATGCTTTTTGCAGAAGTAGCTGGAGCAGGTGCAGGCGTTTTCTCATTATTGCTTATTGTAGGTAAGATATTTATCGAATGGAGAGTAAAAGGAGCAAACAAGAAAACCAAAAAGACTAAGTTGAGCGCTGAAGAAATTCTTGGTAAGTGAAGTCAAATAAAATTATATTTTAATTTTATTTATACATAAATATAAATGCAGACTACAGAAGCAAATCAAGTCCATTAACGAGTTTATGACTGGGAACAAACAAATACTTGAAACCATATAATCGCAACTTAATTGTATATAATTATATTTTTTCCTTGTCTTCAAATTGTTTTATGACACAAGAACATTAGACTAAACTCATCATGTGTAATATAATAATATGCAGTTTTATTAAAGCAAGTATACTCGTTAAAAATTTTCCTCGTTAAAGTAAATTTTTATGTGGTAATTAATAATGATTCTTCATACTATTTTTTCTTCAGAAAAGTTCCAAAATCCACTATTTGACTCCACTCACTGTCAACGGTCATATAATATCTTCCTATTTAGAATATACACTAATTCAAATATCATTTTGTTAAACTTTATATTTTTTGATTGACACCGAAATAGTAACAAGATTCAAGATTAAATGGAATTGAATAAAAAAGTATTTTGTTAATTTTGTTCACTGAACTTTCTTGTACCCTTTTGTCCCGGCGAATTTGAACGTCAAAACGACCGCCACAAGTGAAATAACAATAGTCAAAGAGACGAAAATGGGCATCATCCATTTATTTTCGTTCTTTTATTTAACGAATCCGGCCAGTTCCATTGCATTTTATATTTCAGCGTTTTTCATGAACTCATTGTTTATCAATCCAGATAAATAGTTTTCAGTTTGAACAAGTGTGATCCCGAGGTCAATGCCGAGACTGCAGGTTCCGTACCACTCCGATAATGGGTTGAACGCGTCAACGAATCCATATTTTTAATATGATTTCGGGTATTTCTAATATATGTTGTATAAAACGTCCGCGCACTCTTCAAAGAATGGAAGGGAGCCACCACAGGCGCAGGGAACGAGGGAGCCGTCAATGGGACCCCTGGCTGGAGGGCCGCCCCAGGCAGTGTAACCGCCAATGTAATCGCTGGCGGTGATTCCCCAGGTATCTTGGTTATAAGTGGAGTAATTCAAAGACAAACAGAACTGCTTGTGCGCGCGAGTAGCCTTGATAGAGTTGTCAAAGTAATTTACTTTAAACAAATCAATTTTGTTTTTAAAGTCGAAAAAGGCATGCGAAAACTAATGAGTAAATAATGGCGCATTCGCAAACACGAACGTCTCATTTCCATAAGTGTATATTGGACGCGCAAACGCCTCCCAGGTGCTGAGCGGGACTGGATGCGTTTTCGAACCGAGAGCTAGTAATATGATCATCATCAGCTCGCTGTACTCGTCCCAACGGGCATCTAAGAACTTTCCATTCTAAAAACCCATTGAAAACACATCGCGATTATTCAACATCCAAGGCCAGTCAACTGCGTCATACAAATCCGTTGCTAAAGCTTGAATCTGCTAATTAGTACTGAAATATGAGCGGGCGGTTAATACACCGACTATGAGAAGAGCAGTGTCAATACTGGAAATCTCGCAGTCCCAAACCTACTCTCCGGTGTTCATATCAACAAAATGATAGTAGAATCCATGCATATTCGTCATGTTGTTCTTTATAAATGAGAGAGTGGTCACAACTCTGGCTTCTATCTCCTGCTTAGATTTGAATCCACGCTCGGCTCCAATAACGCAGGCAGCGAGACCAAAACCAGTAGCTGCGATACTAGATTGTGGGTGATTATCAACAGAACCATCAACAGTTGCTCTATCTTTGTTCTAATCGGTTAACGTTTTATAAATTCAATGCAAATATATAATCTAACAACTCTGTAGAACAAAATAAATAATTTTTTCATGTTATTATTTGAAAGATATTTCATATTTGTGAATTATAACGGATACAAGGTGATTCGAGATGGTTTGTAAAATATCTGTAAATTATATGAAAACTTTACAATGTACATTTGGATACTCTACTAGTATTATTAATGATATAGCGATTTAGAACATCGTATATTTGTCAAACAGAGATTGTATCTTGTAATTTATATTTATTTACTTTATAAACATTTTCAAATCATATTTCCAAGAAGTATTCCAAACAAAGTATTCAGATTTGAATACAACATTGGTCATGTTATTATTTGAATCATATAACTTTCAATGCGGATACAATTTCTAAAGTTTTCACAAAAGTCTGTATATTATGAAATAAGTATACAAAAAATGAAAATAATACTCAATTCAAGTAGTTTATACCAACTTAAATGTTCGGATATCACTTTAACAAGAAGAATATATTTTAATTTATATACGTTACCAATTTTATACAATTTTTCAAATACGTAATTTTAAATCATATAATAAATATTAATCATTTTAAGTTAGATAGGTAGTATCTGAGCATCAATATTGTCATTTAATTTCACTTCACCGATATATGTTGGGTTCAATTCTGGCATTGATCGCGATGACCGAAGTTGAGGTATTCGTTACCAGCCCCGACTTGAGGTACAAGATAACCAAGATGGCCTCTGTTTACGCCGAAGAAAAAGAAGCTGCTCCAACTTCTATAGTTGTGGACAAAACCAAAAGATACCAGACCATCGACGGTTTTGGCGCGTCCATCACCGACGGAGCCGCCTGGTTGTTTTCCGAGAAGCTCACCGATTAACAATTGAACGATACTTTTGACATGTTATTCAGCCGCGAGAAGGGTATCGCGCTTTCCTTCCTGAGACAGCCAATCGGTTCTTCCGATCTCTCCACAAAGTTCTTTTCCTACGATGACTTGTGCAACTAAACCACAGTTTCTTGCACAACTCCAGAGGGTGTTGATGACAAAGACCTTAAGAGATTTACGATTGCTCACGATAGATAATACATCATTCCAATGGTGAAGAAGGCAATGTCTCTTAACCCAGACATCAAGGTGATGATGACTCCATGGAGTCCTCCAGGCTGGATGAAGTCCAACAGGAACATGGCCGGATTCGATAACGTGAACAAGAACGAGACTATTCTTCTTCCTGAATATTACGATGCTCACGCTAACTACCTCAGAAAGACCATTGAAGCTTATCAAGCTGAAGGAATTCCAATTTACGCAGTCACCATGCAGAACGAGCCAATGTGGCCTGAGGGCAGCTATGGCGGTATGCACGTTGATTCCAAAGATCAAGCTCTCTACATAAAGAAGTTCCTCTACCCAACCTTGGTCAAATTCAATTTGACAGCCACCAAGATCATGGTCAACGACTACAACTGGGATTTCGCCTGGTACACCGAGGACGTCTACGCAGACAAGGAAACCTACAACGTGGTCGCTGGTACCTCTTGGCACCACTACAGCGGTGTCCCAACCGCTATGTCCGACATTAAAACCAAGTACCCTGACAAGGACAACTGGGTTACCGAGGCCTCCTCATTCAAGAACGTCAACGGCGAGACCACAATGGAGATGGTATCGGTCGAACTCATCAACGTTATGCGCAACCACGCGCGCTCCTTCGTCAAGTGGGGCATGGCCCTCGACTAGAACCACCAGCCACACACCGGAGGCTGCCCAGACTGCGTTGGAGTGGTTCTCATTGATGGAACTGACCCAGCTGACATTGTTGTCAAACCTAACTGGGACTACTATGCCCTTGGTCACGCTTCAAAGTTCTTGTACAAGGATGCGGTCAGAATCGAGTCGAACGAGAACGGGCTCGTTCACAACGTTGCGTTTTAGAACGCTAACGGCGGATTCGTGTTGTACACATTCAACTCAGATAAGGTTGAGTAGAAGATAACCGTTCAAATACAAAAGAAGAGCTTTGAGGCAGTACTTGTACCAGGTGCGATTACCACATTCGTCTGGAACGAAGAAAAGGGTAAAATGAGCACAGGGGCACTAGTTGGAATCATCTGCGGGTCGATAGTCGCGGTGGCCGTTATAATAATTTTGGTCATTTGTGGGATCAAAATGAAGTGGTGCAGAAAACAAGGCGAAGAAACGAAGAAATTCATCGACGAAGATAATCACGAGTGATACATCTCGAAATAATCATTCACTATATTATTATGAAAAATCTAAAATGTATAATAACTAACTATCACTTTTCCATTCTGACCAACTTAGCGAATTTTTAAATTTGGCGTCTGAAAGAAAGGTTCATGTTGATAAGTTATTAAATTGATTCATCATTTAAGTTGGGATTCTCTTGAATAATCATTCGGACCATTTAGTACTCATTTGATGACAATTGTTGTTGAACTGCGTTGAATCCAATTGTTTAAGGCAACATATCGCTGGTAAGCTCGAATTTGTAAGTGTTCATTTTTTGAACGCTAATCTTATTTTATGTTTAGTTAGATGTTTATTCGGCATTACTTGAGTTGGGAGTATCCAATTATTTGGAATATGTATGTTTGTAATATTATTTAACTGTATTGACTGGGGTGTTTAATATAAACGCGAATTCAAACCATATAGCCTCATTACCCATAAAATTCAGTGAATTAATTATTTTTTACTGCATATTAAGAGTACTAGGAATAGTTTTTTATACTACATTGAAGTATACATTTCAAATGTCGTATAAGTATAGATGATACATTTTAGTATAAAATTGTAAGAGTATAAATTTTGTTATTTTTCACATCTTCTTCGGTAATTTTGTCACTATTATTGATTTTAACGTAACATAACCATTTGTAAGTATCTACTGACATTCTTTATGTTAGATGATTGCTTGCTATTTTTTAAATAAGAAAATAAGCGTTCAACATCAGCTTCAGAGACAACCAAGCAAATCTTCAAAAAGTAATATACCTCAATATGTCATATTTCGTAGAAGGTTAACAACTCTTAATCATTTAAAAATGCATCAGTCTCCTTTTGAATAATTGAGAGGTTTTCTTAATCCAAGTAAATCGTTTACTGCAGCCACATACTTCTTTAATAGTATTTTATCAACATAATAAGTGTATTTTTTCAAAAAAACCTCTTGTAACACCTTTTAAAGGTTCTTAATGACTTTCTTGAGGAGTAATGCTTTGTCAGAAAGAATCATAAATTTTATAATTTTTAGATCTTTCTTGAATGAGGAGGCCTCGGTAACCCAGTTGTCCTTGTCAGGGTACTTGGTTTTAATGTCGGACATAGCGGTTGGGACACCGCTGTAGTGGTGCCAGGAGGTACCAGCGACCACGTTGTAGGTTTCCTTGTCTGCGTAGACGTCCTCGGTGTACCAGGCGAAATCCCAGTTGTAGTCGTTGACCATGATCTTGGTGGCTGTCAAATTGAATTTGACCAAGGTTGGGTAGAGGAACTTCTTTATGTAGAGAGCTTGATCTTTGGAATCAACGTGCATACCGCCATAGCTGCCCTCAGGCCACATTGGCTCGTTCTGCATGGTGACTGCGTAAATTGGAATTCCTTCAGCTTGATAAGCTTCAATGGTCTTTCTGAGGTAGTTAGCGTGAGCATCGTAATATTCAGGAAGAAGAATAGTCTCGTTCTTGTTCACGTTATCGAATCCGGCCATGTTCCTGTTGGACTTCATCCAGCCTGGAGGACTCCATGGAGTCATCATCACCTTGATGTCTGGGTTAAGAGACATTGCCTTCTTCACCATTGGAATGATGTATTATCTATCGTGAGCAATCGTAAATCTCTTAAGGTCTTTGTCATCAACACCCTCTGGAGTTGTGCAAGAAACTGTGGTTTAGTTGCACAAGTCATCGTAGGAAAAGAACTTTGTGGAGAGATCGGAAGAACCGATTGGCTGTCTCAGGAAGGAAAGCGCGATACCCTTCTCGCGGCTGAATAACATGTCAAAAGTATCGTTCAATTGTTAATCGGTGAGCTTCTCGGAAAACAACCAGGCGGCTCCGTCGGTGATGGACGCGCCAAAACCGTCGATGGTCTGGTATCTTTTGGTTTTGTCCACAACTATAGAAGTTGGAGCAGCTTCTTTTTCTTCGGCGTAAACAGAGGCCATCTTGGTTATCTTGTACCTCAAGTCGGGGCTCCATAACTATTGAAGCTTCACAACATATTAGTGCTAAGCTCAAATTTGTTAGTATACATTTTGAACACTTATTATGTTGTATGGATAATTCAAAGCTATTTTTATATCATTTGAGATCAACATGATTTAGCGCGATTGGATTCTTGTTTAAAGGTAAGAGCCCATTTAAACGTTTGATTTCTAGTCGATCAGCATTCAAATACATGCTATAAACTTGCTAAATACAAATATAACCAATAAGATTATCAAAGATTAAACTGTAGTTGATAAATATATATCGATGTAATTAAGAATTAATTAATACGCGTAATCCGTAAGTCAAAGTGAATTATATATGAGGCTAACTTTGCTTTTTATATTTGTATTTAACTAATGTTTGTCTGAGTTTGAAATTTAACCAAAAGAAACTCAACATTTATAATGCAAGCTTGTCATTTATAAGGAATATAAACACTAATGTTACTCAAATAGTAACTATAATATACTCTTCATGATATACTCTCATCGCTCTATTATATCATCTTCAAATTAATGTGATATCTATTATATTGTCTTTAGAAACAGTTTTACGGTATTGCAACTCGTATTATTACAAATATTTTCTAAATATCATAAAATTGCGAATTTAACAAAATTATATTAATTTTACTACTTTAAATATGATGATCGAAATATAGTAACCGATATTAACGTATTATTTTTAAATAATAATATAAACTTGGACATATAATTGATATCACCAACTTACTTATATTGATATATTTAGTATTCTATATTAAAATTCATTCTTTATCAATACATGTCTTATGTCTTCTAACCTTAGTTGATTATAAAACTTTATTTGTTTAGTGTAATAACAGAAATAGCAACGCCCTGATTTTAATCAGCTCTTTTGCCTTGGTTGCACTGTTATCATAATTTGTGAATTATATTAAAATGGGAAATATTAGTGCTGTAGCTTACCAAGCAACATATATTTACATTTTAGTGCCCGGTTATTAAATTTAGAATTTAGACTAGAGATTAAAATATCGTTTTCCATGCACCACTTATCAACTATATATAATGGTAATCCATTTTCGATTTTGATCAAACAATTTCTCATCATTGCCATTCCATATATGATTATCCAACTATTTAACACTATTTTTCTAATATCAGATAAAACGTCATCACTATATATGCTAACGTCAAATACAAATTACCAAAATGGTTTCGTTATATTCTATAATATTATATTAATAATTGATTTACCACAAATACGATGTATGCAGGAATAAATTAACAATATATAACCAACAATACAATTATTGCAAAAAATAATTTAATCTAAACAGAGTATTGATTGATTAAAGTTTAATAATTTCATAGTACTCTTCAACTATTTTTATATACAACAATATTACCACCAATTCAATTCTGAAACTATAAATTAGTGATGTTAAACACTTTGCAGTATTTGGAATTAATAGTAACATCTAAGATATAATTAACTCTGTAATTAATGTAACCGTTGAATTTTCTATGATATATGGTTCGTTGATTTGTTATGAGTGCGACATATCTGTGTTAAATTCATCACTTATATTTTTAGCTCATGGTTAATGGTTGGCTTCAGTTATGTAAATACCTCTATCATAAGTAAGTATGAGTTATGCAAATATTTAATTTAGATTGAATGGAACAGTTTCAAGTGGCTTGATTTCTATTGTATAGTAGCACGTTGATATATATTTGACAAATGTTTAACTTATAGGTTATTATTACGATTTAACTTAGGCATATTTGCTGATCAGTTAAATATAAAATAATATAAGCACCTAAATTGTAAATAAGAAACTAACTGTTTGCGTTAATAGTAATTTAATTGTTAATATTTAGTATCAGCTGTTAATACAGTTATCTGAATAAATATTATACGATTGTTTAAATACATGGTAATAAATAGTGGTATATGGAATTTGTTTGCCCAGTCTATAATGCAACAACATAAAATAATTACACTAAATTTGCATATTTCCTTTCATATTTACGGAAATAGTTGTGAATGTTCAGAGGATATTTACTGAACATCACACCAAATGCGTTAATGTTGTTATGTATTTAACTGACGTCAGAAATGATGTATATATAACATATAATAGGCTTTAGTCTGATTTAATAATTTAAAGTGATCAATTTGTATAAAAATTGGTTAATACTTAATAATTAAGTGATAATAACTTAGCACATAACACATCCATAATATTAGATACAATAAATAAATTAGAGAATAATTTGCAATAATAAATTAGTATCACAAACGATAGTTTAAATAAATTTTCTGAGCATTCACGTATAACTACACAAACTCTAAAAGATGATTATGAATCGTTTAGTCATATTGTATAAAATCAATTGAATCAATTGTAATTAAATTAAGTATAGATAAACTAATCGCTAGATAATAAGATAATAAGTTTAAATTCGTAGTAGTAAAATATATCGTTACAAATTTTAAATATTAATAATATTAATGATTAATTTAATACCAGTATTAATTTGTAACGAGGTGAATAATTAAATATGAAAAACAATATTAGTATAATATTCAGTAATATAATCCAATAAAATATAATCAATACAGCTTTCAATGCAAGCTTAGTGCAATTGCAAACATAAATTGATAGATTAAGTGGTTGTTGTACATAACCACCTTCGCAAACACCAGCTCAATAATGTAAAGCTTAAATAATAAGAGATGGATTTTAAGGCGCAGCACTAAATAGTATGATGGGGCAATGTGCGGCAATCTAAAAATGCTGCTTTCTGTAAATAACTAACGATTATGCATGTTATGAAAGTAGATAAGGTTCTTTTGGGTATTGGTGGTACTCAATATAATAATGTGGTACTTTTATAAATGGGTGATAATATACATTCATTACAAATATACTATTAGAGTGATTCTTTGATTATTATTATGTGCAATTGGAGTAGAGGCTCATTATTATTAACAGGAAAGGGGTTCTATGGGGATTGAACACATGTGTAGCGAGAGTCGTTTGATAAGAGAAATATATTTCAATTAAATATTGATGTATTTATACGCTATTATAATATTTTCATAAATATCAATCCAAAATATTGATGCACTTCGTTTCTTTTATAGTATGAATGACTTTATTCATAATTAAAACTGAGTCGCGTTGTGTGAATCGCAACTCATCGCAGAACAACCAGTACAGATTCTTGTCATTGACGACTCTTTCGCTACTCCGTGTTAGGCTTTCCTCCATTTACAGCACTACCACACTATTTTTAGTCCCCACAACTTATGTGATTGCATTGTTACAGATCTTGAGTAAGATTTTGGTACTTGTGGTTACTCAACCAACATTGCATCTCTACTATCTTTTATCAATGTAATAGATATTTTATTTTTTATATTTGTACTCTACAAGGCAAAGGATCTGTAAAGATCAAAATATATATATCAAAAAATATATTTGAATTACTTTTGGATTTAAATAAAGGAAATCGGTATCGAGCTGGATAAAATAACTGTAAAAGTACTGAAATATTCAATATTGATGAATATAAAAATAACTTAACAGAAAAATGTAAAATATCTATTACATTGATAAAAGATAGTAGAGATGCAATGTTGGTTGAGTAACCACAAGTACCAAAATCTTACTCAAGATCTGTAACAATGCAATCACATAAGTTGTGGGGACTAAAAATAGTGTGGTAGTGCTGTAAATGGAGGAAAGCCTAACACGGAGTAGCGAAAGAGTCGTCAATGACAAGAATCTGTACTGGTTGTTCTGCGATGAGTTGCGATTCACACAACGCGACTCAGTTTTAATTATGAATAAAGTCATTCATACTATAAAAGAAACGAAGTGCATCAATATTTTGGATTGATATTTATGAAAATATTATAATAGCGTATAAATACATCAATATTTAATTGAAATATATTTCTCTTATCAAACGACTCTCGCTACACATGTGTTCAATCCCCATAGAACCCCTTTCCTGTTAATAATAATGAGCCTCTACTCCAATTGCACATAATAATAATCAAAGAATCACTCTAATAGTATATTTGTAATGAATGTATATTATCACCCATTTATAAAAGTACCACATTATTATATTGAGTACCACCAATACCCAAAAGAACCTTATCTACTTTCATAACATGCATAATCGTTAGTTACTTACAGAAAGCAGCATTTTTAGATTGCCGCACATTGCCCCATCATACTATTTAGTGCTGCGCCTTAAAATCCATCTCTTATTATTTAAGCTTTACATTATTGAGCTGGTGTTTGCGAAGGTGGTTATGTACAACAACCACTTAATCTATCAATTTATGTTTGCAATTGCACTAAGCTTGCATTGAAAGCTGTATTGATTATATTTTATTGGATTATATTACTGAATATTATACTAATATTGTTTTTCATATTTAACTATTCACCTCGTTACAAATTAATACTGGTATTAAATTAATCATTAATATTATTAATATTTAAAATTTGTAACGATATATTTTACTACTACGAATTTAAACTTATTATCTTATTATCTAGCGATTAGTTTATCTATACTTAATTTAATTACAATTGATTCAATTGATTTTATACAATATGACTAAACGATTCATAATCATCTTTTAGAGTTTGTGTAGTTATACGTGAATGCTCAGAAAATTTATTTAAACTATCGTTTGTGATACTAATTTATTATTGCAAATTATTCTCTAATTTATTTATTGTATCTAATATTATGGATGTGTTATGTGCTAAGTTATTATCACTTAATTATTAAGTATTAACCAATTTTTATACAAATTGATCACTTTAAATTATTAAATCAGACTAAAGCCTATTATATGTTATATATACATCATTTCTGACGTCAGTTAAATACATAACAACATTAACGCATTGTGTGATGTTCAGTAAATATCCTTCTGAACATTCACAACTATTTCCTGTAAATATGAAAGGAAATATGCAAATTTATGTGTAATTATTTTATGTTGTTGCAAATTATAGACTGGGCAAACAAATTCCATATACCACTAGTTATTAAACACATGTATTTAAACAATCGTATAATATTTATTCAGATAACTGTATTAACAGCTGATACTAAATATTAACAATTAAATTACTATTAACGCAAACAGTTAGTTTCTTATTTACAATTTAGGTGCTTATATTATTTTATATTTAACTGATCAGCAAATATGCCTAAGTTAAATCGTAATAATAACCTATAAGTTAAACATTTGTCAAATATATATCAACGTGCTACTATACAATAGAAATCAAGCCACTTGAAACTGTTCCATTCAATCTAAATTAAATATTTGCATTACTCATACTTACTTATGATAGAGGTATTTACATAACTGAAGCCAACCATTAACCATGAGCTAAAAATATAAGTGATGAATTTAACACAGATATGTCGCACTCATAACAAATCAACGAACCATATATCATAGAAAATTCAACGGTTACATTAATTACAGAGTTAATTATATCTTAGATGTTACTATTAATTCCAAATACTGCAAAGTGTTTAACATCACTAATTTATAGTTTCAGAATTGAATTGGTGGTAATATTGTTGTATATAAAAATAGTTGAAGAGTACTATGAAATTATTAAACTTTAATCAATCAATACTCTGTTTAGATTAAATTATTTTTTGCAATAATTGTATTGTTGGTTATATATTGTTAATTTATTCCTGCATACATCGTATTTGTGGTAAATCAATTATTAATATAATATTATAGAATATAACGAAACCATTTTAGTAATTTGTATTTGACGTTAGCATATATAGTGATGACGTTTTATCTGATATTAGAAAAATAGTGTTAAATAGTTGGATAATCATATATGGAATGGCAATGATGAGAAATTGTTTGATCAAAATCGAAAATGGATTACCATTATATATAGTTGATAAGTGGTGCATGGAAAACGATATTTTAATCTCTAGTCTAAATTCTAAATTTAATAACCGGGCACTAAAATGTAAATATATGTTGCTTGGTAAGCTACAGCACTAATATTTCCCATTTTAATATAATTCACAAATTATGATAACAGTGCAACCAAGGCAAAAGAGCTGATTAAAATCAGGGCGTTGCTATTTCTGTTATTACACTAAACAAATAAAGTTTTATAATCAACTAAGGTTAGAAGACATAAGACATGTATTGATAAAGAATGAATTTTAATATAGAATACTAAATATATCAATATAAGTAAGTTGGTGATATCAATTATATGTCCAAGTTTAAATTATTATTTAAAAATAATACGTTAATATCGGTTACTATATTTCGATCATCATATTTAAAGTAGTAAAATTAATATAATTTTGTTAAATTCGCAATTTTATGATATTTAGAAAATATTTGTAATAATACGAGTTGCAATACCGTAAAACTGTTTCTAAAGACAATATAATAGATATCACATTAATTTGAAGATGATATAATAGAGCGATGAGAGTATATCATGAAGAGTATATTATAGTTACTATTTGAGTAACATTAGTGTTTATATTCCTTATAAATGACAAGCTTGCATTATAAATGTTGAGTTTCTTTTGGTTAAATTTCAAACTCAGACAAACATTAGTTAAATACAAATATAAAAAGCAAAGTTAGCCTCATATATAATTCACTTTGACTTACGGATTACGCGTATTAATTAATTCTTAATTACATCGATATATATTTATCAACTACAGTTTAATCTTTGATAATCTTATTGGTTATATTTGTATTTAGCAAGTTTATAGCATGTATTTGAATGCTGATCGACTAGAAATCAAACGTTTAAATGGGCTCTTACCTTTAAACAAGAATCCAATCGCGCTAAATCATGTTGATCTCAAATGATATAAAAATAGCTTTGAATTAATCATACAACATAATAAGTGTTCAAAATGTATACTAACAAATTTGAGCTTAACACTAATATGTTGTGAAGCTTCAATAGTTATGGAGCCCCGACTTGAGGTACAAGATAACCAAGATGGCCTCTGTTTACGCCGAAGAAAAAGAAGCTGCTCCAACTTCTATAGTTGTGGACAAAACCAAAAGATACCAGACCATCGACGGTTTTGGCGCGTCCATCACCGACGGAGCCGCCTGGTTGTTTTCCGAGAAGCTCACCGATTAACAATTGAACGATACTTTTGACATGTTATTCAGCCGCGAGAAGGGTATCGCGCTTTCCTTCCTGAGACAGCCAATCGGTTCTTCCGATCTATCCACAAAGTTCTTTTCCTACGATGACTTGTGCAACTAAACCACAGTTTCTTGCACAACTCCAGAGGGTGTTGATGACAAAGACCTTAAGAGATTTACGATTGCTCACGATAGATAATACATCATTCCAATGGTGAAGAAGGCAATGTCTCTTAACCCAGACATCAAGGTGATGATGACTCCATGGAGTCCTCCAGGCTGGATGAAGTCCAACAGGAACATGGCCGGATTCGATAACGTGAACAAGAACGAGACTATTCTTCTTCCTGAATATTACGATGCTCACGCTAACTACCTCAGAAAGACCATTGAAGTTTATCAAGCTGAAGGAATTCCAATTTACGCAGTCACCATGCAGAACGAGCCAATGTGGCCTGAGGGCAGCTATGGCGGTATGCACGTTGATTCCAAAGATCAAGCTCTCTACATAAAGAAGTTCCTCTACCCAACCTTGGTCAAATTCAATTTGACAGCCACCAAGATCATGGTCAACGACTACAACTGGGATTTCGCCTGGTACACCGAGGACGTCTACGCAGACAAGGAAACCTACAACGTGGTCGCTGGTACCTCCTGGCACCACTACAGCGGTGTCCCAACCGCTATGTCCGACATTAAAACCAAGTACCCTGACAAGGACAACTGGGTTACCGAGGCCTCCTCATTCAAGAACGTCAACGGCGAGACCACAATGGAGATGGTATCGGTCGAACTCATCAACGTTATGCGCAACCACGCGCGCTCCTTCGTCAAGTGGGGCATGGCCCTCGACTAGAACCACCAGCCACACACCGGAGGCTGCCCAGACTGCGTTGGAGTGGTTCTCATTGATGGAACTGACCCAGCTGACATTGTTGTCAAACCTAACTGGGACTACTATGCCCTTGATCACGCTTCAAAGTTCTTGTACAAGGATGCGGTCAGAATCGAGTCGAACGAGAACGGGCTCGTTCACAACGTTGCGTTTTAGAACGCTAACGGCGGATTCGTGTTGTACACATTCAACTCAGATAAGGTTGAGTAGAAGATAACCGTTCAAATACAAAAGAAGAGCTTTGAGGCAGTACTTGTACCAGGTGCGATTACCACATTCGTCTGGAACGAAGAAAAGGGTAAAATGAGCACCGGAGCGCTCGTTGGAATCATCTGCGGATCCATAGCCGCGGTTGCCGTTATAATAATTTTGGTAATTTGTGGGATCAAAATAAAGTGGTGCAGAAAACAAGGCGAAGAAACCAAGAAATTCATCGACGAAGATAATCACGAGTGATACATCTCGAAATAATCATTCACTATATTATTATGAAAAATCTAAAATGTATAATAACTAACTATCACTTTTCCATTCTGACCAACTTAGCGAATTTTTAAATTTGGCGTCTGAAAGAAAGGTTCATGTTGATAAGTTATTAAATTGATTCATCATTTAAGTTGGGATTCTCTTGAATAATCATTCGGACCATTTAGTACTCATTTGATGACAATTGTTGTTGAACTGCGTTGAATCCAATTGTTTAAGGCAACATATCGCTGGTAAGCTCGAATTTGTAAGTGTTCATTTTTTGAACGCTAATCTTATTTTATGTTTAGTTAGATGTTTATTCGGCATTACTTGAGTTGGGAGTATCCAATTATTTGGAATATGTATGTTTGTAATATTATTTAACTGTATTGACTGGAGTGTTTAATATAAACGCGAATTCAAACCATATAGCCTCATTACCCATTAAATTCAGTGTATTAACTATTTTTTGCTGCATATTAAGAGTGTTTGGTTTAATATTTAGTAATCGCATGGCTGCTGTGGTAAACTGTTATTATTAGAATGTCATTATTGAGGTGGATACACATTTTACAATTAAGTTATAATACGGAATGCGCGTTATGTACAAAGTAATTTATAAATATGTACACACAAACTTTAATTGAATTAATATTTTGCAAAAGTTGTATTATTGTTGCAGTTAGCGTAATTTTAACATATATGCGTTGTAATTTTTGTTTAACTTTAAATCATATGTATTGCGTTTTTGACTAATACCAATAGTATACCCTATATTCTATTTTCATGCTAATTTAATAATATAATTGGTAATTATTAAAATAAAAACAGTTCAGTAGTTTAAATAACATGTACTAAAATGTAAAACGTTCAATTATTACTGTTCACGCGCTGGGGCTCAAAGTTCGGGAATTAACGTTCCACTTCAATTGTAAAAAACGGACATTTTTGTTCAGTTGAAATTTAGAGAATTGCGACTGATACTTTAAACGATGAACTGAATTTTTGAGAAGATACGTTTGCGAAAAAGGAGACTCCCTCTTTTTGACATTTAATAATTGTCTATCTGAACTCACATAAAATAGCACACTCTGTCGACAATAGAAGATTTTGAATATGAGCGAGAGACTATATATACATGTATAGAATAACTTATAGAAGTGTTTTAATATAGAAGTGTTTTATTATCCCGTACGTTTACAGAATTTACAAAAATAGTCAATTTATATGTCAAGAAATAATAACATTTAGATATAATTCTTTGACAAAAAACGTATTTTAAACATGTATACATATTTTAACGTGAGAAGCGTATGATAGTCAAATAACGTGAGAAATACCCATATATAAGTGAGATATAGTAATTATAACTTATCAACATTCAATCTTTTTATAAATTGTGTAAATCATATTCATCATATAGGCAAAGAAAAAATATTATAGTTGTAGAATTAGTGACAATGATTAACCATAGGTTCTAATAAATTACGTCTTATGGGTCATAGGGTGGTTTTTATACTACTAGATCTGCTACTTTTGAAATAGTTTACTTTTGTCAATTTCAACCTTAGAGAGACTATAAAAGTAATAGCATGCTAAGTTTTCTTTTATTAAGATAAATATGCACATTAATAGGTGTAAATATGTTATTTTTATTATGTTATTTTTCCTGATTTAGAAAATTTAATTAATTTAAATTTGAAGTGGGAGAAATAAAACCAAGATAAATGAAGTTCCCCAGTGGTCATTAGAAAATTAAAATATATTAAAAAGGAAAGAAACTGTTATTCTTAATATAGTATACGACTTTTGAAATTTACTTTAATGTAGTATAAAAAACAATCCCTAATGGGTCACCCTTTTCTCTGATCATCTCATTTTCCGTTGGAAAATAAAATGACTCACTTAACTGTAACCTTATCATCAGTACTAAGGCTCAATTTAATCATTCCATCTTTATCTCATAAATCATGGCAATCCACAAATCCAAACTTAGTTACACAATAACGTTACCACAAACTAATCTCAATATCCTACCTCATCTTCTAGGATTGTCACTCTGAATAGCCTCCTCAGACAACCTAAGTTAGTTCGGCACTTGAACTACTTTTCTGGAAAATATAATCACAAATCACAAGCAAAATATGTTGTGCTGTGAAACTTGCACAACGTTATGCAGTATATAGTATAGTATATAGAATTATAATTGAGTATTACATTACAATTTGATTATTAATTTTCTTTATAATATTTGTATATTTGTACAATTTTGTATATCATTGATAATCATGTTAAGAAATCGTGTTAAGTATACATAATTATTTATAAAATAAAATTGATGTATGGTTTATAATCAAACAGTTAGTCCTCTAGTATCATCTAATTTTCGATGTGAGAATATTATAAAAATAACACCACTTTAGAATCATATGCTTTAATATGTTTTAATACTTTCTGTATGCCCATAAAACTCAATAAATATTTCTACTAGCTGCAAATAGTTATTTAAGTCAAATATTGGCGTATATTATACCTCTGGCTCTACAAATAAATACATTATGTGCTACCAAAATTATGTCTTGTCCTAGTCTATGTGCAATTTGATCAAATAATAAGATCCAAACATTAATCAGGTTGTAACCACATTTACGGCGGTTACTAAGCCATAATTAATTTGCAAAGCCTGTATCGCTGATTATGTTATTGACTATAACACTCATGTTTGTACTGCGTTGAGAATTATATAATTTACTTAAATTACATGCAATGGGTACATAAATGTGGCAACTGATTTATCTATGATTAATTTTGATCAAGTGGCTTTATGTGCGCTGACAGCTGATTCATCATTTGCAACAAATTCTATTTTATATTTTGAAACAACTGTAACAGTAGCTTAATCAACTGCGATTGGTTTATTTGCACAAACTACGATGTTTTCGAATATGGTGATTCGTGGTTCAATGAATATAAAGCAAACTAAAACATTAAGTTAGGTTTTCATTGGTAGTTTAACTGGTATAATGAATACGAACATGATAATGCAGAATTGTTCAATTAAAATAACAATAAAGCTGGATTCTGGTTCACAGTAAACTGTATTCAAAGCCGGTGGTCTAGTAGGCATGATTTAGGGCAAATACACCCTCTAAGTGCAGAATTGCACCGTTTAATTAACAACAGAATTGACAAATCAGTTCGATTACGTAGCTAAGTATTTCTATTCGGTGGTTGGTGGGATGGTTGGTCATATGCACCTGCTTCCAACGCTCCAGGTGTTAAATTCAACAACTATTAATAACTTATTCACAACTAGAGCAGCCGGTGGCTACCTTGGTATGTTTTAAGGCGGTTACATTTTGATTCAGAACTCGAATTCATCCGGTTCATTGAATGCGTACGCCTGCGGTGGGCTAATAGGCGAGGGTGGAGCACCGGGCGGTCTTACCCCAACTCAAGCTGAGCAGTTAACAATTGACACGGTCTCCGTTAACGTTCAAATGACCGGAACTGTTCTGGGCGCGGCTTTCGGGAACGGGTGCAAGAAGAGCGTTCTCACGTTCGCGGGCGTTAATTATTGGGGCACAAACGGGCTCTGTCCAGTGGGCGCGGCGAACGGGTTGACCTATTCGGGCGTCACTGGGTGTTGACGTGGTGTGAAAAATAATTTTTATAATAATTAGTTCCTGTAAATTCATGTAATAAAGATGGAAATTATAGTATACGTCAACACATACGCGTAAATTACGTCTATACTGGTCACCTTTTCTCTGATCATCACATTTCCTTTCCTTTCTAAACCAATGATCACTAAAAAACCAAAAACATTCCTCTTAGTCCTGTATTATAATTAGAAATTCTTTTATCGAATGCAATGATCCTGGGAATAGTCTTACTGCAGCGAAAAATTTAACCCACTTTATTGAAATATAAGTTTCAAAAGGATATCTGAGAAATCTATGAATCCAGACATTTAGTTAGAACAGAACAATAATACAACAATTTGTATAATTGACTATATCTACGTTAAATTTTTACATTCATCATATAATATAATATAATTACAAGAAAGTCTCAAATTGAATTGTATTAATATACTGAATATCAATATACTGAATACATTATATCAAGTTTAATAACTCAGTTCTATTTCTAGCTTTGAAACTAGCTGAATGAATCATTATGAATCTTAATGTCATCATCGCATATCGGCGGAGTAGTGTAGAGTATATTTAGCAATTATCATTTATAAGATACCAAAATTACACTGATAAAATATTTATCTAGACAAAAATGCGTGATACTAATTTTACTCTCCCACCTCCATAAAAATGACGCATTTAGTTGAGTCAAAGTTCATGCACTGGATTACGTTCATTTGTATGTCTCTGCTTGCATTAAGTGCATCAATTCTGATGTTCGTGTACTTCACCAAGTTTTCTTTAGACGGGATCTTCAAAACATTATTTTTAGTTTTGTGCTCTTTGATCCTCGCCGTTTCTCCCTGGGACAAGAAAATTGATGAGTTGTTCAAGTTCATGAGGCACCCGTTTTGGAAGTCTGGGCTTATTCTAATGTTAGGCTTGTTCTAATGCCCCTGTTTTTAATAAGAGTGTTGGGTTCCGTGGGCGTTTATATTTTAAAACGTGAGCTCTATTGCTGTAATAGTACTTGGGCTCGTTCACTTCCCTCTTGCGTTTGTTGATCATTTCACCAATAAGAATAATCAGTATGAACACCAAGACCTAACCTTGGAAGCATGAGTGATTTCTTGGAATATAACCTACCGTAAAACCTGTACTGATCACTTTTTCTGCATCAATAAAACATTCTTCATTAATCAATTGCATTTTCATATCTTTCTATTTCTTGAACATAAAAATAAAATCTAAAATAATATTATTTATTTTAAGAAATATGAATTATGAATGGTATGTTATTATATATCTCATTTTCCAAGTATTTCCTCAGCGGTAAGAGTTCTTCTCTATTTTTTCTTGCCTTTGCCCTTCTTTTCTCTTAGTTCCCAAAATACTTTTAAGATTACAAGCATAAATGTGAATAATCCAGCGGCGCATCCTGCTATTTCTCCACTAAGAAGAGCTTATTCGTATTTAGCTTAATCTAATTCAGTTTACTGTAATGTAAGTACTATCATGGCTGCCACTATTTTGGCTATACCTTGTATTGGCTGAACTAATTATTCGTCAAACGCTACCATAATAACAGCGGGCATTGTTTAAAACACGCTGAAAATTCCAACCAATCCTAAGTATTTAATGGTGCTTTCTAGTTATGTTTGGTCAAATTTATTGGCTGGTATGAAAACGCTGAGCAGTGCTTTGGGTGCTAGGAATCCTGCTCCTCCAATGATAGCTGTGAGTACGAAGCCGAATATGAAGCACCAGATGAGAGCTTCTTTGAATAGTGGCATTTTGTTCATTTTGAGCAGGCCTGGTGCAACAGCTACGAATGCGTTCATTGATACCATCGAAACGGCTTTAATCAGTTCGTTGTAGACCACGAACACGAATATGTTCGCCGACGCTTGAAGTTGCAGTGCGGGAGTGGAAAAGAAGCTTACTTTGTTAACAACCAATATGTAAACTACATACTGCGCCATCAGTGGGATGTACATCTGAGCTCCTTTGAAGTACGATAATAGAATAGTTTTTATCATTTCCTTGTTAGGCAAAAAGTCCTCCTTTTTGAAAGTGAACTAAAACACCAAAGCTGTGGACGCGAATTTCTGCTTCCAAATCGCAATCAGAACGGAAAACGTGATGAACAAATGGGCCAAAAGATAAACTACGCCCTCGGCCGTGGTCGTTTCTACTCCGTTGAACGTGTACGAATATTGGACGCCAAAGTAAATGAAGAGCCAGATCATAGCCCCGCGAACCAGAGCGAATATTTTTAGCTGTTGGGCCCTTAGGAAGTAGCCGAAGGAGGTGATCAGCTGCAAAAATGAGAATACGACCTTGATTATGAACCCAGTTTTGGTTAAAGTGGTTAACTGACTGCTCACAGCCGCGAGAATCATTTACAGCACACCCAGAGCGAGCTAAGAGTACATAAAAGGCACTATTATCGTGTTATCCTGCGATATCTCCTTCAATAACTCGCCTAAATACGATATCGACCACGTTATCCCATAGGCTATCGGAAGCTGTGTAACAATTATCTACTACAAAGAAAATTCTTTTACAAAACCTACATAATAATCAGTACCAAGCTTTGAGACCAACATATACGCCTAAGTGATCACTGACCACGAGTATATTAACTACTCAATCAGCTAAGGGATTATATGAGTGATTAATGCCTTCTTCGGCTCTAATTTGTCAAACTGCTGAGAAATTGGCACTATTTCAGCTAGATTTATCTCATCGTTTTCTATGGGTTTAGCCTATGGTGGAGCATCTATATAGTTTTCAGGGCGTGCTATACCTTGTTGTTCAACCTAGTTAAAATCACTTGTTTGTTGTGACTGCATTAAGGAAGTGAAAAATGTAATTTGATTGTTATTTGCAACTAATAGAGCCAAATTAAATAATTTGTAATAATTTGTTTATTAAATGTTTAAACAATGAGATTACTTATATATTTAGGAAAACAGTAATCTAAGTTGGATTAGAAGAATGGTTATTATTATTATGTTATTTCTGATTTTTGTTGTATTAGAGACCATGAACGTTATACATGTGCAGCATATTTTTATAATATATAATATAACATATATAAAATTATTAGTTACATCAGAAACCAAAATTTATAAGCGAGCTCATGCTTGAAAAGCGTGAAAAAGATTCGGCTTGAGTATATTTGTGATGTTTAAATCCCTCAAAGGTTTAGAACACGATACTGAACCAGTATAAACGAAAGTTAAGTGAGTGGGATATATATTTGTGATGTTTAAAGTTATTTATGCCTTCATAGCTCATAATAGGACTTATCTCAAAACACCTCTATATGAAGTATACTTGCGTGAAAATACTCGCAAAAACACACTTAAATATAGACAAACCTGATTCATCTAATTACCTAGATCGGAGTCTAACGACTTCGACTTACAGATAATAAATCACATTTATTGAGTATAAGTGAGGAATCATAAGTATTAACCGCTCAATTGATAAATCAGAATTTGACCGTCTAATTACCAAGTTTCACAAAACGACTCTTGTTTTGCACAAAGTTATAATAACTTAAACAAGTTCAACAAAATGACTGAGGTCATTGGTTTTAAAGTGTGGGGGAAGGAGCATTCGGCAGCTCTTTATGAAAGAGACTCATAAGATAGCAACATATAATATGTCTAGCGATACTTAACTACCGACCATAAAGAAAATACTACAATGTATTGTCCCCGCATAATAATATCAATGAAAAGTAAAAACCCAACAACATCACTCAGAACCTTTTGTAATGCTTCAAAATAAGTTATTATAATAATATATCACCCCCGTGTTGGGAAAATGTTGTCAGGAACGAAGGTTTTAGATGGTATTCATACTGACTTTACTTATACTCCTTGCCTCGTTACTTCCATTGGTGGAAGTGGAATAAATGAAAATGAAAATCTTAAATATTTGTATTTATTTTTGATTGATTCAATGAATGTAGAATATTACAAACAACTTCAGCATCGAATTAAAATAGTCAGATTATACCAATTGTTCAAAATGAGCATTAAACGGTTGGTTAGCGCGCATCACAGCATACTGTTGCGCACATAATCAGTAACAATACGAGTTAACAGTTACATTGTTAACTTTGAATTGGAGTAAATGAAAAAATGCATTAGAAACATCAAAATGATACTATATCACTTTGAAACACGAGGTATTAACGTTTACACAAATGATCACTGGAAGCACATTCAGCTCAGAAAGTTAGATAGTTTTCAAACACATAATTTATTTGATAGCAGAGCATCTAAACAGAAGATGTGGAACATGAAATGATTTATCAATGCGACTTTAGTAGATGAGGAGCATAGATTAAAATGCTCTAGATTGAATAGATTGTAGTTCGGAGCGAAAAGGATTATGAAATGATGTTTAGTATCAGAAGATGGTGATCGTAGCCATTATTAATAAAGGTTAAGTATTATACGATTTTGAAAAGTGAATACAATTCGTTTGCCAGAATTCGCTTGAAAGAAATATATACATTGAAAATTAATCAAATAGTGCGTTCTTAGCGTACACTGAGGTCCGATTCCATTTGTGATTTGTAATTATATTAGGGCTTTTAATGCATATATTGTACTTTGGGAAGTAATATCATTATTATTATAAGATTCAGTTCTTAAATTTTTAGATACACAATTAAATGATAATTTTGAAATCAATACGTTCAGTCTATATTCTCCGCCAAACGTAAAATAAAGTATCAATATATTAGTGCGTTTACAATCTCAATGTGCGTACATTGTGCTTAGATACAATTTAAGATGTGTATAACTAAATGCGCTTGAAAATAGTAAATAACTAAATTTGCGGTTATTTGGTGCCCACTTCCAGTTTTACTGTTATCAATCAAATTTAGTTCGTTTTCAATTTTAATAATTATTTTACTAATATTTATCATTACGCTGTAAACTGATCATACTCAAACCAAGATGTAAACGCATTTTCTCAAATCACATCCATGATGACCCTGTTATCTTCTATACTATGCAAATCCCTACAATTTAACTCAAATCCTCACCTTCATTCTCAATTATTAACTGTAAACGATTAAAATTATCAGTATTTTCAGAAATAAAGCTTCATAAATATGAAATATCTTAAATAAAACATGTTCCTGCACCAATAGTCAAGTTACCTCTTCGTATACAGTGAGGTCGTTAAGAACTCACATATTCAAATTGAAATGGACTACACTAACGTTTTCGCTGTTTTTGGCCTAAATGCACCATTACAGGACATCTAAAACGCCACCATTAACGTATCAATATAATTTATGGTTGTTCAGGCAGCTCTTATTTGTATTTAATGCGATTTCAATGTTGAATAAAGTACTTTAATATTCCAAGCAGCCGGAGACTCCGTTTCTGGGGTCATGCTGTTTTCAAAGACAATATTTAAGATGAAGAATAGCAACGTGCAAGTTAGATTCAGAAGTCAAAAGAGCTCCGGATTGATTAACGAAATCCAAGACCAAATGAGCAACTTCACTCTCTGGGACGTTAAGATTCTGTGCTACAACTCCAAGCAAAGCCCGGAGAACGGATACCTGGCTTCGGCGGTACGAGTCCCGACGAATATTCTTACATCGAACACACAAGTCTGTAGAGATGCGAATACGAACAGAGTCGGTTTCCGAGTCGGCAGCGCGAGCCAGCTGAGCCCGAGCACTGAAGCGCTAAACTGCATGAGCATCTGCGAAAGTGGAAGCAACTTCATTTACGGCATCTGCCTCTCGGACCTGACTCTTGGGGAGTACAAAGCAAATAATGATACTTATGTTTGTGTCTCTCCGTTCGAGTTCAACGGCGAGGCGTGCGAGTGCGGTAAGGGATATTCATTGAATGTAACAAAGTGCGTACATATTGTTGACCAACTTACACACCTAAATGCATGGATCGTTGGAAACGTTTCTGAAATGTAAATTAAAATCTCATAAAATCAAGCCCTAAGTTTAAATTTTGACGATATTGAATAAAATATTGTTGGAAATACCACTTCTATTATAAACGAATTTCAATCAAATTATGATGCATTTGAGGCTCATTTAGAACTAAATACCTCAAGATTAAACGCAAAGATAGACGCTCAAACAACAACTCTAACTGCCAAAATACAGGCTGACGCGGCTGATTTGCTAGCCAACATAGTTCAAAACTCCTCTGCCCTGGACGGCCGCATCGCCGGGAACACGACCGCCTTGAACTCGCGGATTGACTCTCTGACCGCCTCCGTTTCCTCTCAGGTGGCCGGGATCTACACTAACATCACGGCCGTCAACAGCAGCGTGTCCACTGTAGCTTCCGACCTGGGCTCGCACGTGAGCTCTTTTAACACCAAGATAGCGGACCTGAACGCCCACCTGCTCTCGAACGTAACGGCTGTGAATTCTTCCATCGCGGACCTGAAGACGAGTACTACCGCCAACATCACCCAGTTGAACGCCTCTCTGCTGTCTCTTACCAGCCAGCTCCAGACTAACGTTTCGGCCGTCAACGCGACCCTGCTCTCCGTGAACGCGACGCTCTCTTCGGACATCTCTCTTTTGAACGCGAGCATACTGGCGAGAGACGCGAACACAATCAGCAACCTAACCGCAATCAACTCCACCGTATCCACGGTGAACGCCGCCCTGCTTTCTGACATCTCTTCGGTGAACGCGAACCTGCTTTCCAACGCGAGCGACCTGCTATCCAAGATCGTCTTGAACTCCTCTACCCTGGACGGCCGCATCGCCGGAAACGCGACCGCCTTGAACTCGCGGATCGACTCTCGGACAACCTCAGTTTCCTCTCAGGTGGCCGGGATCTACACGAACATCACGGCCGTCAACAGCAGCGTGTCCACTGTAGCTTCCGACCTGGGCTCGAACGTGAGCTCTTTTAACACCAAGATAGCGGACCTGAACGCCCACCTGCTCTCGAACGTAACGGCTGTGAATTCTTCCATCGCGGACCTGAAGACGAGCACTACCGCCAACATCACCCAGTTGAACGCCTCTCTGCTGTCTCTGGCCAGCCAGCTCCAGACTAACGTTTCGGCCGTCAACGCGACCCTGCTCTCCGTGAACGCGACGCTCTCTTCGGACATCTCTCTTTTGAACGCGAGCATGCTGGCGAGAGACGCGAACACAATCAGCAACCTGACCGCGATCAACTCCACCGTATCCACGATGAACGCCGCCCTGCTTTCTGACATCTCTTCGGTGAACGCGAACCTGCTTTCCAACGCGAGCGACCTGCTATCCAAGATCGTCTTGAACTCCTCTACCCTGGACGGCCGCATCGCCGGAAACGCGACCGCCTTGAACTCGCGGATCGACTCTCTGACAACCTCAGTTTCCTCTCAGGTGGCCGGGATCTACACGAACATCACGGCCGTCAACAGCAGCGTGTCCACCGTGGCTTCCGACCTGGGCTCGAACGTGAGCTCTTTTAACACCAAGATAGCGGACCTGAACGCCCACCTGCTCTCGAACGTAACGGCTGTGAATTCTTCCATCGCGGACCTGAAGACGAGCACTACCGCCAACATCACCCAGTTGAACGCCTCTCTGCTGTCTCTTACCAGCCAGCTCCAGACTAACGTTTCGGCCGTCAACGCGACCCTGCTCTCCGTGAACGCGACGCTCTCTTCGGACATCTCTCTTTTGAACGCGAGCATGCTGGCGAGAGACGCGAACACAATCAGCAACCTGACCGCAATCAACTCCACCGTATCCACGATGAACGCCGCCCTGCTTTCTGACATCTCTTCGGTGAACGCGAACCTGCTTTCCAACGCGAGCGACCTGCTATCCAAGATCGTCTTGAACTCCTCCGCCCTGGACGCCCGCATCGCCGGAAACGCGACAGCCTTGAACTCGCGGATCGACTCTCTGACCGCCTCCGTTTCCTCTCAGGTGGCCGGGATCTACACGAACATCACGGCCGTCAACAGCAGCGTGTCCACTGTAGCTTCCGACCTGGGCTCGAACGTGAGCTCTTTTAACACCAAGATAGCGGACCTGAACGCCCACCTGCTCTCGAACGTAACGGCTGTGAATTCTTCCATCGCGGACCTGAAGACGAGTACTACCGCCAACATCACCCAGTTGAACGCCTCTCTGCTGTCTCTTACCAGCCAGCTCCAGACTAACGTTTCGGCCGTCAACGCGACCCTGCTCTCCGTGAACGCGACGCTCTCTTCGGACATCTCTCTTTTGAACGCGAGCATACTGGCGAGAGACGCGAACACAATCAGCAACCTAACCGCGATAAATAGTAGTATTATATAGTTGAACTCCAACCTATTATTAAACATATCTTCTCTTAATACTTCTATGATACAAAAAACAGATAATTTAACATCTGATATTATTGCTGCTAGTGCTAAGCTGGCATAATCTAATTTAATATTAGACAAATTATTATAATAACTTGCAGATATTTAAAATCAAGTAGTAGATTTGAATGAAGCTGAAATCGATCCGCAATTTGATTTTATAGATGAAATAACAATTGATATTATTTGTAACTAACAGCTTTTCATATAAAGCTTTGATATTCCAGCGATAACCAATTCGATAGCGGCTTCCAACTTCTCGAGCAACGTGGTCTTCGGAGCCGGTGTGAACCTAAACAACGCCTTCATCGACGTGGCCGACAGCTCCTTGTCCACCACTCTTTTCTACCTCTTCCAGTCCCAGACTTACTTCTACAACCTGAAGATCCAGGTCGGAACCCAGGTCGTGGGCTCTGGCTCGATCGTCGCCGACCAAGGAGTTCAGATGGTGAACAGGCTTACGATCGTGTCCAAGGCTGCTTCTACGATAACAGTCCAGAGCGGCCAGTAGCTGAACTTCCTGGCCAGAGTGACCTCCGGAGCCAGCATCCGGAGCCTTCTTGTGAACGTGAACCTAGCTCTTGCTTCTTCCGGAAGCATGTGCTTGATCGGAACCGCCACTAAGGCACTTAACGTGCGGAACTACCAGGTGGCCGGCTCTTACTACAGCGCGCAGAGCAGCTGCCTCGGTATCTTGAGTGTGAACGGCGGCCAGGTCTCGCTGCAGACCGTCAACTTCAGTCCGCTCAGAGTCACTTTCGGGAACTTCTCTTCGTACCTGTTCGCGTCGGTTAACCAAAGCTCGATGCAGCTCCAGAAGATCGTGGTCCAGGTTGGAGTTTCGGACGCCAGTGCGAACGCGATCACCTCAATATCCACAACTGC
Source organism: Hexamita inflata (assembly GCA_963988835.1). Lineage (NCBI taxonomy): Eukaryota > Fornicata > Diplomonadida > Hexamitidae > Hexamita > Hexamita inflata. The sequence continues at coordinate 110,170 of CAXDID010001217.1, forward strand.
CGTCACGGACTTCGCCTTCGGAGGCGTGATTACCTACATCAATAATTCCCAGGTCGACTTCCAGATCTCGACGTTCAGGGTCTTCGCAGCATACAACACCCAGTTCGTGAACAACTCGGGGCAGATGTTCGGCATGGTCAACAAGTCAAACGTGGTCTCGGTGAGCCAGGTCTGCTACCAGGACTCCAGCAGGTTCCAGGCTGCGAGCGTGGTCGTGGTGGGGATCATATGCCAGGTCGAGGGCGTCTTCTCGTTTTCTAATTCCAACATAGTATTCTCGCTGGCCGGCGACGCCAACTTCCAGGGCATCGGAATAGTTGCTGTTATTACCTCTTCCTGCACCAAGGCCGTGATGATTGATCTTAACGTGCAGGTCCAAGTCGCCGTAAAAACCACCCAGTACGACGAGGGAAACGTCTCGGCTCTAATTGGTACCCAAGCCGGGCTGAACTGGTCGGTGCAGAACTTGGTCTTCAACAACGTCCAGCTCAACAGAGGCAAGAACATGGGCGCTGTCTCCGGATTGTGCGACGGCTGCGTCGGAACGATTCAGAACGTACAGGTGATCAACTCCACGCTGGCGGCAACCGGATATGATAAATCAGTAGTTGGAAGCATTATCGGAAATGTAACTTCATCTTCTAATATTAATATATTTTAATCGTGCGTAAATAATTTACTGTCTATATCAAGTGGCACCAGCTACTGTTACACAGGTTTAATATTCGGTTAAGCGTTATCTAGTTCAATAATATTAAATTGTATATCAATACAAAACTCAAATATATCAACATAGGCGAATAGTATGTATGCTTATGCTGGTGTGCTACCATATGTTATATCTAGCATAATTAACATAAATGATATAGTTATTATTAATAATAATATTACTGGTTACTCAAGTGCTGGAGCAGACGTTCGTTGTGGTTATGTTTCAGGATAGTTAATGACCGTTACGATAAGTTTAATTCATTTAATTATTCAAAATTCACAAATTTAAACGATATCCCAAAGTTATACTTCATTAGCGGCAGCTTCTGCAGCTTATATTGATAGTTGTAAATTTACAGCTCTTGAAGTGGAAATATCATCAATATTAATTAATACAATATCAAATGCTCAAAACTCATAAGGCGCGGTTATGATAGCTTGGTCTTGGAGTTCCACTAATATTATTAATTAAATCATTTTTAATAACATTACTATAATCGGTTTGGGGTCAAAAAATTCTGCAATTGGTGGTATAATTGCTAATATGTCAGGTGGTAGTGCTGTAATCAACTAATTTAAAGCGATTAATTTGTAGTTTACATTAACTTCGCTAATAGAAAATATAAGTTTAGGAGGTATTATAGGAATTGCGAAGTCAAAAGCTACAATTAATTTATATGGGTGCTACATTTAACAAATAAAATACGTAGCTACTGGGTATTAATATACATTTGTGGGAGGGTATTTCGGATCATTTGATAATTGCACAGCAAATCAATCATAAAGTTAAATATTCAATTCTACTATATCAGGAGTGTCTCAAAGTACTGAAACGAATGTAGGAGGATACTTTGGTATTGCAGAATCGGCAACAAGACTTTACTTTGAAAACTGCTCTGTTCAATATATTAATATAAGTTCAGGAGGTAACACATGTAGATCAATATTATTCGGTGGCCGAATTGAATATTCATTTTGTGACGTAACCAAAATATACGTTGGAAATTCGCGGGCTACAACCTTAGTTTCAACATAATCTCGAGCAGGTTCATTATTCGGACGTGTTTATCACTCTATTGTAAATTCAGTACTGGTTCAAATTGAAAATATATAGTTATCAGCCATATCTACAACTTTTGAGTGCGAAGTAGCATCTGTTACAACATCATTGTTAAATACAAGTATAGCTTTCAGAGAGTAGTTCAATCAAAAACGTTAATATTTATTCTTACTCTAAAAATATGAATGCTCAGGCTTCCGGAATTCACTCAACAATAGAATCCTCAAACGTATATATTTATAACGTTGTTCTTGAAAGCATTAAGTTAAAAGTTGATAATGATAACTATACAGCATCTCAATTCGCTGGCGCAATTGCAAGTACAATGTCTAGATCAAGTTCGTACTCATATGGGGCACTATAAATGGATCATGTTACAATCAATTCAATACTAATAGAAGCTATATTTTCATCAGACAAACAAGTTAAATTTTTAATTGGAAAAATAATAGCTTCATCACCATCTGTTTTTGTTTAAATTATAGATTCTGTATCAATAGGTGTTTCAACGGTACTCGGTAGCCCTGTAACAAACTGTTAACTCACATAACCAAATAATAATGGTTGTTGAAGTGAAAAATGCATTATTTAAAATTTTATTTAAAATACAAGAATAAAATGATATAAAAATAGATGTATATTCAATATATTTACAAGCGATTGTTATTTGCAACTAATAGAGCCAAATTAAATAATTTGTAATAATTTGTTTATTAAATGTTTAAACAATGAGATTACTTATATATTTAGGAAAACAGTAATCTAAGTTGGATTAGAAGAATGGTTATTATTATTATGTTATTTCTGATTTTTGTTGTATTAGAGACCATGAACGTTATACATGTGCAGCATATTTTTATAATATATAATATAACATATATAAAATTATTAGTTACATCAGAAACCAAAATTTATAAGCGAGCTCATGCTTGAAAAGCGTGAAAAAGATTCGGCTTGAGTATATTTGTGATGTTTAAATCCCTCAAAGGTTTAGAACACGATACTGAACCAGTATAAACGAAAGTTAAGTGAGTGGGATATATATTTGTGATGTTTAAAGTTATTTATGCCTTCATAGCTCATAATAGGACTTATCTCAAAACACCTCTATATGAAGTATACTTGCGTGAAAATACTCGCAAAAACACACTTAAATATAGACAAACCTGATTCATCTAATTACCTAGATCGGAGTCTAACGACTTCGACTTACAGATAATAAATCACATTTATTGAGTATAAGTGAGGAATCATAAGTATTAACCGCTCAATTGATAAATCAGAATTTGACCGTCTAATTACCAAGTTTCACAAAACGACTCTTGTTTTGCACAAAGTTATAATAACTTAAACAAGTTCAACAAAATGACTGAGGTCATTGGTTTTAAAGTGTGGGGGAAGGAGCATTCGGCAGCTCTTTATGAAAGAGACTCATAAGATAGCAACATATAATATGTCTAGCGATACTTAACTACCGACCATGAAGAAAATACTACAATGTATTGTCCCCGCATAATAATATCAATGAAAAGTAAAAACCCAACAACATCACTCAGAACCTTTTGTAATGCTTCAAAATAAGTTATTATAATAATATATCACCCCCGTGTTGGGAAAATGTTGTCAGGAACGAAGGTTTTAGATGGTATTCATACTGACTTTACTTATACTCCTTGCCTCGTTACTTCCATTGGTGGAAGTGGAATAAATGAAAATGAAAATCTTAAATATTTGTATTTATTTTTGATTGATTCAATGAATGTAGAATATTACAAACAACTTCAGCATCGAATTAAAATAGTCAGATTATACCAATTGTTCAAAATGAGCATTAAACGGTTGGTTAGCGCGCATCACAGCATACTGTTGCGCACATAATCAGTAACAATACGAGTTAACAGTTACATTGTTAACTTTGAATTGGAGTAAATGAAAAAATGCATTAGAAACATCAAAATGATACTATATCACTTTGAAACACGAGGTATTAACGTTTACACAAATGATCACTGGAAGCACATTCAGCTCAGAAAGTTAGATAGTTTTCAAACACATAATTTATTTGATAGCAGAGCATCTAAACAGAAGATGTGGAACATGAAATGATTTATCAATGCGACTTTAGTAGATGAGGAGCATAGATTAAAATGCTCTAGATTGAATAGATTGTAGTTCGGAGCGAAAAGGATTATGAAATGATGTTTAGTATCAGAAGATGGTGATCGTAGCCATTATTAATAAAGGTTAAGTATTATACGATTTTGAAAAGTGAATACAATTCGTTTGCCAGAATTCGCTTGAAAGAAATATATACATTGAAAATTAATCAAATAGTGCGTTCTTAGCGTACACTGAGGTCCGATTCCATTTGTGATTTGTAATTATATTAGGGCTTTTAATGCATATATTGTACTTTGGGAAGTAATATCATTATTATTATAAGATTCAGTTCTTAAATTTTTAGATACACAATTAAATGATAATTTTGAAATCAATACGTTCAGTCTATATTCTCCGCCAAACGTAAAATAAAGTATCAATATATTAGTGCGTTTACAATCTCAATGTGCGTACATTGTGCTTAGATACAATTTAAGATGTGTATAACTAAATGCGCTTGAAAATAGTAAATAACTAAATTTGCGGTTATTTGGTGCCCACTTCCAGTTTTACTGTTATCAATCAAATTTAGTTCGTTTTCAATTTTAATAATTATTTTACTAATATTTATCATTACGCTGTAAACTGATCATACTCAAACCAAGATGTAAACGCATTTTCTCAAATCACATCCATGATGACCCTGTTATCTTCTATAATATGCAAATCCCTACAATTTAACTCAAATCCTCTGCATGCGCAGCAATTAATCGTTAATGATCTCCAATACAAATATTTCTAAAAAGTCAGCTCACTCCAAGCCACTTTAAGCAACAATAAGCTCAAAATCACTCAGTAGTCCGGCCATATCTTCCTCTACACCGAGCAAGTACAGTCAACCCAGATTCACCTCGAGATGAACAATGTGAACGTATTTGCCGTTTTTGGCTTCACATCGCGTTCTCAAAACATCTCCAGCTCCACCATAAACGTTTCAATGCAGTTCAAGGTCGTTCAGGCGGCTCTCATTTGCGTTCAATGCGATATTTTTGTGTTCCAAAGCAATTTAATATTCCAAGCAACCGGAGACTCCGTTTCTGGGGTCATGTTGTTTTCAAAGACAATATTTAAGATGAAGAATAGCAACGTGCAAGTTAGATTCAGAAGTCAAAAGAGCTCCGGATTGATTAACGAAATCCAAGACCAAATGAGCAACTTCACTCTCTGGGACGTTAAGATTCTGTGCTACAACTCCAAGCAAAGCCCGGAGAACGGATACCTGGCTTCGGCGGTACGAGTCCCGACGAATATTCTTACATCGAACACACAAGTCTGTAGAGATGCGAATACGAACAGAGTCGGTTTCCGAGTCGGCAGCGCGAGCCAGCTGAGCCCGAGCACTGAAGCGCTAAACTGCATGAGCATCTGCGAAAGTGGAAGCAACTTCGTTTACGGCATCTGCCTCTCGGACCTGACTCTTGGGGAGTACAAAGCAAATAATGATACTTATGTTTGTGTCTCTCCGTTCGAGTTCAACGGCGAGGCGTGCGAGTGCGGCAAGGGATATTCGTTGAATGTAACAAAGTGCGTTAACGTAGTTGGTTAGCTAACAAATCTAACATCTTGGCTTACCGGAAATGTTACGGAAATTATGAGCTAAACTTCTTAAAATGCAGCTCTTGATTAAAAACTGAAGCAATTAGATACTAACATTGCTGGAAACTCTTCATTTTTACTTGGTGAACTTCAGTCTGATTATGACACACTTGAGGCTCATTTAGAACTAAATACCTCAAGATTGAACGCAAAGATAGACGCTCAAACAACAACTCTAACTGCCAAAATACAGGCTGACGCGGCTGATTTGCTAGCCAACATAGTTCAAAACTCCTCCGCCCTGGACGCCCGCATCGCCGGAAACGCGACAGCCTTGAACTCGCGGATTGACTCTCTGACAACCTCAGTTTCCTCTCAGGTGGCCGGGATCTACACGAACATCACGGCCGTCAACAGCAGCGTGTCCACTGTAGCTTCCGACCTGGGCTCTAACGTGAGCTCTTTTAACACCAAGATAGCGGACCTGAACGCCCACCTGCTCTCGAACGTAACGGCCGTGAATTCTTCCATCGCGGACCTGAAGACGAGCACTACCGCCAACATCACCCAGTTGAACGCCTCTCTGCTGTCTCTGGCCAGCCAGCTCCAGACTAACGTTTCGGCCGTCAACGCGACCCTGCTCTCCGTGAACGCAACGCTCTCTTCGGACATCTCTCTTTTGAACGCGAGCATGCTGGCGAGAGACGCGAACACAATCAGCAACCTAACCGCGATCAACTCCACCGTATCCACGATGAACGCCGCCCTGCTTTCTGACATCTCTTCGGTGAACGCGAACCTGTTGTCCAACGCAAGCGACTTGCTTTCCAAGATCGTCTCGAACTCCTCCGCCCTGGACGCCCGCATCGCCGGAAACGCGACCGCCTTGAACTCGCGGATCGACTCTCTGACCGCCTCCGTTTCCTCTCAGGTGGCCGGGATCTACACGAACATCACGGCCGTCAACAGCAGCGTGTCCACCGTGGCTTCCGACCTGGGCTCGCACGTGAGCTCTTTTAACACCAAGATAGCGGACCTGAACGCCCACCTGCTCTCGAACGTAACGGCTGTGAATTCTTCCATCGCGGACCTGAAGACGAGCACTACCGCCAACATCACCCAGTTGAACGCCTCTCTGCTGTCTCTGGCCAGCCAGCTCCAGACTAACGTTTCGGCCGTCAACGCGACCCTGCTCTCCGTGAACGCGACGCTCTCTTCGGACATCTCTCTTTTGAACGCGAGCATGCTGGCGAGAGACGCGAACACAATCAGCAACCTGACCGCAATCAACTCCACCGTATCCACGATGAACGCCGCCCTGCTTTCTGACATCTCTTCGGTGAACGCGAACCTGTTGTCCAACGCGAGCGACCTGCTATCCAAGATCGTCTTGAACTCCTCTGCCCTGGACGCCCGCATCGCCGGGAACACGACCGCCTTGAACTCGCGGATCGACTCTCTGACCGCCTCCGTTTCCTCTCAGGTGGCCGGGATCTACACTAACATCACGGCCGTCAACAGCAGCGTGTCCACTGTAGCTTCCGACCTGGGCTCGAACGTGAGCTCTTTTAACACCAAGATAGCGGACCTGAACGCCCACCTGCTCTCGAACGTAACGGCTGTGAATTCTTCCATCGCGGACCTGAAGACGAGCACTACCGCCAACATCACCCAGGTGAACGCCTCTCTGCTGTCTCTTACCAGCCAGCTCCAGACTAACGTTTCGGCCGTCAACGCGACCCTGCTCTCCGTGAACGCAACGCTCTCTTCGGACATCTCTCTTTTGAACGCGAGCATGCTGGCGAGAGACGCGAACACAATCAGCAACCTGACCGCAATCAACTCCACCGTATCCACGATGAACGCCGCCCTGCTTTCTGACATCTCTTCGGTGAACACGAACCTGTTGTCCAACGCGAGCGACCTGCTATCCAAGATCATCTCGAACTCCTCTGCCCTGGACGGCCGCATCGCCGGAAACGCGACCGCCTTGAACTCGCGGATCGACTCTCTGACAACCTCAGTTTCCTCTCAGGTGGCCGGGATCTACACGAACATTACGGCCGTCAACAGCAGCGTGTCCACTGTAGCTTCCGACCTGGGCTCGCACGTGAGCTCTTTTAACACCAAGATAGCGGACCTGAACGCCCACCTGCTCTCGAACGTAACGGCCGTGAATTCTTCCATCGCGGACCTGAAGACGAGCACTACCGCCAACATCACCCAGGTAAACGCCTCTCTGCTGTCTCTTACCAGCCAGCTCCAGACGAACGTTTCGGCCGTCAACGCGACCCTGCTCTCCGTGAACGCAACGCTCTCTTCCGACATCTCTCTTTTGAACGCGAGCATGCTGGCGAGAGACGCGAACGCCATCAGCAACCTGACCGCAATCAATTCCACCGTAGCTACAATAATCCCAACAATAAATCCAATTATTCAATCAATTAATTCTTCAATGTTATAAAAGATAAGCGACTTAGCATTAAATATTTCTGATATTAACAATAATATCTCTTTAACAAATACAAGAATAGACAAATTAATAATTTAGTTATTAGATGTTTAAAATTAAGTAGTTGATCTTAACTAAGCTGAGTTAGAACCTTAATTTGACTTTGTAGACACGACTATCGATATGGTGTGTAACTAATTAACATTCATCTAAAGCTTTGATATCGCAGCGATAACCAATTCGATAGCGGCTTCCAACTTCTCGAGCAACGTGGTCTTCGGAGCCGGTGTGAACCTAAACAACGCCTTCATCGACGTGACCGACAGCTCCTTGTCCACCACTCTTTTCTACCTCTTCCAGTCCCAGACTTACTTCTACAACCTGAAGATCCAGGTCGGAACCCAGGTCGTGGGCTCTGGCTCGATCGTCGCCGACCAAGGAGTTCAGATGGTGAACAGGCTCACGATCGTGTCCAAGGCTGCTTCTACGATAACAGTCCAGAGCGGCCAGTAGCTGAACTTCCTGGCCAGAGTGACCTCCGGAGCCAGCATCCGGAGCCTTCTTGTGAACGTGAACCTAGCTCTTGCTTCTTCCGGAAGCGTGTGCTTGATCGGAACCGCCACAAAGGCACTTAACGTGCGGAACTACCAGGTGGCCGGCTCTTACTACAGCGCGCAGAGCAGCTGCCTCGGTATCTTGAGTGTGAACGGCGGCCAGGTCTCGCTGCAGACCGTCAACTTCAGTCCGCTCAGAGTCACTTTCGGGAACTTCTCTTCGTACCTGTTCGCGTCGGTTAACCAAAGCTCGATGCAGCTCCAGAAGATCGTGGTCCAGGTTGGAGTTTCGGACGCCAGTGCGAACGCGATCACCTCAATATCCACAACTGCCGTCACGGACTTCGCCTTCGGAGGCGTGATTACCTACATCAATAATTCCCAGGTCGACTTCCAGATCTCGACGTTCAGGGTCTTCGCAGCATACAACACCCAGTTCGTGAACAACTCGGGGCAGATGTTCGGCATGGTCAACAAGTCAAACGTGGTCTCGGTGAGCCAGGTCTGCTACCAGGACTCCAGCAGGTTCCAGGCTGCGAGCGTGGTCGTGGTGGGGATCATATGCCAGGTCGAGGGCGTCTTCTCGTTTTCTAATTCCAACATCGTATTCTCGCTGGCCGGCGACGCCAACTTCCAGGGCATCGGAACGGTTGCTGTTATGACCTCTTCCTGCACCAAGGCCGTGATGATTGATCTTAACGTGCAGGTCCAAGTCGCCGTAAAAACCACCCAGTACGACGAGGGAAACGTCTCGGCTCTAATTGGTACCCAAGCCGGGCTGAACTGGTCGGTGCAGAACTTGGTCTTCAACAACGTCCAGCTCAACAGAGGCAAGAACATGGGTGCGGTATCCGGATTCTGCGACGGCTGCGTCGGAACGATTCAGAACGTACAGGTGATCAACTCCACGCTGGCGGCAACCGGATATGTGGTTACAGCAGCCGGTTGTATAATTGGCTAAATATCATCTTCTATTATCGGTGTGTCTTCTACACTTTTAAATAATATTACTTTGTCACCAAGTGGAACTGATAGCTGTTATTCAGGCTTATTACTGGGATATCTATTGTTAAGCTAAATTCAAACGCAAAAAGTATCTGTTTATAATAGTAGCAGCGTGGCTCGTGCTTAAAATATTTAAGTATGTTCCGGATTAATAGCTTTTGTTTAAACTTCCACAATAAATGTTAACTAAATAGTTTTTTCAAATGATACAATGCAGGTCATCAGTGTTCCTTCAACGACAGGTAATTTATACAGTGGTTACATTGCCAGCTAAATAGTTTCATCCACAAATGTTTTAATTTAGAATATTAACATTTTTAACTCGACTTAATTCGCTAATTGTATTTCTGGAAACGCCCAAATTTCTTTCATCGTTTCAAATATAAACACAAATTCAGGCGTAACAATTTAACAAGTTTAAGTAAACAATATCACATTAAAATCGACTAGTTCGGCTGGGAGTTCGTTAAGCGGTGTTGTAGTTAGTTTAGCGTCTTCAAGTTAGATTATTATTAGTTAAGTTTTAACTTAAGACGTTACTATAAACGGATAAGGATCTCTTAAAAGTCAAATAGGCGGTATAATTGCATAATTATTGTTTTCAAATATGACTTTGAGCAATTATCAAGCATTTAACCAAGATTTCTATTTATAAACTGGTGTTGGTAACGTTTCGATAGGCAGTGCCATAGGTCTCTCACAAAATTCAAATTCTACAATTTACGATTGTTCTATAGAGTAAATAAATTATACAGGAAAGGCTTAAGAGCAGAATATGGTAGGAGGCTATATAGGCTCGATAATCAGCTCGAACTTAACGTAATCCAATTCAGTTATAGCCAATTCAACTGCATTCGCTCAATCAGTCGGAGGTGAAACTAACGTAGGAGGCTTTTTTGGACTCTCTGATTTTTCAGCAACCATATTCTATAATTGTACAGTAACAAGTATATCTGTAAGTTCTTCATCAACAACTTCAAGATCAGTTCTATTTGGAGGTAAAGTTGAAACTTCTAATTGCACAGCAACGAGTATTATGATAGTTAATTCGAACGCTACAACGCCAGTATCCGCGTAACCCAGAGCCGGTGGTCTTTTTGGACGTGTGTATTATTCTATCGTGAACGCGACTTTAATTAAATTGGAAAATATAATTTTAGAGGCATAAGGTACAACATATGATTCTTATGGTGCTGGCATCTCAACTTCGCTTGGTTATTCAACATTAAATCTCGTTTCGAGTACGCTGAAAAATATAAATATTAGAGTGACATCTTAAACCAACAATGCCCTAGCTTCCACCGTTCTTGGAACTCATACTAAATCCACCCTAAATATAACCGACGTTCTAATTGACTATATTAATATTTATGCTGGCGCTACGCTTTCAAACTCAGGTGGATACAATTTCGGCACATTTATTTCAGTAGTTTCAGCTTCTTTGGAGAACAGTGGAACTGACAAAAATTACATGTATTTGACCCACTTTACAGTTGGGTCTGTTCAGATAACTTATAGTTCACAAACATAGTAAATTGGTTTAATGGACGGTAAAAGTGATGCAACCACAATTTATAGCATAACTGATTCACAATCTGTTGGTCTTTACACAGTTTAAGGGACAACACATGCAAATTGTAATCTACTAGCATATTTCACAGATGGAAGTGGGAAATAGTACACCACCAGAAGAGGGTGCTGATAATGAGAGAATCAAAACATAATAATATTAATTGCTTTGCAATTGACCACTTTAGTATTTATTATCTTTGAATTGATTATCATCATGATTGAAGTGTAACATTAAATGTATACGTTAAATATTAATTATTCTAGTATTTTATTAACACTCCACAAAAACGTTTATAAATATATAAATAATACATGTATAGTAAAATAAATAATATACAAATATAATTAAATATTATCTCAGTATTCCATCCTCAGCTCTGGCTCGAGCATTTTTTCAGCAAACTCCGTGTTCACCATGTATTCCAGGTGTTGGAGCCCGGTGTCAATCTTCTTTATCCTCCCCGCCTCGTTCATAGATTTTAGCCCGAATGTGTCCAATATATACTCCTCTCTGTCCTCCATCAGAACGACATCCTATTCAGAATTCTCCGCCCAGACTCCGAACCAGGCAGCTTACCAGGGGAAGATGAGGCCGTCTTTTGGAGAGCCGAACAGAACCAATTTGTCAACGGACATAAAATTGTTCTTGTACGTTTAATTAATCGTTTTTGAGTTGTCAATTTTGGCCAGAACTGTTGAATTCTCGTAGTAAGCTTTTAATTAGTATGGATCCCTCCAGTACTGAGCAGGGCCAATATTCTATTAAATAAATGACTTATACACGTTATCGGATATTAAATCGTTTATCTTTTCTGGGAGCTGGCCGAGGACCCAGCAGTCACTAGCTACCCCGCAGAAAGAACCACCGTTTGGAGCGGAAATACCCACGTAACGCAACATCGGCGCCTTTATGTGGTTGAACTTTTGCAGATAATACCTCATCAAAAACCCACCGTTGGAATAACCAACACCAATGAAGCCGTTCTTTGTCCTCGGATCATTATTAATGCACTTTGAAAGCTCGTCCAGTTACTGATCAACTGTCATGAAAACGGTGTCAAGAGCTCCGTTTCCAACCTCGCAGTTAATGAGAACCCAAGAAGGGTTAATTTTTTACACCTTTGAAATGATCCCATCCATCATCCAGGCATAACTCAAGAGAGAGTGCATGAATACAATCGGAACCTGCTGAGAATACGTTGCTTGAATTAAACGAAGCATATATATGAGGTGGTAATACTCAATAATTATATGATTAAATGTAAATTAACAAATTACTATTTGAATAGATTAAAATATAAGACTTTATGATAGGATTATAAGATTTTTTAGATATGCGGTTTTAGAAGAAAAAGAAACTAAATAGCTCAATAAATATAATATTTTTTGTTTTTTATTTGAGATATGCGTTGGAACATCGAGATAGTATCAAATATAATATATTTAAGAAATTGTTGAGCTATAAATTATGAATAATAAATATTATTTATTACCTAATCACTGTTTTGTTATGCAAATAGGACGTAATAACATGACTCACTCAACAGCAACAATCCAACAATACATCTAAACGCAATTAATAAATATATATTAGTTATTTTACTATAGCCAAGTAAAAATAATTTATATATATTAATAATTCTTGTGGTTGATAATATTCAGTTTATTAAAATGAACGTAAAATGGACGTACTTCCTGAATTTTTCAGAAAATATTACCCTAACGTATTAAATTTTTTAATGACAAACTTCACTTTGTGTTAATAATATACAAATTTAGTTACTCAGTTCTATTTCTTATCATAACTTTAGTGCATAACTTCAGCAATGTAGTGTAGAGTAAATATTGCAATTATCATTTATAAGATACCAAAATGATATTGAATACTATGTGTATAACAGAAACCCTAACATTTATTTTACTCTCCCACCTCCATAAATATGCACATTTTTCCCACACTGTACATATTATTAGATATTTTAAGACACACTACCTTAAGTTAACTGTCAAGCTTCACTCACTGCGACATCTATTACTTATTAACGCACGCACAAAGAAATATTATCTTTCAAGATATGATTCTAAAAATCATGTCCAACGCATTTTTCTCTGCACTGTAGGATTACAATGTGTATAAGAGCTGTGATCACGCTGAAATATACAGTGTCAAACCAATGAAAATCGTATTCAAATATAAACGTAGCTGCATTGAAGTATAATAAATGCTATAACGTAAAGAACGTAAATAGCACAACAGTTGAAACATCTGTATTGAATTAATATCTCATCTGGAGGTGGTTAATTTTTACAATGTTTTTATTCATGTTATAATTAAGTGCGAAATTTTAAAACCTACATTCAGTTATACCACTTGATCTGTTAATATAATCGGCATCTAGTAAATTGAAAAGCATGCTAGCTAGTAACGTTGCGTATTATAACACTTTCACATATAGCGATGTTTGCACGAAATTAATTTATTTTAAATTTTATTAAGATAGTATGAGATTCGGTTTTATTGTATTAGTTACTGTTTATGAATATGAATAAGGTTTGATCTAAATGTCATGTTCACCCCACCTTCTTCACATCAATTAAGTATTAATAATGTGATGAAGTTAAACTATTTCAACTCTCTTAAAAATAAAAGTATCGCAATCATATAAAACATGGTGTTGCAGTTCCAATGAAAGAACAAATTTGTTCAGATTTAACTCATACAGATTAATACCACCATTAAATGACGCATTTAGTTGAGTCAAAGTTCATGCACTGGATTACGTTCATTTGTACGTCTCTGCTTGCATTAAGTGCATCAATTCTGATGTTCGTGTACTTCACCAAGTTTTCTTTACACAGGATCTTCAAAACATTATAATTAGTTTTGTGCTCTTTGATCCTCGCCGTTTCTCCCTGGGACAAGAAAATTGATGAGTTGTTCAAGTTTAAAGTCTGGGTTGGTTCTAATGTTGGGCCTCTTTCAGCGCCTCTGTTTTCAACTGAAATGTTGGGTTCTGTGGTCGTTTATTTGGCTAAACGTGAGCTCTATTGCCGTAATAGTGTGTGGGCTTGTACACTTTCCTCTGGCCTTCATCGATCATTTCACCAATAAGAATAATCAGTATGAACACCAAGACCTTACCTTGGAAGCACAAGTGATTTCTGGGAATATAATATAAATATTGGTTTATGTATATCTTATTATAACAGGCATGGTGTATGTTAGAAACATGTAATTGAACGCAAATTTATATTGCTCAGGGGGATTAATTAAGACGTAATTTACGTGTCATTTATTAATATTTATTTTGAAAATTTGTATTTAGTGTCTGGAGTATGAAATAGTATGATATACTTTTAGTATACTTTTACATATATTATTGTTATATTATAATTATTATAACACCATAGATAGATATACGTTAATAGAACTGAATGTAATCCTTTAATATCAATTACAGGTACAATCAAGAACAATTAACTAATATGTGATTTTAAGCAGAAATTCATTTTATCTTACCGAATATATTATTATTTCCACTTCAATGCTGAATTGTATTATAATTTCGCTTTGTTCTACCAATATTATTTTACCGCGTGATCTGTAACTGTCCGATTCTGCTTAGTACGTGGTGACCACGACCACGGCTTCAATGCGCTACATGAAGTGCTATGTGTCCGATTTCAGGAGTTATGTGTACAACATGGTGATTCCGGACATCTCGTTTGACCTTAACATGGGCGTGACGCAGCTGAATTTTAAGTTCTCGGACGTTAAAATCTCGAACATGAACGTGGGCGACATTAATTTAGTTTTAAACTAGAACACTTTTAATTTGAATGCGATTTAAACGGAGCTCGAGATTTTGAGTGTTTGGAGCTTCAGACAATCCTCTTACCCGTTCACAAACGATAACGGAACAGCCAAGTTCTCAATTCACGGTGCTCAAATGAAGGGGTTACTGAACTCAAGTGCTAATAAAGGGATAATAGTTACGAACTTTATATCAGCGTCAGCCGACTACGAGTCAATTCAAATACAATTACAGGGCGGGAATAGTGCGTTATTTCAATCCATAGTTGATCTGATCATGGGCGCCATCTCAGAGCAAATACAAAAATAACTCAGCAGCATCGTGTGCAAAGCACTAGTTGAACTCATCAACACCATATTCGACGACGGATGCAATGACATGCCACTCCCAAAATATCAAAATACAATCAAAGACGCACGATACACCGCTGGAATTCAATTAGGAGCCGGATACTTAGCGCTTATGCAAAGCGGGTACATGTACCACACTAAAAACATGACAGATGAATATATGACCCCAGGAAAAATGAACAAAACTAAATTTATGTTCAATAAATTTAATAACGACATATAAGTTGTCGTTCACGTTGAATCACTCAATAATATGTTCTATATATTCCACAAATACGAAAATATATACACAACTGAAAACTACAAAGTCATTGAGGCTCCAACTGTTGAGTTTACAAATACAGTTGCACTACTAACTATGAAAGTTTTGGTTAACGAATCTATTGCTGAAATATAACTTGTGGGCTCTCCAAAAATCGATGACAATAGAAAATTGGAAGTAGGATGTATGTATTTCGATTATCAACAATATGCAGCCAATACTAATGATGAAAATATTGATACAAACGCATTATTGCAATAAGTTGTTTTCCATATGAACAGAATAAGTCTTGATGCTTGTTATTAATTTAGTTTCACTCATTTGGTGGATTTTAGGACTCTTTAGCCTGTTTTCGACTCTAAAGAGCAATACATAAGATTAGTTGGAGAAATTCCCAACGGATGCGCTAAATATGGAGTGTGACGTCATTTCTTTACTACAGTAGTTTGCAAGTTCTGGAGTTTTTAATTTATGCTGGTTTCACCTATTAAAGTTTCAGGTTCTAGAGGTATCACATATTATAGTTCCATGTTTTAGAGGTAACACCTATACCAGGTTCATGATTAATCGGTATCACCAATACCAGGT
The DNA here is from genome assembly GCA_963988835.1 of Hexamita inflata. NCBI lineage: Eukaryota > Fornicata > Diplomonadida > Hexamitidae > Hexamita > Hexamita inflata. Next base: position 126,235 of record CAXDID010001217.1, read on the forward strand.
TCAAGCTTTAGAAGTATCACCTATACCAGTTTCATGATTAGTCGGTTTCGCCTTTTAGAGGTTTTTAATTTAAGAGGTTTTAATTTAAGAGGGTCGTTTTTAATTCGAGAAGTTTCATAATTAAGAGTTTCAGGATTAAGAGGTTTTTAATTATAAAGGGTGTGCATTATCAATAACTAGCATAAGTTGTCTAGATTTTTTCGCTTCATAATGTTGTTTGAAATTTTTAAACAAATTTAAATAAACAAGTAATTTTTCAATATTTTATATGATTTATAATGAATATATGCTAAACGATTGAATTCAATGCCAATATTTTGTTTTATAATCATCAGTTGATATTTATTTATATTTCATCAGTTGATGATATTTATATATCATCAGATTTGCAAAGACCTCAACTTATAATACATTCCCGGAAAGACTTGCGTGGCCTGGGTAGTTGCTGGTGGTTCGTATGCAGGAGCTGTTTCCGCATGGCTCATGCAATAGCATCCAGGATTGTTCGCTGGAGCTATATCAAGTTCTGGAGTGGTTGATGCCAGATTCGAGATACCAGAATTTGATACACAAACGTACGCAGCAGCCGGATAACCGTGTGCACAAGCATTCGTACAAGCAATGAGAGATATTGAGCACAATCAGGAATCATTCATGGAATACTTCGGAACAACAGGCAAAAACGAGTAGGATTTCTACTATTTCCTCGCAGATGCCAGCTTAATGGTATTTTAATACGGAGATTGGGCAAAATTGTGTCCGAAATTAATATCAGCCTATAAACTGAGCTAAAATGTAACACCAATATTCGCAGAATACATGAAAAACAACTTCAAATTTGACTCATATGATAGAGAATACCTCAAAAACAGCCCGCGTGATGGACACCAAAGATAATGGTGGTACCAAACATGCACTGAAGTGGCGTACTTCCAACCAGCTCCACTTATAAACAATATAAGATCTCAGAAAGTTACCACTCAATGGCACTTAGATATTTGCAAATACGCTTTTGATCTGGAATTGAATGACCCAACCGAACGCACAAACTAATACTATGGTGTTAAAGAAGTATACGGACCCGACACTATATTCACAAACTTCTGGTAAGATATTTGGCACATCATTGGAGTCATCAAATAATCACAAAATTAACCAAACGTTGAATATATTCATTGTAGAGACTGTGCTCACTGTGTTGATTTACATACAATCAAAGAATCTGATCCAACTGAACTGAAACAGTTAAGATAAAACGTTATTGACTTCATTTCTAACAGATTCGATAACTGGGATAAAAGTGAATGAAATTCATATTCTTCTTTATTGTATTACTTTATTTATATTTATAGACAGGAAAAAGTTATAAAATAAAATCATTCGTTGAATTCATATGCCTAACCTAAATCCATCGTATCTAGTTCAAATTGAGTTATATTAGTCAGATCTTTACCACTTTTAAAATCATCCATTATAGATATAAGTTTTTTATATCTTAAAACTAATAAATTGTTTCGTAGAGCATCAATTTAATTTAAATTGATATCAGGATAAAATGCCGGAGAATCATTAAATAGTTCTAATAAAACTTTTGTAACTTCGATAAAATGATCATTAATTTTACTAAATCCAATGCCACTTTCTTCAACTATTTTTTCTTATAGATATTACTCTTTCATGTACTCAGGTATTATTATGTATCCTTTATGTTACTTCGTTAATAGTAAAGCTAAATATAGCGGAATTTCTGTAATATTAGCGAGACGTATATTATTTAGCTCCATATTGAATAAATCCATGCGTTAATTAATAGACACGCTAGATTTAAACTATACTTTCTCATCAAGCATGTTTTGTAGCGTAATAGCAGACATGAATTTTTGGGAGTGAATTTCTACAAAATTTAGCCAAACTATGTAAATATAGAGCAATATTAATACACTTCACATACTGAAAATTTCAAATGTAGAAAATGCAAATGGAAGTATAACTAATAGTAATCGCTCGTGAATAACAAGAGCGTATAAATGCAGAAATTTTGTGTCAAACAACATAAGATCCACATTAACCGCTGGAAATGATTATAACATCAAGGGACAACCTACTTCTTTATTTCCAATCATTAATTTCGCCTTAAATGATGATTGTTATGGCTAGTAGATTATTAATGGATCCACTAAAACCTGAAGATGCACCTCTATTATTATAAGAACTAATACAAGCTCATGTTGATCATGAAAGATAATTTATGTTAGTTTCTGAAGACTCTATAAATTACACGCTTACTGTTACTGATATTATAAGTAGACAAAGATTTCCACGTTTTGCACTTCCTATGACTCGTTTAAGTTCTGAAAAAGTTGCTGAACATTTAAAATCATTATTAGGAGCAGAGTTTGGGAATACTCGTATATTAAGATAATAAATAACAGGTTTAGAAACATAAAATACTCAATTAACTTAAGAATTAGTTAAATTTAAAGCTCAGGCTTAACATGATGCTTAAACATTAACTGCTTAATTAAATGAAACAAAAAGAGCATTAGTAACAGAGCAATATTCGTTTAATGAATTCAAGGCGCAATCAAACTCGTAAATAAGTTTGTTAAAGAGCGATTTATCTCATAAAAATGAATAAATAAGCGTGCAATAACAACAACTAACTAAAAATGGTGATGAAATAGACAGATTACGTTAAATATGTACACAAAACGATGTACAAATTTAAGACCTAACAACTTAAAAATCCTTTTTAAACAATAACTTGAAATAAATAAATGAAGAGTACAGTCAAATTAAAAAACTTAAAGACGATTTAACATTGCAAAACACTAATTTGTAACTTTAAAATCAAAAGTTAACCGTTGACAATCAATAGTTAACCTTAAAGTTACAAACTACAACAAGTGAATATTCAGAATATGAGTTAAAAACTACTCATCACATATAAAAAATAGAATCTGAATTGAAGAACACGCTACAAGCTTACCAAGATACTCAATTAGCATTGCAAAAAAGTTAGGAAGAAACAAAAATTAGTTAGATGGAAGCTCGTTATCTCAAGGCTGAGAATTAGGAAACTTTCAAGGCTTTGAATTAAGCAGTTACCAAAGCAGAAGAATATCAGTAAGACTATGAGTAAATGAAGGTATAGTTAGAGGAAACAATGAATTAGAATGAGTTGTTAAAATAGTAGCACGAAAAGCAGACTGTAAAGCTTTCATCAACTGAGGATCAAAACCAAAAGATGGAAACGGAGATTATCATCTTGAAGAAGGAGAACGAGTAGTTGAGAATCCGAGCCGAATCTGCAGAGACTACAACTGGTTTGGAGATTATGAATCATTTGCAAGGCGACAAAACCAGCAAGCGCGACCAGCAAAAACAGGAGTTGAAGATGAGCAGCTTGGGTGTGAAGCCCGAGAGCATTGTTCCAAAGTATTCCGCGATGAAAACATCGCCTGACTCTGTTTTGGAGGGCTACAGCAGATTTTTCACTTAAAATCAGTACAGCCCCTCGGCTTAAAGTGAGAAGTCGACTCCACCCCTCCGCACCCTCTAATAGCCAATTATTTAACCCAATATCAAACCAGTTCCCCAAAAACAACAGTTGCCTCCAAAGATGTAATCATCAGATTCGGTTGAGTATGTTGATTTGAAGGCCATTTTGCAGAATTAACCGAAGCCGAGGAAAATAGTTCAAAACGAGAGCGTTTCTGACGGAACAAAACGGGTCATCTCCCAATACATGAAGGGAAACGTGAACCTCGAGAACTTAAACGAATCAAATAGTTCGGACCTTATATTTAAGGTCATGGATACGGTGGATATGAGCTACAAACCGTTTAACACGAAACTGAGCCAGAACGCTGATAGTTTACAGAGCACCAAAGCTTAGTAGAGTGAAGTTGCAAAAGAACCAATGACCAAAACGAAAGTTGACAAACAAATCCTCAATAAATACCTGAGCATGATGAACGCAGACATAGAGTGAACTATACTTATCAAAATATTTATCAACATATTTTTTGCATGTTATAATTAGAACTATTAAAAATAACATTTATTTACGTATATTTAAATTAATATTATAACATCCACTCCAAGACGGACAACATTCAATAATTAATTAGATTTATCAGATAATATGATTAACAATTCTATGCGCATTTACAAGTTCTATTACTAAAGTTAGAATACCCGTATGATAGCGAAATTATCAAAAAGTTCTTCCAAAATTTGATACTTTTACCAGATTGCTTGCTGATAAAAGCTCAAATTAACTAACTGTAACACATATTTCTGAATTTTGTACCAATGCAAGCTGAACCATTTTTGAAACATGTGTAACATTTACTTGATTAATGCATTTAGTCACATTCAATAGAACAAAAGAAAATTAAAACTAAAATTGAGTTAAATCCGCGCGATACAATATTTAATTACGACAATTAAAACAAATCTTATGAAAAGACACCATTTATCAATATACAACAAATATATACTGGTTCAATAACACACATATCAACTCCAAATAGCTATAAATCTATGAGAAAGAATATTTCATAAAATAGAACTGCTATGAGCAAATTGTGTGATTTACACGACACTAAATAAGTAGTATATCGAATACGTAGTTAATTATTGTAATTTTATGAAATACTCGATTTATTAAAAATGAAAGATCAAATTAGCAAATATAATGAGAAATTGAAAATTTATTATAATTACTTTGAAACATATAAGAACTTCTATATTGTTATGACTTCCCTAAAAAGTGCTGATACAGCAGAAGATCGTTCTGCCAAGTTTTATAGATTGAAGTAAAGAAATTTGAAATTATTTGAAAAAGTAACATAACTAAAAAGAAAATTGAATGTTTTAGGAAACGACCTTTCAATTCAATCAAATATTTGTGATGTTAGATGCTAATATATTAATTCACAAAATTTAATCAAATAAAAACTAAGTATTATTTATCATCTAAAGCAACACTTGTTACGAGTACTGAAGAACAAATAACACAAGTAAAATTTAGATAAAAGACTTATTTAATAAAAATAACAAGTTACTCAATTAAAATAGGAAACTTAAAATAATCTTTAAAACATTGTAAAAGTAAAAATTCTAACAAAATGTATATAAGAATACAAAGTCTAAATTCTTAAGTATAAAACTTTTAAAACTCATCGTTTTCTCATGAGACATTGTGGCAAATTTAACCAAAAGTTAATGCAAATAAATTAAAGATTCTTAATTCAATAGAAAATGAGTAGACACGTACACTACATGACTGTTCTCGATTAACCGACTCACTACAGATATGAAGGGACTGTATTTAATACAAGTAAATAAATCTAATAATTAAAATATACTGTAAAATATCAAAAGCTATTTGCAAGAATTAGTAGAAGAACATATTTTTTACAAAGACTGTTGTTTAGAATTTAAAAACTCAAAAAAAGAAATTTATTAAGACTTTAACGACTCCGTTAGTACTAAATTAAATTGCAATAATATGCTTAAGTTAAATAATTATATTCTGCAATTCGTTTGAAAGTTATGGCTAACACGATTAAAGATATTAAATAAAATCGTTTAACAGTAGCTAAGCGTTAAATTGAATCTAAAAAGCGTTATTGTGCATGTTTGCATATAAATAACAAACTATTACGCTAGTTCTACGGTAAATAAGTGCAGCTGTAAAACTTAAATTTTATTCTAGAATTGAAGTAAATAATGGTTGACGCACCTTAATATTATAATAAAGGGGCCATAACTATCAGAATGAAGCTTTTAGTAAAGAAGTTGAAACTTAGAATTAACTAATTGCACAACAAAGTTGATGAGTTTTATCTTGCTCTTAAAAATGTGCCGTAGTTAAACATGAAAGCTAAAATTTATATTGTGTTAAAAAGGGTGGAACACTAGCAATTCGTTCTCACCAGTGGATAGAGTGCAAAAACAAAGCAGCTATATCACATTCAACATTAAAACTTTGATGAACAGAGATATAACATTATTCAATATAAATTGCAAGCTCATAAAGTTTAAATGTTAAGCAATACAAAACGCCTTTTACAACTCTAATTGCTCAGAAAGGAATTCATAGCCAACAGATAACAAATTATTCAGCACAGAGCACTTCATTGCACTTAAATGCTTCTAATCATTCACAAATCATAATTGAGAAACTAAAACACCCAATTCAATGATTTCAAGCTCACTGTCCAACTTCATAGAGATAAAGCTCTCCTTCTCCAGCGCCTGTACAAGAAGTTCAAACGCCTCGTTTGTTTCTGTATTTGGGTTCAAATTCAGGGGCGCCTGAAAATGAAGCCGTTCATAAGACGAATTGACAACATAAAAGAAACACTGGAGTGGAACGACCTTAAGAACGACTTCATATTCAATAAGAGGAGATAATTTAAGGTTTTGAGCTTGAGAGCTAAAATATGTGGGTTGAAGAAGTAACAGATATAATAGAAAATCAATACGTGCTAAGTTGATAATAATCTGGGCTAAATTGAAGTCTATAAGAAAAATATAAAGCTTAGAACTCATTATTAAAAGATGAAAACAAGCTTAGAATTGCATAATGGATGCTAATAACAAAAACAGAGAAACGAAAATAATTTAAACGTGAATAAAACAAAATATGCCTTTATTATACATCAATAATCAATGAATAATATTAAACTTAATATTCTGAAGCTCAGTCAGCTAAGAAAATAAAAACTTTAGCACTAACTATAAATGAAAAAGTTAAATACTAAACTTTAGAAGCTGATGTAACTTTAAACTTACTCATTCTCAGTTAACTTAAAACTTTAAAAAGCCGTGGATGCAAAATTACAAAAATAATTAGTTAAAGTTGACTAAACATTCCATTTTAAGAAAAAAGCTACAGAAAATAATCCAAAACAATAGATTAATAACTTACTATAACAGATTCTATAACCAAACCTTGAAGAATACATCAAATGCATTCAAAACTAAAAAGGAGCACAAGAAGAAAGTAATCTCAGATTAATAATCAAAAACACTGAGCAAATACTTAAAAGTAAGCAGTTTTAACATGATACAAAATTTATTAAGACTGAACAAGATCTGAATGAGTATATAAGATGGAAAACACAAAAAACTGATCTATTGACAAGCGTGGTATTTAAAATACTACTTTTAGGAGCTGAAGTATAATATGTACGAGGAAAAGTATTACCCAAAGTAACATTAGGAAATTGTTATATATTAGAATGATATCTTACTTACGTATATAGTATAATAATAATAGTATAATAATATAACATAAATAAATAATATAACATAAAAGGATTATCTTTGATAATCTTTCAAATATTATTTTATACTTAATGTAACTGTAAAATAATTTTTCCACATCTCAAAATGCTCCTTGAAGTATATTTTATTGGTTTTAGCGTCATAGCTTTGTGTCATTTATTCAGACACCGTGAGTAATTTAGAGAGTCTAAGCGCTTTATCCCACGATTTGTATATTATATTGGTAATATTCCCTTGGCATACACGATCCGACCTATTTGGAACGTATATATTTTTTGTTAGGTATATGTGATGTTACCATCAATTTAGAATTTTAAAGTATTTACAAATGACGAATTGCGTGAACAATTGTAAAAATTTTACGACACAGATTTTAGTTTTGAATTTAATTTTACAAAATAGTCTGATGTGGTGCTTCTTAGACTATCATTAATCATACTTTTTGTATCTTAAATACTCTTATTTGCATCACATCCTGGTAAGGCCACCTCTGTTACTTGCTATTCCAACGATGGTATGTCAACTCAATGTGATCATTGCAATTTGTAATCAAAATTCACACAACACTCTAAGATGTACGGCCACTGCATCTCATAGTACTAGTTTTTTGACTCTGAGATTTGCAATGAAATTGGTTAGTAGAATTATCTTTTTGCACTTATTCAACAGCTTGTTCATGGTGTATTCCTTGTTCTGTTTGATGTTTTGTACTTATTAAATACTGTTCCACTCTTAAGTTCCATAAAGCAATATGTACAAGCGAATGGATTTAATTCTAGCCTATTTGCGAATATACTTAGTATACTGCTTTCAAAATAATATTTAGCTCTTAGCTGGATGTTCAGCATCATGGTTATTAGAACTTATACTATTGTTAACAGCCTAGTCACGAATATACTGTTGCTCAACATGGGCTTAACCATGTCTGGATTCTAAAATTGGAAAGAAAATATTAAATAAATCGCACGAGGACAACGCGTTGTTGTAAAATTTGTAGAAGAAGTACAAGTAACTGAAATCAGAGAAATGAAAAATCTTGAAGTTGCGAAATCAGTAGCGAATCACCTTGTCATCAAAAAGATAGAAGGACTTCTTCCTGGAGATATCGTAGATGTTTAAATGAGTGATCGCACTATCAAAGCAACCATACTCACTCAAAAATAAGCATTTGATGTAGTTAAAAACTGGAAATACGGCCAAGGATTCTTCAAGGAATTAAGCAAATACATAAAAGCAAGCAAATTTTCATTGAGGGTTTGATCTTTATTATTTTGTTGCTCTATCATATATGTTAGCATATTATAAGACTTCCACTCCTAAGATGGAAATATAGTTCTAAAATTCCGTTATGTTCATAATAAATGCGATACCGTAATTTCACGATGAAATATCAGATATTCTCTTAAAATCGGAAAAGTAGTACAGCAGGATTCAAATTGAGGCCTGGTTCGACGATATAATTAACAGGAAGGAGTATCGCGCGATTAAAAACGTGATGGTTGATTTCAAGCAGCTTTTCATGAAGAAATTTCAGTTGGAAGGGAGGCAATTCATTTAGTCTTCCTTCATCGTTCTTGAAAACTGCAGGAGAAAATACCTCCTTAAAATTCAGTAAGAGCAGCAAAATCTAAAATCAATTAAATTGGAAGACCTTACTTTGTCGAATAACTCCAAACTACCCTTTTCACAAATTGAGCAAACGTACACGGGTTCAATTACATCACCAAGTTACAAAATGTTCAGGAAGACAGTTCAGGCCCAGAACACATTCAACACCCGTTTACAAAACTTAAACAGCAGCCTGAACAAAATGAAACAAACGTACAATTAAAACATTGAACTGATAAGCGAAATAAGGGAGCAAATTTACTCCAACTACAAAAATCTGAAGGACATAAGAAACAATCTACAATTCAAACTGAATAAAGTTGACGGATACTACAACATAATCGAAAACCTGCAGGAAAGGAGGTGCCAAATAGCAGAACCGGTAAAGAACGCGAACTACAAACGATTCAAGTACGCAAGCATGAAATAATGCTTCCTGATTCAAAAAAGACTGCTCATGCGCGAATCAATCCACTCAATCAACCAAAAATCGAGTAAATACAAGCAATACATAACAGAACAAAAATAAACGTACCAACAAAAAGTAAATATCGTAGCTCAACTACTGAGCACCAAAAGACAAGACCAACACCTAATTGAAATGCAATGGCAACGACAAGTGTTCAAATTTGAAATGGACAAACAAGTAAAACTGAAAAAGATACAAATTGAACTGCTAAAATAACGAATACAAAAGATAAAACTCAATTAACTCAAACCCTCAGCAACACTTATCATTCACTTCAAAAAACAACAACAGAAATATATCGCACTATTCGCTAAAAGAACTATTATTAATCTAAAAATAGTTCACGCTAAACTAATGAAATAGAACAGAAGAAGATACGAAATTATTGAATACCTAAAAGACCACATTTAGTATGTAAAAGGTATGAAACGCACAATAATTCATTTCAAGTCAAAGAAAGTTCCAGCTAATCTAAAGTAACGATGTACAAAATGCACACAAAAATGTTACAAAAATTACTTTGATCTAAAGCATTAAGTTGGAATTACTAAATTTAAGTATATAATGTAATAACTAACATAAATTAAGTTCAATGTTAAACAAAATATTGTAAATATTAAATTATAACAATAAAACATGATAGAAAAGTAAGATTTGAAATATAAATATATTCAAAAAATTAACCTAGTACGTTGGTAGTTGTGCAAAAGCAAAGATCTACTTTTATATAAGAAACGAAATGATTTAAGCCGTGAAATATTCAAACAACATCAATTATTGAAGTTTGGTTTCAATCCTAAAGATTAGATTTCAACATACAAAAAGAAACTTGCTGAATTAAGAGATATTCACGATAAATTCACAAATATTAATATTAAAATTCAAAGTAGCGTTGGATCATAGTATGATTAAATAAAACTTTAATAAAAATGTCGAGCTGTTGATGCTCTAAAGAACAAAGCTAAAGTAATAATATACTTGAATAAAATCTAAATTTAAGATTTGACCTATAAGTACACATAAAAGTTGAATATTAGGTGTAGTTTAAAAGTAATTTCTTCCATAAACACAACATAATTCTAGTAATTAATCTATATATTTAAATAGAAGTAATTATTAGCAACCCAAGAAGTACATAAGCTAAAGAAAATGGAAAAGCAAAAAAGTGTGAAAATGATTGAAAGAAAACTAGTTACTCCAAAAATTGAGGACTCTGAATTTACTTAGTTTTCAAAGAAGTTGATTGGCATTTCTAAAACTTAGAATTTAAAGGATTTTACTGTAACAATGAAAAATGATGGGAGATTATTGTTTAAGTACAACTACCAGCGTATTCTCTGCTTGAAAAAGTAATTACTATATTTTAGGCTTAATTGCCGAACAATATTGAGCATTTTCTCTAAAAATAACAGGCTCAACGTGAAGGCGACTCATTATCTGTATCTCAAGAATTAGTTGAAAATCAAACAGCTTCATCTTCGTTCTTAAAACTTTAAGCGCTTAGCAAATATATAATAAAAGCAATTATATGATATTTAAGACAAGATAAAGCAGGTTAAACTACTGAAATCGTTTTATAGGCCTTTCAAGGGCGAAAAGCTGCGTAATACGAACATATAACTATTTTAGCAGGCTAAAGCTACTTAACAGAAAATAAGAACGTTGAAGAACCAGCTCCTATTTCACGTATTCGCTTTGAGGAAGCAGAAAGCCGATTTTAAAGCAAAAATAACAAATTTTACCCGCTGTTAATTCATTTTCGCAAAATGTATTCACTAACAGTCAATTATTAACTCAAAACAGTTGCGATTGTTCTACCACAACACGGACGTAAATATAAATAAACAAATAACAAAGAGTTACGAGAACTTAATTATAAAATAAACTTTTAGGAACCGATTATATTTGGACGCCCGTTTTTCCAAATTAAAACTAATTCAAAACTACAGGGAGCGGAAAACGCACCTTTAACTATTTTAAGAGTTTTAAATACATAAGAACTAATTACTCCAGAATTCACTCCACTCCATTTTATTCAGGAAGAAGATTCTGACCTTAAAACTACTTAAAAATTATATCTTGATGCTTAAAAATCAGAGAAAATTAAATATAAGGCTATAATTAATAAATTCGAAGCAGAAACGGCTGATATACTTGGGCGTTAAAAACCAGTCATTAGATTAATCACTAATTAACGACTCATGCATCAATTTTAAGTTCCAATCAGAATATGGAGCAGAAATGGAGGAAGAATGCGTTGCTATCGTAAAATAAGAGCAACCGCACATGAAAAATATTCATATGATCAGCTCACTGAGAATTACCACCATTGATTAACTAGCTGACCTACAAGATCAAGTCATATACCTGTTCAGCTGGAAAACACAACTACCGGGTTTAAAAGAAAAAATTATCGACTCACTAATCGAAATTGAAGAAATGGTAGACTCAGAAAACTTCCAAGAACAATTCCTCACATTCAAAAAAGAGGAAGAAATAAACACATACTTCAAAAATAACTTTAAAGTAGTACCAATAAATCAAATGTTTTACGATATTGCTCTCAAACTTTTCAAAGTCAAAATATTACAAGGAGATTTCTACTAGTAGGAAGGACTGGACTTTCCTGTTGTTGTTCTAGGCAACTGGATAATAGTAGATCATGTGTGAGTAAAATCTTATACAAGTTATAAATAATATAAATCAATAAATAATCAATAAGATATCTCGAAATAAGTGTAAGTAAAGGATTCAGGTACGATAATAATACAAAGTATTGTTAAAATCATTTCAATAACTTGTATTTTTTTCTTTTCCCTCTAAATTTAATCGTTATTTTCATTTTCTGATATCTTTCATATAGTTTTTCACGACGGCGTATATTTTCTTGTCAAAGTATTTTTTGTCTTTGAGTCTCTCTTGAACTAAACTAGTTATTTCGACTGCATTTTTCAGTGGATTTTCTTTGATTGCTTTATAGATGAGTATTTTATCTAGGTCGTCAACTACTGTGTTGCACAGGCTTCTGAGGAATGTTTTGTAGTAGTAGTCCGAGACCCATTTGGCGTCTTTGTGCATTTCGTCAGCTACTTGCTTCCAGATGCCTCTTATTTGTTTATCTGGAAGTATTTTTGGTTTCACGAGTTCTGCGATTTCATTTTCGGTTATTAATTTCATGTCAACGTTTCTTTACATTTGTAGGGCGTTTCTGAGTGCTTCTACGAATTTCGCTCTCGTTTAGTTGCTTATGTAATTGTTTTTTGGTGCGGATAGTACTAGCTCACTTTCGTTCTTATTTTCATTTAAATAAATTTGATTTGATCTTTCAACAATTTGATTCGGAAATAGGGAACTAAAGTGGAGTTGTTCGCGTTGTTCCCCGTTTGTAATGAACACGTTGCTGTAATATTCGGTGAGAACGGAAACGGGGCGGTTTAAACGGTAGCCCATCTCACTCCAAAAAAGGGATTTGTTGCTCAACGCGTTTATGTGCTAAATTAGTGCGTTTTAGGTCAAACAGGGTGGAAGGTTTAAAGTTATCAGAGCGCTCTCGGTGAAGGCAGTTGATAATGACGTTAGGAGCGGAAACATAAAGTTTAAAAATTATTATTTAAATTTGTTAAATTATTAAACTTCAATTTATAAGTTATAAAATGAAGTAAAAGACTACTTTATACTACTTCATTCTTTATACTTTTGAAATAGTATACTTCATGTCTTTTTTAACCTTAGACTATAAAAGTAATAGCATGTTAAATTTTCGTTTATTAGGATAAATTAATAGGTGCAAGTATGTTAATATTCCTGAAAATTTAGTTAATTTAAATTTGAAGTGGTAGAAATAAAACAAGATAAATGAAGTTCCCCAGTAGTCATTAGAAAATTAAAATAAAAAGTAAAGTAAACTGTTATTCTTTAAGTTATTTAACAAAATAAAGAAAGACATCACACCGCAAATTACGTCTATACTTTAGCTAACGGAGAGTCTGTGAGGAGGTGTGATAACGCCGTGCGAGACTCTTGGTTAGAGGAATGTTGTTGGTTTCTTAGGGATCATTGGTTTAGAAAGGAAAGGAAATGTGATGATCAGAGAAAAAGGGTGACCAGTATAGACGTAATTTACGGTGTGATGTCTTCTTTTATTCAACTGAGATTATTCAACTGATGATAAGGTTACAGTTGATACATGAGTTATTTTATTCAACTGAGATTAAAGACTATAACCATTAATGATAAAATTATTAAAAGTGATGTCTTTCTTTTTTAAACGTCTTAAATGATTCTTGTATATACAACAACAAACTGTCTTACAACTTCTCTCGTCTATACTTTATTTTGTTAAATAAAGTATACAACTTTTGAAATTTCATCCAACTATACATCTAAACGATCAACAATTAAAGACTTGGAACATGAGTGAGTTTTAAAATAATTGTGATTATTTGATTTTTTAATCTTGATTGTTAATAATTTTTTACAAGAACAAGCTCCAAATTCAAAAAATTATTGTGATAACACTGAAAAGTAATTTGATGTGTATTGTAATTATTTCAGACATTAGAAATTATACTAAACCATTAAAAAAGATATGTATTACCAGTACGTATACAACTCTGATTTTTAACATGATTTTTAAATTTATTTTTCATACCCATCCTATTAAATAATTAACTCTGAATTACTTATATAGTATTATAAAATAAAATATTATATTAATTTCAATTATTAATTTTAAATCAAATAATAAACCAGTACGTATATATTTAATTAACAACTATATAATTAAAGACAGAAATGAGTGATATAAATACGTGAATGTATGTACTAAATTATGTGATGTTTAAGATTGTTATTTGCATTAATCGCAATCAAATTGATCAAACATATCAAAATGCGTAATTTTACATTATATTATAAAAATAAAATAGTGGTATACTTTCCCACACCAGAGATGAACGGTTATCACAGATGGACAAAGAAAGAGGAAGATATTTTCAGAGAAGCTATTGTGTAGTTCAAATATAACTGGGTCCGAATATAACAAAATCTTCTTCCGCATATTAGTGTTAAAAGCATGAAGAACAATATTATTAAAGAATGCATAACAATTCAATTATAAAGTCTAGTTCAACAGTTTCTGACGAAGAGGTATATAAATTGATTAAAATTATCATGTTCCAGAATATATAGTGAGATTAAACATGTTATAATTTATAATTTTTAATAATATATTATATAGACTTATTGCAGAAGAATAAACAAGAATAAAAGGATTAAATGAGTAGTCTAAAAGTTCTTTCAAAAAATAAAGCTTATAAATTGTAATTATCATCATATATTAAATATCTCTCAGAGGACGAGCCTGAACTCGCTGAACCAGGTGTTTTGGTCGTTGATATCGAAATCCTGCACCTTCTTAACCCTCTTCTGCTTTTTCTTCTCCACAGCACCCGGCTGAATCAACTACACCCCGTTTCTAACAGGAATCGCTCTTGGCCTGATTATATCCGTATATTTAAGCTTAGGTTTTATGATTTTGACCTTATCCCCGTACAAACTGCGCACCTGAACGCTGTGCTTCCTCTAGTATAGTAAAATGCCCACAATAACTAAAACGCCAATAACGGCAATAACCGGAATAAGAACAATTATTAAAACGGTGCCCTTGTTCATATCCGAGGCTTTACAGTTAGTTCCATCCACTCCGAATTTACAAACTGCTACGCAGGCGCCTGGTGAGTAATAAGGGAGGTCTGGAGGGCACGCACTGATGCACTGCTTAGAATTCTCGTTGGACATGTTCGTAATGTACATCCCAGTGCAGGCAATTGTGCAAATGAAGGAATTAGCCTGGACCATGTACATGCCTGAGCTGCAACGCGGCAGGCAGGTGGTGCCCTCCTTGTACGGCTAGCTTCCATAACAAGATTGCACACATTCTTTATTTTATAAGAGCATATTGCAGGAATCAACGCACTACAACGAGTTTTAATTCGAAATATTCGTAATATAATACGTTTTACAGGACTAAGCGCACATAAGAGCATTATTCTTAATTTCATACATGCCAGAAGCACACCTGGCGGAACACAGACCGAAATCATTGTACGGAGCGGTATCAGGACAAACTGATAAACACTACTTTGAATTCTAATTAGAAGCGTTTAATATATACTGCGAACACGATGATAAACACACAAGCTGCTATACAGATTATGGAACAACTTGATAAAAAGATGAAGAACAACGAGAAGTACAATTTCCAGAATCAGAATAAGGTATCGCACTTGGACATTAAGTTACACATTACTTTGAATTCCAACTAGTAACATTTAGAACATAATATATACAAGAATCTGTACAAACCAGAGTTTATTAGGCATTTACAACATTATATGCACCAGTACTACATTTAATAACACAAGCGCCAACTTAATAATACGGAAGATCTGATGGACAAACTGAAATACATTATTTTGAATTCTAATTAGAAGTATTTAATATATACATATTCTAACAAGACTAAACACAAACTAAATTATCGTTAATAATATTATAAGCTCCAGTAGAGCAACGATCAGCACAAGACATATTTTCTTTGTAAGGTAAGTTAGATGGACATGATATTACGCATTCTTTGTCTACTAAGATTTAATTTTATGAGCAAGAATCAACACATTGCTTAGAATTAGAATTTGATGTATTTGTTACGAAATATACTTAACAAGAAGAAGTACAAGTAAATATGTTATTCGCAACAAAATAGGCTCCAGACGGACATCTTCTAGAACAAAGACCCAAATCAGAATATAAAAATGGATCGGGACATGTTTATACACATTATTTTGAATTTTAATTAGATGCATTGAGCACGTAGTAAACACAACCAATTTAGCATTGTAGTGTTTGGAGCTGAGTTGGAAATACTTAATACGCACCACTAGAGCATCTAGCAACACAACTTCCTGTGTTTGAATATGGAGCATAATCTGGGCACTTACTAAAGCACTGTTTTGAGTTCCAATTAGAACTATTTATAACATAATATGAGCATATATCTCTACATCTGAATTGTTATTATTCTTGTTCAAAAAATGTATAATATCCAGTTTTACATCTTATAACGCAAGCACCTATTTAATAATACGGATAATCTGTTGGACAAATTGAAATACATTGTTGTGAATCTAAATTAGATGAATTCGTAATATACATATCCGGACATGATGCAACGCAGAACATATTTGAACCTCTGCTTTCATATGCTCCTGTTGAACATCTAGATACACAAGATGAAAATTATATATACGGTGTATCGGCAGGACAATCATTAGGTGTACATTATTGATTACTCGGCGTTTGGCCCTGAGGACAGCTGTCGACGCACTGCTTAGAATTCGAGTTTGAAGCATTTACGATGAAATAATTTGCACACGCGCCTTGACAAACGAAAGAACCAGTGCTATTTGAGTAATTTCCAGAAGCACAACGGGCTGAACAAAGACCGGCGTCGGAATAGGGTGAGTCTGAGGGACATGAAGAAAGGCATTGCTTCGAGTTGCTGTTGGTTGTGTTGAAAACGTAGAGAGAGCAACTTGATTGGCAAACTAAAGTTTGCGAGAGGCTCGAAAAGACTTGATACGCTCCAGACATGCATCTAGCCACGCATTTGCCAGAATCGGAAAACGGGAGGTCGTCTGGACACGTGTCCATACATTGCTTCGAATTATCATTTGACGTATTAAATACATAATTGGTACAAGCCTCTTAGCATACTAAAGATTGAGTAGCCCCAGAAACAACGTGATAGGATCCAGTCGTACATTTTACAACACACGCGCCGATTTCGTAATAAGGAACGTCGCTTGTACAGACAGTTATACACTTCTTTGAATTTTGGTTTGACGTGTTTGTGATGTACATTCCTGAACATGAAGACACGCATATCAAATCAGATCCGCTGGCTTCATACGTCCCGGTTGAACATCTGGCTACACAAGAAGAAGCTTCTTTATATGGAGCATCCGTTGTACATCCACCGACGCATTATTGATTACTCGGCGTTTGGCCCTGAGGACAGCTGTCGACGCACTGCTTAGAATTCGAGTTTGAAGCATTTACGATGAAATAATTTGCACACGCGCCTTGACAAACGAAAGAACCAGTGCTATTTGAGTAATTTCCAGAAGCACAACGGGCTGAACAAAGACCGGCGTCGGAATAGGGTGAGTCTGAGGGACATGAAGAAAGGCATTGCTTCGAGTTGCTGTTGGTTGTGTTGAAAACGTAGAGAGAGCAACTTGATTGGCAAACTAAAGTTTGCGAGAGGCTCGAAAAGACTTGATACGCTCCAGACATGCATCTAGCCACGCATTTGCCAGAATCGGAAAACGGGAGGTCGTCTGGACACGTGTCCATACATTGCTTCGAATTATCATTTGACGTATTAAATACATAATTGGTACAAGCCTCTTAGCATACTAAAGATTGAGTAGCCCCAGAAACAACGTGATAGGATCCAGTCGTACATTTTACAACACACGCGCCGATTTCGTAATAAGGAACGTCGCTTGTACAGACAGTTATACACTTCTTTGAATTTTGGTTTGACGTGTTCGTGATGTACATTCCTGAACATGAAGACACGCATATCAAATCAGATCCGCTGGCTTCATACGTCCCGGTTGAACATCTGGCTACACAAGAAGAAGCTTCTTTATATGGAGCATCCGTTGTACATCCACCGACGCATTATTGATTACTCGGCGTTTGGCCCTGAGGACAGCTGTCGACGCACTGCTTAGAATTCGAGTTCGAAGCATTTACGGTGAAATAATTTGCACACGCGCCTTGACAAACGAAAGAACCGGTGCTATTTGAGTAATTTCCAGAAGTACAACGCGCTGAACAAAGACCGGCGTCGGAATAAGGTGAGTCTGACGGACATGAAGAAAGGCATTGCTTCGAGTTGCTGTTGGTTGTGTTGAAGACGTAGAGAGAGCAGCTTGATTGGCATACTAAAGTTTGCGAGAGGCTCGAAAAGACTTGATACGCTCCAGACATGCATCTAGCCACGCATTTGCCAGAATCAGAAAACGGGAGGTCGTCTGGACACGTGTCTAAACATTGCTTCGAATTATCATTTGACGTATTAAATACATAATTGGTACAAGACTCTTAACATACTAAAGATTGAGTAGCCCCAGAAACAACGTGATAGGATCCAGTCGTACATTTTACAACACACGCGCCGGTTTCGTAATAAGGAACGTCGCTTGGACAGACAGTTATACACTTCATTGAATTTTGGTTTGACGTGTTCGTGATGTACATTCCCGAACATGAAGACACGCATATCAAATCAGATCCGCTGGCTTCATATGCCCCAGTTGAACATCTGGCTACACAAGAAGAAGCTTCTTTGTATGGAGCATCCGTTGTACATCCACCGACGCACTATTGATTACTCGGCGTTTGACCCTGAGGACAGCTGTCGACGCACTGCTTAGAATTCGAGTTCGAAGCATTTACGGTGAAATAATTTGCACACGCGCCTTGACAAACGAAAGAACCGGTGCTATTTGAGTAATTTCCAGAAGTACAACGCGCTGAACAAAGACCGGCGTCGGAATAAGGTGAGTCTGACGGACATGAAGAAAGGCATTGCTTCGAGTTGCTGTTGGTTGTGTTGAAGACGTAGAGAGAGCAGCTTGATTGGCATACTAAAGTTTGCGAGAGGCTCGAAAAGACTTGATACGCTCCAGACATGCATCTAGCCACGCATTTGCCAGAATCAGAAAACGGGAGGTCGTCTGGACACGTGTCTAAACATTGCTTCGAATTATCATTTGACGTATTAAATACATAATTGGCACAAGACTCTTAACATACTAAAGATTGAGTAGCCCCAGAAACAACGTGATAGGATCCAGTCGTACATTTTACAACACACGCGCCGGTTTCGTAATAAGGAACGTCGCTTGGACAGACAGTTATACACTTCATTGAATTTTGGTTTGACGTGTTCGTGATGTACATTCCCGAACATGAAGACACGCATATCAAATCAGATCCGCTGGCTTCATATGCCCCAGTTGAACATCTGGCTACACAAGAAGAAGCTTCTTTGTATGGAGCATCCGTTGTACATCCACCGACGCACTATTGATTACTCGGCGTTTGACCCTGAGGACAGCTGTCGACGCACTGCTTAGAATTCGAGTTCGAAGCATTTACGGTGAAATAATTTGCACACGCGCCTTGACAAACGAAAGAACCAGTGCTATTTGAGTAATTTCCAGAAGCACAACGGGCTGAACAAAGACCGGCGTCGGAATAGGGTGAGTCTGAGGGACATGAAGAAAGGCATTGCTTCGAGTTGCTGTTGGTTGTGTTGAAAACGTAGAGAGAGCAACTTGATTGGCAAACTAAAGTTTGCGAGAGGCTCGAAAAGACTTGATACGCTCCAGACATGCATCTAGCCACGCATTTGCCAGAATCGGAAAACGGGAGGTCGTCTGGACACGTGTCCATACATTGCTTCGAATTATCATTTGACGTATTAAATACATAATTGGTACAAGCCTCTTAGCATACTAAAGATTGAGTAGCCCCAGAAACAACGTGATAGGATCCAGTCGTACATTTTACAACACACGCGCCGATTTCGTAATAAGGAACGTCGCTTGTACAGACAGTTATACACTTCTTTGAATTTTGGTTTGACGTGTTTGTGATGTACATTCCTGAACATGAAGACACGCATATCAAATCAGATCCGCTGGCTTCATACGTCCCGGTTGAACATCTGGCTACACAAGAAGAAGCTTCTTTATATGGAGCATCCGTTGTACATCCACCGACGCATTATTGATTACTCGGCGTTTGGCCCTGAGGACAGCTGTCGACGCACTGCTTAGAATTCGAGTTTGAAGCATTTACGATGAAATAATTTGCACACGCGCCTTGACAAACGAAAGAACCAGTGCTATTTGAGTAATTTCCAGAAGCACAACGGGCTGAACAAAGACCGGCGTCGGAATAGGGTGAGCCTGAGGGACATGAAGAAAGGCATTGCTTCGAGTTGCTGTTGGTTGTGTTGAAAACGTAGAGAGAGCAACTTGATTGGCAAACTAAAGTTTGCGAGAGGCTCGAAAAGACTTGATACGCTCCAGACATGCATCTAGCCACGCATTTGCCAGAATCGGAAAACGGGAGGTCGTCTGGACATTTATCTACACATTACATTGAATTTTAGTTGGATGTATTTACTACATGTAAAGTGCATGAATCTGTGCAAAAATGTGCTTGTTTTCCTTAGTTTTACAACATAACAGCGATATAATACGCTCCAGTTGAACACACATCTTGACACATGTTGGAGAGCTGTTCATTCGCGTATGGAGCTGCATCTGGACATTTTTGAAGGCATTCTAATCCGTCTTAGGTGTATTTATAATCGTCAGGACATGATCCTACGCATGTTATTACTCCGCTCAGGTTAGTAAATAATTAGTCGCAGTCTAGAGTATGAGTTAATTATCTATTTAAAGTCCCTCTATTCAGTCTTGTAATCGAATTAACATCATAATCCTTTGAAATAACTGTGTACGCGCTGTGCTCTGCGCAGAAGCTGTTCATTCCGATTTCAATGAAGAAATACCCTTTATCTCCCCACTCCTCACCGTATGAGTTCTTCACGACCCAAACGTATTTGTTTTACTTTTTTCCAAAGCCGATTATAACAACTGAGTGATTCGTTTAAAATAAGTCGCAATCTGAGTGGATTACTTGTCCTCCGTTGAAATTTATGAAGTCGTCGTTCGTTATCATTTGAATTGCAACTGCAAAGCCACGGGAAAGAATTGATTTAATGTCGTTTTAGACCGTTTAGTCGAATGGAGCTGAAGAATCATCGTAAAGCCTCACTAATAGTGTAGACGAGTTGGAGGAGTCACAGGAATCTTTGTTTGAACCAGAATTTGAGAAAGATTGAGCTGGCACAAAGTAGTTTGTAGGAAATATTTTTGAAGCCATACCATTGAAATTGTTCCACTAGCTCTGATAATATTAAAAATCGTACGGAAAATTGGAAGTTAGGTCCACCGTCTTCCCACTTTTTTAAAGTAGACGCATCGCAGATCCCAAAGAGCCACCATTACAATAATAACAACCAACAAACGAATTAGACATTAAAAACTATTCGGACAAACTGAAAGTTGATTTTTGTGCCTCGGTCTACCAAAATGAAGATAACTTTGTTATATCGTTCAACATAGACGTCTCAAGCAACGCAATCGTTTAAAATGCGTAACTAGAATTACAAGCACCCTGATTTTTAGGTTTTGTAACTACGCTAGCCTCTCTCAAATCCATGGATTCATACATAACTTAATGCTAAAAGGGGTTATCTGCCGCACAAAAATCTGTTGACAACGAATTCAACGAATGAATATATTAATTAGTTTATTTTGTTAATAAAATAAGTAACATGTATTTGAAGCGGTATAATCTTTTTTGATGTAAATTAATTGTTATAATAACATGTTATATTTTTCAATCTTTTGATTATTTTAAGACAAAAATAGAATACACAAATTAATTGATCTTAAATCAACTCAAAATTAATATATATTGTCAAAATCCAATATTCTAAAGATTTTTACGAACATCAATGGGTATAACTCGAGAGAACACATTCAAGAGAACACAAGAATAAATATTCTGGCGGTAACAAACTCAAACATGGTACACTTATTATCTAATTATTATCAAAAATCTCATCAAAATGGACTTCAAACATAATTAAACACCAAATAAAAAGATTTAACCAAATAAAAAGATTTAAAAACATAAATTAGGTGTATATTAACACCTAATTTATCATATCTTTGATTCGGTATATTAATTTGCTATCTTTTATTTTATTTCCCCTATTTTGGTCGATACGTTTTTGGATCTAATATACCGAATCACAGATACAAATTTAAAGTAGCTACAAGAGAAAACTCAGTTATTATTACTTAGTTTATTCTTTAATAAATCATACCTGATATTCCGTAAATGTAATTAAAAATTATATAAGTAAATGTTTATTATTAGATATTATTCATGTATTAAACGTCTTCTAAACCAAAGAAAGTCATTACGCATCAATGTTAGACCAAGATGGTGATCAACGTTATTCCCATAATTATTGGGAAAAATTGTACGATCCACACAAAATCAAGGAAATTCCTTGAGGAACTAGATTTAATCATTGAAAACGTATATGAAGAAATATGCAACCTTCTAGCGGTATATTATGCTTCATGTGCATAATAAGAAGAAGAGCCATGGGATTTAACAAAGATGTGGGAACAACGTTATTTTACTATTTTATTATATGGATAACATTTATATGAATTTCTATACGAACATAATTGAGCTCATATTTAGAAACCCCCTTATAAATGAAAATATGAAGTTACAAAGATAAACATAAGTATAGTGATATGAATACGGTTCGTCTCAATAACTGTATTGTACTCTATTATGCTATATTGTTATGTCATTTATAGCCTTTAAGAATATTATTGAATATTAATAACACAAATAAATTCTGACGTTGAATACCTGATAATAATGTTAATATTATGGGGAAATATTAAAGCATAATATTATAGTTAAATTAGACAATAAAACTCACGGATAACACATTTTAAAGTTACTTTAGTGTTGTATACTACGAGCATACAAATGTGATCATTTTATGCTTATGATTTGTGTTTATCATTAGATGATACTCAGAACTAATTAAACTGCCCACTGTTGATTGAGCGTTTGATGAATAGTCAATTAATTCAGCTTTCAAATACTATTATTAGCATCAGATGTAATTTACATATTATTCATTAAATATAATTAGTTTTGTGGATGTAATGATGATCTATTTCAGTTATAAATTTTGTTGGTGCAATTTCATAAAGGTAATGGAGTGGAAAGTTCAATATATTTGTATATTATTTTATGGTAATTTTTCGTTTGCTTAATTTTGAGATGACTAGTTCCTATGTATTAAGCCTTTCCCAAAACTCAAGAAGAAATATACAAAAGAAAGTAAGTAATGAGAGATGAAGAAAACAATCTCTCTGAAATTAGAAATGTGAATCTCACGAACAACTGCTTTGCAGAGTTAGTTAGTGATGATATACAAATCAAAGAAAAATCGGAACACCAAGCTATTTTAGAGTATCTGAAGGAGCAATAGAAACTCTAAAAACCTATGCAAAAAGCTGACAAAGCGAAGAAAAAACGTAAACCCGATGATCCTTCGGAAAGCCCAATACAATCCGAAACGGTCTTAGATCCATCCAGATAAATTAGAACGAAATTCTACTTTCACTCGCGCCTGCCATACAGGAGGAGATTCAAATGGAATTAAGAATGCCCAACAAAACAACAATAACACAAATCCTCGCCCAACAACAAAACGTACAAATTGCCTTCTAAAGAAAAACAACACCATATTTTTAAGTTATTCAGAGACGACATTTAGACACAAAAGATGAGATAAATGATTAAATGGACTTAAATGGTCTTATTATTGTTTATGACTAATATTGTTCATTATATTTATTCCCTACTCATACAAACACAATTACACGCAACTCCCCTACTCAACCAAAAGCTGTTATCAACAAAAAGATCTCCAAAACAAACTCCATTGGCCCGAAAGAGCTAACGGAGAGTCTGTGAGGAGGTGTGATAACGCCGTGCGAGACTCTTGGTTAGAGGAATGTTGTTGGTTTCTTAGGGATCATTGGTTTAGAAAGGAAAGGAAATGTGATGATCAGAGAAAAAGGGTGACCAGTATAGACGTAATTTACGGTGTGATGTCTTCTTTTATTCAACTGAGATTATTCAACTGATGATAAGGTTACAGTTGATACATGAGTTATTTTATTCAACTGAGATTAAAGACTATAACCATTAATGATAAAATTATTAAAAGTGATGTCTTTCTTTTTTAAACGTCTTAAATGATTCTTGTATATACAACAACAAACTGTCTTACAATAAGGATTTACAATCAAAACATGAGCTATTTGCTTTGTTGTATTATATATGAACTATTTGCTTATAAATATTCTGGACTAAATAGATAACATATGAAAATACAAATCAAACTCACAAATTTCATTTGATCATATAATGTATTTATTGTTAATATAACAACATTTATCAATATTTCCGCTTCAACAATGCTAATATTAAATCAAGTGTTGCTAGAAGCGTTAAAACAAGTTTTAATTATGACGAGACATGGTACACGAACACCTATGGTAGGTTTTCCGAATGACGACTCGGAATGGCAGTGTCTATAGAGGCATTTGTACAATTTTCAGAATAACAACAATCCGTTGTCATCTAAGCCTGCATTGAAGCTGGTTTTTGATGTAAAAAACAACCTCAAGGGTCCTTGTTTCTCTGGCTAGTTGGCTGATTAGGGTTATTAGCAGAATATTTTCTTGTCTTAGTTGTGGGAGTAGCTGTATGAGAGCGTGTACTCGAATTCCAGCATTAGAACAACATCAATTGAGCGTGTGCGTCTTAGTTTGAGCGGGTAGTTGAATAACGCCAACGCTTCAATTCACAACGCGCATGTGGCCAATATGTTCACCGATTCAACCGCCGTGAACTGGAATTGCTCTTGGATAAGTACTTATAAGAAATACTTGTATGAGCATTCAACGTACCATCATGCTGAGCTCTCTGCCTTACAACACCGTTGCCAGCTCTACGACAACTGGGAGGGCATTGGCGACGACATGAAAGCCCGAATTGCCATGAACGTCCCTTTCCCGTCTTGCCTCACTTTGGAGGAGGTGAATCTAGCTATGCAAATTTAAGACGACCAGTTCAATTTGAGGTACTTCACGAACCAAAACAATATGTAAAGAACTAAGTTTATTCAAATAACAATTGGAACGTACATGAACGATTTGATTCAAATGTTATAAAATAAAACGGCTTTTCACATCAGTTCGGCCCATGACACATCCGTTGGACCACTGGCTGCCGTTTTAATTCAAGGAGCATTCGGTTAAGTGGGCTTCTCAAGTTTCATCAACCTTGAGGTGTGGGAGGAAAACGGTAAGGAATATACAAAGGTCAGGTTCAGGAACGGGCCAAAGGGGGAGGGATAGTATATGGTGTAAAATGCGTGCGGTGAAGTGGTGTGCACTAAATAGCAGGTTATATATTGGCTGGAAAAGTACAGAATAAGCGTTAAACAGCGAGAGGAAATGTGCAGAAGCCAGTTCGTGGAGTGAATTCAATTATTTTGTTCAATACCTCTAAATTTTTATCATAATCACATTTTTTATTCATAATTAATTGAATGAGTTAGTAAATGAGAATAAGTGATTCAAATCCCATATTCATGAAATCAAAAATCAATGAATATTTTCACAAGATCGCAGGATGAAGAAAGATATTCTTTGATTTAAAAATATATGCAGACGTTTTGCAAAATTATAGCGACGAAAGTGTATTTACTACGAACTTTAGCGACTCAGTCATAAATTCTTTTATTAAATCAAAAGGCACAAGCAAAACGACGACTCGTCCGAGTGTAATGGACAGCAGAACTTATGTTTGTAAAAAACAGAAAAAACGGAAAAGAAGCACAAGTAAAACTTGATTTTGAGGGTGTTGTTCTGAAAGTGTGCTTTAAGACTCGTGTCCAAACAGAAATAGTAAGATTAAATTTTAAAATTACTAGAATTGATTGACGCTGGAACTAGGGATGTTTTTTTGTACTACTTTATACTACTTTTAAAATAGTATACTTCATGTTGATTTTAACGTTAGAGAGACTATAATAGTAATTGCGTGTTATATTTTCTGTTATTAAGGTAAATATGTACATTAATAGGTGCAAATATGTATAACGATAAAAAATGAACCTATCGAAAAATTCTTATTTCAACAAAACAAATGGAATAACTCTCACGCCTCACAAAGTGACAGCTATAATAGAGAAACAAAACCAAGATAAATGAAGTTCTCCAGGGGTCATTAGAAAATTAAAATAAAAAGGAAAGAAACTGTTATTCTTTAAGTTATTTAACAAAATAAAGTATACGACTTTTGAAATTTATACTACAATGTAGTATAAATAACCATCCCTAGCCGGAACACACTTATAATCGCTTTCTATTTTTAAACTATAGGTGTAATCTCAAACAATCAGTTCTTTATATATTGAAAGTTGTTGTGATGATTTCGCTGACACGGATTATATGATTGGTAATACACTGAATACACACGTGAAATTGGTTTGGCGCAGTATTCAAAACGTTGGTCAAACTACAAGTCAAATATAGTATGATGAAAGATAACAAATACCACAACAAATACTACTTTAAAATAACAACCCATTTGACTAAATGCATGCACTTTGACACCGTAACGAGTATTCCGCAGTATTCACAATGATGTATTCAAACGCTTCAAATACTACATATGATATTTGTTATACGCGTGACAATATCTAAACAGAGCAGTATAGAAACGTGTTTTAAAGTTGAGCTGCCTGGTGGTGGCGCTAGTTCGCAGTGTGATCCTGAATAGGCCGAGAAAAGTGTTATAAACAGATAATTTGTGAAATAAAGTATAATAGAGTTGTAACGCGAATTGGATTGTCGGATGATGGTTGTGTGCTGACTAGTCGAATTACTTTACTACTTCCGATCGCACGATCCCATGAAACTAACATCTTTGCAGTTGGACTCATCATTTACAATATAATTGTACTTGCTCAAGATTGGAATTTCATAATTGTGGGAACGGCCGATTTCAGAAGAAGAATGAATTTAAAAGTATTAACTATAATTATTTGAGGAATGTGCCCAGTATTATTGACGAACTTTAAGAAACTCAGCTCACTTTTTACATCATATACGACTATTCAAGGTTCTTTTTAACGATTAAAAATTATAAATATCTCCAATTATAAAATATATACTGTTTTGTAGTACCTATAATACACCAGCAGACTATGACATCTATGACGTCTACTGGCGTAAACAATATATTATCACATTTGGGAACTTTTCTGTAACTAAAGTTTGATAGCGCTCAATATCATATTAAATGTAAAGTGTAGGTAAACTATCACAAAACTCTCGTAAAGATGTTTACATGACGCAGTGACAAATGAAGCAATATTAATTCACAAGATCGCAGGATGAAGAAAGATATTCTTTGATTTAAAAATAAATGCGAGCGTTTTGTAAAATTATAGCGACGAAAGTGTATTTACTACGAACTTTAGCGACTCAGTCATAAATTCTCTTATTAAATCAAAACGCACAAGCAAAACGACGACTCGTCCGAGTGTAATGGGCAGCAGAACTTATGTTTGTAAAAGAAGCAAAAAACGGAAAAGAAGCACAAGTAAAACTTGATTTTTAGGGTGTTGTTCTGAAAGTGTGCTTTAAGACTCGTGTCCAAACAGAAATAGTAAGATTAAATTTTAAAATTACTAGAATTGATTGACGCTGGAACTAGGGATGTTTTTGTACTACTTTATACTACTTTTAAAATAGTATACTTCATGTTGATTTTAACGTTAGAGAGACTATAATAGTAATTGCGTGTTATATTTTCTGTTATTAAGGTAAATATGTACATTAATAGGTGCAAATATGTATAACGATAAAAAATGAACCTATCGAAAAATTCTTATTTCAACAAAACAAATGGAATAACTCTCACGCCTCACAAAGTGACAGCTATAATAGAGAAACAAAACCAAGATAAATGAAGTTCTCCAGGGGTCATTAGAAAATTAAAATAAAAAGGAAAGAAACTGTTATTCTTTAAGTTATTTAACAAAATAAAGTATACGACTTTTGAAATTTATACTACAATGTAGTATAAATAACCATCCCTAGCCGGAACACACTTATAATCGCTTTCTATTTTTAAACTATAGGTGTAATCTCAAACAATCAGTTCTTTATATATTGAAAGTTGTTGTGATGATTTCGCTGACACGGATTATATGATTGGTAATACACTGAATACACACGTGAAATTGGTTTGGCGCAGTATTCAAAACGTTGGTCAAACTACAAGTCAAATATAGTATGATGAAAGATAACAAATACCACAACAAATACTACTTTAAAATAACAACCCATTTGACTAAATGCATGCACTTTGACACCGTAACGAGTATTCCGCAGTATTCACAATGATGTATTCAAACGCTTCAAATACTACATATGATATTTGTTATACGCGTGACAATATCTAAACAGAGCAGTATAGAAACGTGTTTTAAAGTTGAGCTGCCTGGTGGTGGCGCTAGTTCGCAGTGTGATCCTGAATAGGCCGAGAAAAGTGTTATAAACAGATAATTTGTGAAATAAAGTATAATAGAGTTGTAACGCGAATTGGATTGTCGGATGATGGTTGTGTGCTGACTAGTCGAATTACTTTACTACTTCCGATCGCACGATCCCATGAAACTAACATCTTTGCAGTTGGACTCATCATTTACAATATAATTGTACTTGCTCAAGATTGGAATTTCATAATTGTGGGAACGGCCGATTTCAGAAGAAGAATGAATTTAAAAGTATTAACTATAATTATTTGAGGAATGTGCCCAGTATTATTGACGAACTTTAAGAAACTCAGCTCACTTTTTACATCATATACGACTATTCAAGGTTCTTTTTAACGGTTAAAAATTATAAATATCTCCAATTATAAAATATATACTGTTTTGTAGTACCTATAATACACCAGCAGACTATGACATCTATGACGTCTACTGGCGTAAACAATATACAGTTATGGGAGGTGGAATTGCTTTTTCTTGTTTACTATGTGAGTAATTATATATTAAAATATTTTGCCACTTCTAATGCGGATGACAAATTCCAATAAATAATCTCAAGTTGGAGATTATTCATGAACTACTCATTAACACAAGAGGGCCAAAAATATGATTTCGATCGTATTAGACCATAATCGACTATTCAAAGTCGGTATTTAATATTCCAAAAAGGAAAAATAGAAATTACCACATGCAATAAAAGGACGGCAATGACAAAAATAAACGCGGTAGAAGATGTTTAGGGAAGGTCAACTAATTCACTTAACAAACTTAGGCAGTTCTGAAGCGTTTGTATTCTCTTCATTTCTGGGTCCAACGGATGAATTCATAAAATATTGTACCAATCTGAACTAGTTATATCACTTGTTTAAGATGTCCCTGTGTAATTTCTACGTTTTAGTCAACAAAACTAATTTATGAAAGATTTTATCTCGAAAATATATGGTAGTTAAGCCTGATTGGAGAAAAGAATAAGAGGATCCAATGATTGGTATACGGACGCAATATGTAATTTATAACTAGTAGCGCAAGCACTGGACCTGCAGAGGACCTCGGTGTTCATCTTCAACTGGGTCAATCTGAACGATTTTAGGTATTTCTTAATCACGAAAAACAATGGAGGACTTTTTCTTTCAATCTCAACCGGGAGCTCAAGATGAAGTATTGGTACTTCGCTTAATTAGAATTATAATTCAGGTAGTTACAGTCGCTTTCATTCTCAATATTCAAATAATGAATGCATTTTTGTTTCTTGAAGAATGGAATCAAGTGGGTTAGTCGGGCCCAGCATTAAATAATATATTGATGCTACTCTAAAACAACAGTTATTTTACTTATGATCTTCCACTTCCATTTCATAATGAGAAATCAATTTTCTTGATTGTTAAATTATACAACGTTAGGTAAAGTTGAAACTTATTATTGAAGTATATACAGAGTTATATACGTTAATTATTGTAGCACAGCTATCCAAGGCTCAACCAGGCCTTGATGTGATTGAAGCACTTTACAAATCAATAGTAAATAGAGTTAATGAGTGTATTGATGAGGAGGGAGAACACACTCATTATTGAGCCGGGCAGTGATATAAGTAAGATTCAAATAATAAACTTCATTCTTCTTCCTAATTCAAAAAAGCATTTCGAGGGCCCACCACTGTATTATCACATTTGGGAACTTTTCTGTAACTAAAGTTTGATAGCGCTCAATATCATATTAAATGTAAAGTGTAGGTAAACTATCGCAAAACTCTCGTAAAGATGTTTACATGACACATGACAAATGAAACAATATTAATTCACAAGATCGCAGGATGAAGAAAGATATTCTTTGATTTAAAAATATATGCAGACGTTTTGCAAAATTATAGCGACGAAAGTGTATTTACTACGAACTTTAGCGACTCAGTCATAAATTCTTTTATTAAATCAAAACGCACAAGCAAAACGACGACTCGTCCGAGTGTAATGGACAGCAGAACTTATGTTTGTAAAAAACAGAAAAAACGGAAAAGAAGCACAAGTAAAACTTGATTTTGAGGGTGTTGTTCTGAAAGTGTGCTTTAAGACTCGTGTCCAAACAGAAATAGTAAGATTAAATTTTAAAATTACTAGAATTGATTGACGCTGGAACTAGGGATGTTTTTTTGTACTACTTTATACTACTTTTAAAATAGTATACTTCATGTTGATTTTAACGTTAGAGAGACTATAATAGTAATTGCGTGTTATATTTTCTGTTATTAAGGTAAATATGTACATTAATAGGAGCAAATATGTATAACGATAAAAAATGAACCTATCGAAAAATTCTTATTTCAACAAAACAAATGGAATAACTCTCACGCCTCACAAAGTGACAGCTATAATAGAGAAACAAACCAAGATAAATGAAGTTCTCAAGGGTCATTAGAAAATTAAAATAAAAAGGAAAGAAACTGTTATTCTTAAGTTATTTAACAAAATAAAGTATACGACTTTTGAAATTTATACTACAATGTAGTATAAATAACCATCCCTAGCCGGAACACACTTATAATCGCTTTCTATTTTTAAACTATAGGTAATCTCAAACAATCAGTTCTTTATATTTGAAAGTTGTTGTGATGATTTCGCTGACACGGATTATATGATTGGTAATACACTGAATACACACGTGAAATTGGTTTGGCGCAGTATTCAAAACGCTGGTCAAACTACAAGTCAAATATAGTATGATGAAGATAACAAATACCACAACAAATACTACTTTAAAATAACAACCCATTTGACTAAATGCATGCACTTTGACACCGTAACGAGTATTCCGCAGTATTCACAATGATGTATTCAAACGCTTCAAATACTACATATGATATTTGTTATACGCGTGACAATATCTAAACAGAGCAGTATAGAAACGTGTTTTAAAGTTGAGCTGCCTGGTGGTGGCGCTAGTTCGCAGTGATCCTGAATAGGCCGAGAAAAGTGTTATAAACAGATAATTTGTGAAATAAAGTATAATAGAGTTGTAACGCGAATTGGATTGTCGGATGATGGTTGTGTGCTGACTAGTCGAAATTACTTTACTACTTCCGATCGCACGATCCCATGAAACTAACATCTTTGCAGTTGGACCATCATTTACAATATAATTGTACTTGCTCAAGATTGGAATTTATAATTGTGGGAACGGCCGATTTCAGAAGAAGAATGAATTTAAAAGTATTAACTATAATTATTTGAGGAATGTGCCCAGTATATTGACGAACTTTAAGAAACTCAGCTCACTTTTCATATACGACTATTCAAGGCTCTTTTTAACGGTTAAAAATTATAAAATCTCCAATTATAAAATAAATACTGTTTTAGTAAATATAATACACCAGCAGACTATGACATCTATGACGTCTACGGCGTATAACAATATATTATCACATTTGGGAACTTTTCTGTAACTAAAGTTTGATAGCGCTCAATATCATATTAAATGTAAAGTGTAGGTAAACTATCGCAAAACTCTCGTAAAGATGTTTACATGACACATGACAAATGAAACAATATTAATTCACAAGATCGCAGGATGAAGAAAGATATTCTTGATTTAAAAATATATGCAGACGTTTTGCAAAATTATAGCGACGAAAGTGTATTTACTACGAACTTTAGCGACTCAGTCATAAATTCTTTATTAAATCAAAAGGCACAAGCAAAACGACGACTCGTCCGAGTGTAATGGACAGCAGAACTTATGTTTGTAAAAAACAGAAAAACGGAAAAGAAGCACAAGTAAAACTTGATTTTGAGGGTGTTGTTCTGAAAGTGTGCTTTAAGACTCGTGTCCAAACAGAAATAGTAAGATTAAATTTTAAAATTACTAGAATTGATTGACGCTGGAACTAGGGATGTTTTTTTGTACTACTTTATACTACTTTTAAAATAGTATACTTCATGTTGATTTTAACGTTAGAGATATATAATTAAGTAATTGCGTGTTATATTTTCTGTTATTAAGGTAAATATGTACATTAATAGGTGCAAATATGTATAACGATAAAAATGAACCTATCGAAAAATTCTTATTTCAACAAAACAAATGGAATAACTCTCACGCCTCACAAAGTGACAGCTATAATAGAGAAACAAAACCAAGATAAATGAAGTTCCCTCCAGGGGTCATTAGAAAATTAAAACAAAAGGAAAGAAACTGTTATTCTTTAAGTTATTTAACAAAATAAAGTATACGACTTTTGAAATTTATACTACAATGTAGTATAAATAACCATCCCTAGCCGGAACACACTTATAATCGCTTTCTATTTTAAACTATAGGTGTAATCTCAAACAATCAGTTCTTTATATATTGAAAGTTTGTGAAGATTTCTGCCACGGCATTATATGATTGGTAATACATCTGAATACACACGTGAAATTGGTTTGACGCAGTATTCAAAACGTTGGTCAAACTACAAGTCAAATATAGTATGATGAAAGATAACAAATACCACAACAAATACTACTTTAAAATAACAACACATTTGACTAAATGCATGCACTTTGACACCGTAACGAATATTCCGCAGTATTCACAATGATGTATTCAAACGCTTCAAATACTACATATGATATTTGTTATACCCGTGACAATATCTAAACAGCAGTATAGAAACGTGTTTTAAAGTTGAGCTGCCTGGTGGTGGCGCTAGTTCGCAGTGTGATCCTGAATAGGCCGAGAAAAGTGTTATAAACAGATAATTTGTGAAATAAAGTATAATAGAGTTGTAACGCGAATTGGATTGTCGGATGATGGTTTTGTGCTGACCAGTCGAATTACTTTACTACTTCCGATCGCACGATCCCATGAAACTAACATCTTTGTAGTTGGACTCATCATTTACAATATAATTGTACTTGCTCAAGATTGGAATTTCATAATTGTGGGAACGGCCGATTTCAGAAGAAAATGAATTTAATAGTATTAACTATAATTTTTTGAGGAATGTGCCCAGTATTATTGACGAATTTTAAGAAACTTAGCTCACTTTTTACATCATATACGACCATTCAAGGTTCTTTTTAATGGTTAAAAATTATAAATATCTCCAATTATAAAATACATACTGTTTTGTAGTACCTATAATACACCAGCAGACTATGACGTCTACTGGCGTTAACAATATATTATCATATTTGGGAACTTTTCCGTAGCTAGAGTTTGATAGCGCTCACTTTTTGACTATTGATGCATCTTGTTTCAATATCATATTTAATATAAATTATAGGTAAACTATCACAAAACTCTCGTAAAGATGTTTACATGACGCAGTGACAAATGAAGCAATATTAATTCACAAAATCGCAGGATGAAGAAAGATATTCTTTGATTTAAAAATTAATACAGGCGTTTTGTAAAATTATAGCGACGAAAGTGTATTTACTACGAACCTTAGTGACCCAGTCATAAATTCTCTTATTTAATCAAAACGCACAAGCAAAACGACGACTCATCCGAGTGTAATTGGAAGCAGAACTTATGTTTGTAAAAGAAACACAAAAAACGGAAAAGAAGCACAAGTAAAACTTGATTTAGAGGGTGTTATAAATTTTAAAATTACTAGAATTGATTGACGCTGGAACTAGGGATGGTTTTTTGTACTACTTTATTCTACTTTTAAAATAGTATACTTCATGTTGATTTTAACGTTAGAGAGGCTATAATAGTAATTGCGTGTTATATTTTCTGTTATTATGGTAAATATGTACATTAATAGGTGCAAATATGTATAACGATAAAAGCGAAAAAGAACCTATCGAAAAATTCTTATTCCAACAAAACAAATGGAATTACTCTCACGCCTCACAAAGTGACAGCTATAATAAAGAAATAAAACAAGATAAATGAAGTTCCCCAGGGGTCATTAGAAAATTAAATTAAAATAAATAAGAAAGAAACTGTTATTCTTTAAGTTATTTAACAAAATAAAGTATACGACTTTTGAAATTTATACTACAATGTAGTATAAATAACCATCCCTAGCCGGAACACACTTATAATCGCTTTCTATTTTAAACACTATAGGTGTAATCTCAAACAATCAGTTCTTTATATATTGCAAGTCGTTGTGAAGATTTCGCCGACGCGCATTATATGATTGGTAATACATCTGAATACACACGTGAAATTGGTTTGACGCAGTATTCAAAACGTTGGTCAAACTACAAGTCAAATATAGTAAGATGAAAGATAACAAATTATAAAACAAATACTACTTTACAATAACAACCCATTTGACTAAATGCATGCACGTTGACACCGTTACGAGTATTCCGCAGTATTCACAATAATGTATTCAAACGCTTCCAATACTACATATGATATTTGTTATACCCGTGACAATATCTAAACGGAGCAGTATAGAAACATATTTTAAAGTTGAGCTGCCTAGTGGTGGCGCTAGTTCGCAGTATGATCCTGAATAGGCCGAGAAAAGTGTTATAAACAAAATAATTGTGAAATAAAGTATAATAGAGTTGTAACGCGAATTGGATCGTCGGATGATGGTTGTGTGTGCGGACTAGTCGAATTACTTTACTACTTCTGATCGCGCGATCCCACGAAACTAACATCTTTGTAGTTGGACTCGTCATTCACAATATAATTGTACTTGCTCAAGATTGGAATTTCATAATTGTGGGAACGGCCGATTTCAGAAGAAAATGAATTTAATAGTATTAACTATAATTTTTTGAGGAATGTGCCCAGTATTATTGACGAATTTTAAGAAACTTAGCTCACTTTTTACATCATATACGACCATTCAAGGTTCTTTTTAATGGTTAAAAATTATAAATATCTCCAATTATAAAATACATACTGTTTTGTAGTACCTATAATACACCAGCAGACTATGACGTCTACTGGCGTAAACAATATATTATCACATTTGGGAACTTTTCCGTAGCTAGAGTTTGATAGCGCTCACAATATCATATTTATGTAAATTGTAGGTAAACTATCGCAAAACTCTCGTAAAGATGTTTACATGACGCAGTGACAAATGAAGCAATATTAATTCACAAAATCGCAGGATGAAGAAAGATATTCTTTGATTTAAAAATTAATACAGGCGTTTTGTAAAATTATAGCGACGAAAGTGTATTTACTACGAACCTTAGTGACCCAGTCATAAATTCTCTTATTTAATCAAAACGCACAAGCAAAACGACGACTCATCCGAGTGTAATTGGAAGCAGAACTTATGTTTGTAAAAGAAACACAAAAAACGGAAAAGAAGCACAAGTAAAACTTGATTTAGGGTGTTATAAAATTTTAAAATTACTAGAATTGATTGACGCTGGAACTAGGGATGGTTTTTTGTACTACTTTATTCTACTTTTAAAATAGTATACTTCATGTTGATTTTAACGTTAGAGAGGCTATAATAGTAATTGCGTGTTATATTTTCTGTTATTATGGTAAATATGTACATTAATAGGTGCAAATATGTATAACGATAAAAGCGAAAAAGAACCTATCGAAAAATTCTTATTCCAACAAAACAAATGGAATTACTCTCACGCCTCACAAAGTGACAGCTATAATAAAGAAATAAAACAAGATAAATGAAGTTCCCCAGGGGTCATTAGAAAATTAAATTAAAATAAATAAGAAAGAAACTGTTATTCTTTAAGTTATTTAACAAAATAAAGTATACGACTTTTGAAATTTATACTACAATGTAGTATAAATAACCATCCCTAGCCGGAACACAC
Source organism: Hexamita inflata (assembly GCA_963988835.1). Lineage (NCBI taxonomy): Eukaryota > Fornicata > Diplomonadida > Hexamitidae > Hexamita > Hexamita inflata. The sequence continues at coordinate 162,758 of CAXDID010001217.1, forward strand.
TTATAATCGCTTTCTATTTTAAACACTATAGGTGTAATCTCAAACAATCAGTTCTTTATATATTGCAAGTCGTTGTGAAGATTTCGCCGACGCGCATTATATGATTGGTAATACATCTGAATACACACGTGAAATTGGTTTGACGCAGTATTCAAAACGTTGGTCAAACTACAAGTCAAATATAGTATGATGAAAGATAACAAATACTACAACAAATACTACTTTAAAATAACAACACATTTGACTAAATGCATGCACTTTGACACCGTAACGAATATTCCGCAGTATTCACAATGGTGTATTCAAACGCTTCCAATACTACATATGATATTTGTTATACCCGTGACAATATCTAAACGGAGCAGTATAGAAACGTGTTTTAAAGTTGAGCTGCCTGGTGGTGGCGCTAGTTCGCAGTGTGATCCTGAATAGGCCGAGAAAAGTGTTATACACAGATAATTTGTGAAATAAAGTATAATAGAGTTGTAACGCGAATTGGATTGTCGGATGATGGTTTTGTGCTGACCAGTCGAATTACTTTACTACTTCCGATCGCGCGATCCCATGAAATTAACATCTTTGTAGTTGGACTCATCATTTACAATATAATTGTACTTGCTCAAGATTGGAATTTCATAATTGTGGGAACGGCCGATTTCAGAAGAAAATGAATTTAATAGTATTAACTATAATTTTTTGAGGAATGTGCCCAGTATTATTGACGAATTTTAAGAAACTTAGCTCACTTTTTACATCATATACGACCATTCAAGGTTCTTTTTAATGGTTAAAAATTATAAATATCTCCAATTATAAAATACATACTGTTTTGTAGTACCTATAATACACCAGCAGACTATGACGTCTACTGGCGTTAACAATATATTATCATATTTGGGAACTTTTCCGTAGCTAGAGTTTGATAGCGCTCACTTTTTGACTATTGATGCATCTTGTTTCAATATCATATTTAATATAAATTATAGGTAAACTATCACAAAACTCTCGTAAAGATGTTTACATGACGCAGTGACAAATGAAGCAATATTAATTCACAAAATCGCAGGATGAAGAAAGATATTCTTTGATTTAAAAATTAATACAGGCGTTTTGTAAAATTATAGCGACGAAAGTGTATTTACTACGAACCTTAGTGACCCAGTCATAAATTCTCTTATTTAATCAAAACGCACAAGCAAAACGACGACTCATCCGAGTGTAATTGGAAGCAGAACTTATGTTTGTAAAAGAAACACAAAAAACGGAAAAGAAGCACAAGTAAAACTTGATTTAGAGGGTGTTATAAATTTTAAAATTACTAGAATTGATTGACGCTGGAACTAGGGATGGTTTTTTGTACTACTTTATTCTACTTTTAAAATAGTATACTTCATGTTGATTTTAACGTTAGAGAGGCTATAATAGTAATTGCGTGTTATATTTTCTGTTATTATGGTAAATATGTACATTAATAGGTGCAAATATGTATAACGATAAAAGCGAAAAAGAACCTATCGAAAAATTCTTATTCCAACAAAACAAATGGAATTACTCTCACGCCTCACAAAGTGACAGCTATAATAAAGAAATAAAACAAGATAAATGAAGTTCCCCAGGGGTCATTAGAAAATTAAATTAAAATAAATAAGAAAGAAACTGTTATTCTTTAAGTTATTTAACAAAATAAAGTATACGACTTTTGAAATTTATACTACAATGTAGTATAAATAACCATCCCTAGCCGGAACACACTTATAATCGCTTTCTATTTTAAACACTATAGGTGTAATCTCAAACAATCAGTTCTTTATATATTGCAAGTCGTTGTGAAGATTTCGCCCACGCGCATTATATGATTGGTAATACATCTGAATACACACGTGAAATTGGTTTGACGCAGTATTCAAAACGTTGGTCAAACTACAAGTCAAATATAGTATGATGAAAGATAACAAATACTACAACAAATACTACTTTAAAATAACAACACATTTGACTAAATGCATGCACTTTGACACCGTAACGAATATTCCGCAGTATTCACAATGGTGTATTCAAACGCTTCCAATACTACATATGATATTTGTTATACCCGTGACAATATCTAAACGGAGCAGTATAGAAACGTGTTTTAAAGTTGAGCTGCCTGGTGGTGGCGCTAGTTCGCAGTGTGATCCTGAATAGGCCGAGAAAAGTGTTATACACAGATAGCTATCTCAAATTAAAATACTTGAGCCAACCTGAAATAAATAATAAAATCACTCAATTCTATTTGCATACCAACATTCCAATGATTAGCCACCATATTTTTATTACATTGTATTTTAAAATATCATATTCAATATATCATATTCAATATATAATAAATGTAAATTATTTCTTCTATATTAACAATTAATAAATAACTTCATAACAATATATAATCAAAAACTTTATGTGATAATATGATAATGTTAGATAACATACAGTATTCTTACTGTTAAAAAACAAAAAATGTAAATAGTATCATAATAAATAAGTAAACATATACCGCTCAACAATCCAATTATATGTTTATTTATACAGAAAATACTAAAAAATCAGATATTTAAATTGAAATGTTTTAAGTGAACTAATTTGCAGTGTTCGGCTTTAATTCAAATGGTTAGGACATCGCCGATTCTTAGATTTTTGTTAAAATTAATTATTCAATCTTGACAGGAGCACTAATTTGCATTGAATGTAATATTTACGTGATAAATTCTAAATTATAATTTATTGCATCTGGATTACAGTTATCAGCACTAATTTTGAAGTCTAATTAATACATTGATCTAAGTAAAGTAAATATATCATTTAGATTTTATTGCAATTACTCATCTGGAATTGTAAATATAATTAATAATTAAATTTAAATATTTAATATAAAATAATGTAAACTTACTGGATTTAACACAGATAATAAGTTAAACGGATATATCTGTTCAAAATTATTATAAGAAACACATATAAACATTAACGAATTTTTAGTATGTGTAAATTAAAATATGGAAAGAGTTGGTATTGCTGAGTAATCATTAAATGTCATTGGCACAGAAACAAAGACTTGTTAATATGTTTGTTCTGGAGAAGAAATTGTAACTTTTGGAATATGTTATAACAAAATATAGTTTGCGACAACCTTAGAAAACTATACATAAATATGTGCAGATCCATTTAATTTTGATTCTTTAAATAACATTTGTGTATGCCAGTACGGGTATTATCTGAACGGTTCTGTTTGTGTGAATGTAATTAATGAGTTTTCTGAGATATTGCTAAATATTTCAGCTTTGGATGTTAAACTGCACACTGAGATTTAATAAACAGATTTTGAACTGAAAACAATATTTTATAATTTGGAGAAGGAAATTTTGACGAACATTTCAAATCTCTCTCAATTTGTGTTCGAAACGTACTCAGACCTTAAGTAAGATATAAATACAACTAATACAACACTCCACGACACATTGAATGACCTTAATACTAACATGGACCTTAAGTTCAAGTTAAGTTCTGATTAAAATATAATGACTTAGTCAATTATAAACGGGTTCAAAACGGAAACGTTGGCCAACTTCTCAGTTGTAAATACAAAACTTGGAAACCTGAACTCTTTAATCACTGACAACCATTTGAACGTAACAAAGAACTTTACTCAAGTATTAGCCTAAATATCAGATTTAAAGACAACAATGATTACAAACTTTGCTTAAGTGGATACTGCCTTAGTTGGACTAAAAGCAGACGTAGCCACAACAAACACTTCTGTTAACACTCTAAATTCAAATATCAATGCTAAATTTGTTACTTTAAACAGTTTAATTAACGACAATTAGTTAAACTTAAAGAACAACTTCACTCAAACTCAAACATAAATATCTGACTTGAAAACTCTAATGATAACAAACTTTGATTAAGTTGATACAGCGCTGATTGGAGTCAAAACAGACATATCAAGTACGAACACAAATATGAGTACAAAATTCGTTTCGTTGAACACGCTAATTAATGATAATCAAGTAATTATTAAGAACAACTTTGCACAAACATAAACATAAATTAATGACTTTTAAACTACAGTGAATATCAATTTTGATGAGATCGATACAGCTTTACTTGGACTTAAGACTAGTACTGCTAAGGAAAGTAGTGTATCATCTGTTTATACCCTTGTTGGAACTAGGGCAACATAAAGTTATTTAACTGATGTGTATAACGCGATATCTACGTAAATTAGTGCTTTGAAAACTGCAACAAATCCATGCACTGCCTGGCCAGGATCCGTAAATTAAGCTGGGCTCTGTAAATGCGATTTCGGAATTAATTCATTTTATTGTCCATCGCTTAATTTGTGTTGTTCCCGAGACTATGCTGACGATGCTGCTGATGATGATTACTATCTATGCTATGGATATAGTAATTATGTTAACGAATCTAAATGTGGTACCGCCAGAATGTATGCTAATATTAACCCTGCATTCAGGTGAGTTATTTGGAATGTGATTTTTAGCAATATTTTAATAAATATTTTAATATTATTTTAATTTGTTATTTTCTTCACTCTGTCATCTTTTCGACCCACTCCTTGCACCTTTCTTTAAGTGTGGTCAATTTTTGTTCGGTCAATTTCAACTATTTGAGAACTTTTTGAACGCCCGTTAAGTTCTCGCCGAATCCTTCAAGGCTTTAATTGATTCTGAACAGCTCCGATTTTGCTTCTGCCAGTTCGTCCAGAATATTATCTTTCGTTTTGAGTGCGTTGTATAATTTCTCCTCTAAGAGCAGTTTATCGTTTGAAAGTGAGTCGGTGTCTTCCCTTATGAGCTGGTTTACTTATTGTAATTCAATTATTTATCCCTAGAGCATCTCAATTTCAAAGGACAAATCGGATTGCTTTTGATTTAGTTACAAGATTTGCTCGTCCTTGAGCTCGACCTGGACTTGTAGGTTGATGAAATCGTCCTGCACCTTATCGTAGTCCTTCATGATTGAGTTCTACTTGGATTAGTTGTCTTCAGCTTGTTACTAAGTCATTTTCTCAATTTGGAGCTCAAGCTCGTCTATTTACTAATACTTACTCTCGAGCTCAGTTTGCAGCTGGTCAATTTGCTGGTTTTAAATATGAGTTGTTTCCTCATATTCTTATTGTAAGGTGTTGTAATTAGCAAGTAATGCTTTATTAGTGCTCTTCAGCTCCTGAATCTGTTTCTGAGCCTCCTGACTTTGTTCTTGGATGTTGTCAATGTTTTGGAACATGCTTCCCTCCATTCTGGTGCTCTGAGTGAGTCGCGCGCTCTGCTCAAGTTTTTTACTTTGGCTTATGTCCTCGAGTATTATCTTGGACCTAGTGAGATCTTGCTGCGTTTCTTCAATAATGTTGTCCTTGATTTGCTTGAAGCCCTGAATTTGTATTTCTAGACTCTTAATCCTCTTCTGAACATTTTTGATTGTTTCCTGATATTCGGTTATCTTGATATCTCTAACTTTAACTTCATTAACTAGTCTTTACTCCGTTTCGCTCAATTATTCATCCTTAAACTGATTTTCAGAGAGCAAATTATCCCTCATTTGCTCAGCAAAGAGTACCATGTCAGTTTTCTATTATAAATTATTTTATAATTCTTCAACTTCAACAGTTAAACCAACGATAGTATTTTCAGCGTTGTGTAAGTTTTGTTCAAATTGTAATTCGCTTTGAGTTTGACTTAATAAGGTTTAAGTTTTTTCCAGTTCATTTAAAGCTTAATTAAGCTCTTTAGCTGTGTCATTAAGATCTTTTTGGAGCTTACTGCTATTTTGGAGCTGTTTCTCGAATTAAGTTGATTGAGCATCAAATTTAACTTTCATAGCTTAAAAGTCGAAGTCAGTTTGCGTGTATAGCTAACGCAAGTTACTAAGCTCAATTTGAACTTCGTCAAACTGTTACGCGTTTTGATCGAATGATTCGTTTGTTTTAGTTAGCTTGTATTCGAGTTCTTCTATCTTGTATTCCCTAAGCTTCACATCAGTATTTAATTGAGCTATAACGTACTTCATCTCGCTCACTTCAGTTTGCAACTTTGTGTTTAAAGACTCGGCCTCGTTCAGGCGCTGTATGTTTATGTTTTGTACATTTGATTATGATTGAGTGAGATTGCGCTTAGGAGACATTACTACTTGAGAATTAATAACGTTGGTTGCGCTCTTAGCCTCGGCCAAATCAGCAATTTACAAGTGCTGAGATGACTCTTCAAAAGATTGTAAACCATCAGGGGCTGAAACTGAAAATCTTTATGATTTGAGTTACGATTTAGCGGTGTTATGTGCAACAAGTTAATCAAGTAATACATCTATTGCCTCTTCAGTAGACATTTAACGCAGTTTTTCTCTCATCTGTTCCAAATTTGTTTCATCAACTTCAAATAGTTGTGGTTCTCTGATTTCAGATTTGAGTATGTCGAGAATATCCCTTTATCGTTGTGATGCACTCATTTTAATTTATTTTTGTGTTAATTCAAGCGCTGATTTTCCTTCGCAGTCTTGCAAGCTAGCTTCGTACTTTGACAATATGGATGCGATTTCAACGTGCTCTATCTGACATGCGAGCATAAGAGCTGTTGTGTTCAACTTGAATGCTTTGCACTAGGAATTAGTCCCGTATCCGGCGTAATACTAACATAGTACACGCACAGCTGCTATATTCTCGTAAATAACAGCGTAGTGCAGAGGGGTAAGTCCATATTTGTCGTGGGCTGGCATCCTTTTGGCGTCTGGGTGAATCATAAGTTTCTTGAGCATTTGTTTGTAGCTCTCAGTTTGCTCTGGGACGAAAACAGAATAAAATACTGGTGATCGGCCGAGTATATCCAATTTTAAAGGCTGGGAGTTTATGTGGCCAGCTAAGTGTAGGAAGGCGAATTAATGGACGTCGGTCATGTCAGCTGCTTCCTTCTCAGAGTTCCACAGGATCTCGAAGAGCTCTCTATTGCAGTTTTCAGCTGCAATTGTAAGTGCAGTGGTTCCAGTTTTGTAACGTGGATCTCCAGTGATCACACGCTGACCTGCTTAACAAATTAGAAGTTAAACAGCTTATACACAGTTCTTCTCAGTCGCAGCCATTAAGGCAGTGAAATTCGCTGGTGAGTGAGTGTGCTATTCTGTTTCTAACAGATATCTTATATTTTAAATATTGTTAGATGAAGCAGCGTGCATAAGAGCAGTCCAACCAGAAACATCACGAGTACGTGCTTAGTTGAGAAACTTCTTCAAATATGCAGGATTCGTAACTCTAGAAGCCTCAAACCACTACATTTGATTGGAGTGAAAATAATAAAAGACACTATATATATGTTTAGTATACAAAATTAACGATAATAAAAGAAAAGTAAATTTTATAATGTCACTTTAAAAATTGGTGTTGATTATTGTCAATTTTATCTTGTTAGTGCTTATAACGTGTAAGATGCTCTTATATATTAAATTTTCTGATGGTTACAATTATAAACACTAAATCATGTTTAAAAGACATGTTAAACAAGGAATTTGAATCTTTCCTTCATAAATCGTTGTAATGATGTTTTAATATAAACGCAGCACAATTTATATACCACTCCAGACAAGCAATCCGCTCCAATGGATCTAATCTCCACATATTCAGCTTTACAACAAAACCGTCACGTTTTTAACATCCCTCTATTCACATTAGAGGAATTTTTGTCAGGTTTGACATTGGAAAAACCTGCGGATCGTCTTCTGTCATCTACAATTGTCTCATAACTGATGAATAAAATTTCGTCTCGTTAGCAGTTCCGTTCTGTCTTGAATACTTCTCTCGGTTATTACAACAACGAGCAGACCAAAATCAGACAGTTGAAGATTATGTCAACGTATTCTGAGTTTAACCAGCTTTCCATCTCAATGAAGCTGGAGTTGATATCTCAGCTTGTGAATCAAGCGTTATGCGAGAATTGCCCTAAATATGAGCCCGATGGCCAGGCTTACAATGACGAGGAGTTCGATTAGGTTGATTCTTTCGTATCTCTTGGTTTTGATGTCTTCGGTGCTGAGTGGTACTTATTGTATCCCGATTACATCTGCGTTATAGGTATTGACGAGCCTTTGGTTTTGAATCGCAATGCGAACAAGTTGGTTCCTTTATCTGAGTATCAGGCTGGTGATCGCCCAATATAGAAGCTAACCTATGAAGAGCTCTTGAATCAGAAATTGATCACTGGCGAGAACGAGAAAAAGTACCAGGTGCTGGACAAGTTCTTAACCAAGAACAAGATCTTCCACGAAAAGGAGCATCGCGAAAACAGGAAGTAAATTGATGTAAAATATGCCGAGAGCTTATTCTACAACTTCAATGTGGGCGAGGACGGGGATAAGTTCCTCTGCGGCAAATCCAAGAAGCTCCTTGAGAAGAACCCCCTTGCAATTGAAAATCTATGGCGCGCGGTCGAAAACGACGACCTTAAAGAATTCGATCAGATTTTTAACGAGGAAAATATTGAGCAATCTTAGTCTGAAGACCTCACTCAATAAGAACAGTAAAAATAAACATCCTTCCTTAAACAGTAGTAAGCATTATTTTAACAGTTCGACAAGCAAATATTAACGTAAAAAGATTAAATTGCTCAGGCGGAATTCATGATGAGCAACGAACTCACCTACAAAATGCTCAACGCGAACCTCGTTCAGTACTCCCACTTGAGCTTAAAACTGGAGAATTTACAAACATATTTTATAAAAATAAACAGTAACGAACAACTGTTCCTTGATTTAGTTAATGCAATTCAGTTCAGCTACTTCGTTTACTTCCAACAGAAGAAGAAATCACACGTTATGCTGAACGCAACTTGCTAAATATGCTCATCTTTGGTGCACAACTACCAAATACACAAATCAACGTATGAACAGCACCTGAAGATATTCAGCGCACCGGAATAAGACACATTCGTTACACTATCACTTAAGACGAATAACTTTAAGATAGTACAGGATAAACACTCAAAATACACAGATGTCACGTTCAAAAGAGCAATCAATTACAAAGTAGGTAACAGATTTATTCAGAAAACATTCCCCACCTGGCTCAGCGACAGACAAAGCCTTAGCAAATCCAACTACATAGACGAATTACTCATATATCTAGGGTACGACGAACCAGTTTACGAAGAACCAGCAGACGAAATTGAGGAAGTCATCGAAGAAGAAGAAAAACCAGCACCACAAAAACAATTCTTCTACGACCCATACGGAATGGACGGATTCATCGTTGACGGATCCGTAAGCGAACAAAAATAAGACGAAGAAGAACCCAGCGAAAGAGAAAAAGCTAGACAACTCAGAAGACACATGCGCAGAATGCAAAAAGAACAAATGAAACTGCAAAGATAAATGACCAGACAACAAAGAGACGCTGGAATCGGCGTCAAAGACCAAGAATTGCAACAATTGTACGGAGAAAGAGGCATGAGCCAAATGGATCTTATAAAACTCAGATAACAAGTTCAAGCTGAAGGACTCAAAACAATGGCACAGCCCAAGAACATGTTCCAAACAAAGCTCGAGGAACAACAAAAGCTTGAAGAACAAAGAAAATAAGCTCACTAATAAGCATACTTGTTATAATAACAAAGACTTAAGTAAAATGAACAGGCCAAAATAGCTATGTAATAACAAATGGAGCAGTATCAAGCTTAAATGCAGTAATATGAATAGCAAAGAAAAATTAAACTTGAACAACAAATTTATTATAACAGCCAATAACAACAGCCAAACATGGGGTTTAATCCAAACGCATAGTACTAACAAATGCCTCAAGGATTCAATCCTCAAGGATAGTATAATCCTCAACAAGGATAATTTAATCCACAATAATATTAATCTGCTCCAATTGGTTAATTTTAATAACAACCATAGGTCCAATAACCAATGACTGACTTTTTGAAAAACTTCAAACCACCAAGTTTGGATAACCTATTCAAGTGATATAAAGTTATATAATAGTTTATATAATATATAAACATATTACTTCCTTAAACATCAACATAATTGAAACTTTCGAGAGCGAAACACAGGTTCTCGCACGCTCGTTGTTTCCACTTTCACTTTTTATTTTTCATATCTTTATTTATACTAAGACCACATATATAAATATATTTTCGAATATATCTAACCTATAAATACGTTCTTACAATAGGTTCAACGGCGAACTATTTAACATACATGTAATAACTGTTTATATGTGTAAATTTATGAAACAAGCAAATTATTTAATTCGTTTAGTTATGTAAAATGATAGAATTTTAACTTAATTAGGATTAAATAATAACTATCGATATTTCCACTTCTGTATGAACAACTATCACAAATGGACTAAGAACGAAGAAGATATTTTTAGAGAAGCCATCATTCTGTATCAGTTCAACTTTGAGGCTATATAATCTAAGTTTTTGCCACACATAAGTCTGAAAAGCATGAAGAACAAGTATTATTAGCGAATTCACAATAATGTAGACATTAAGATTTAAATCAAAAGTTAAAAACAATAAAATAAAGCCTAATAACAATCTGAAAGTAAGTAAGATATTCAAGAACGTGCGATTTATAATTATATTAGAAATTTAATAAATGAGTGACACAATTACACAATTTAATACTATATTATTATATAGATTAGTTTTAATTAGTATATAATATACTGATGGATTTAAAATGATTGCGAGAAAAATCGAGAAAATCGAAGTTAGTATTATTATTGCAACAAAATATTATTTTCCAGTTAATAATCATTATCTAATCATTAGATTTATAATTTAGATACTATATTACTCAACTTAACTAAAATGTATATAACTTTTCAATATTTTTCAATCTAAATATTCAATTAAAAATGTACTATTTTATAAGATCAGTACAATCAAATAAATAAATCAAGATATTTACGTTACATTTAGTTATATAAATAATAATAGTTCGAGTAATATACCTTCAACCACTTCGAGATGAACAGATATCATAAATGGACGAAGGAGGATGAAGAAATTTTCAGAGATGCTTTAATTAAATTCCAATGTAACTGGAGTAGGATCCAATGCAAAGTTCTTCCACATATTAGTATTAAAAGCATGAAGAACAAGTATTATTAACGAATTCACAATAATGCAGATATAAAGATCTAAATCAAAAGTTAAAAACAATAAAATAAAGCCTAATAACAATCTGAAAGTAAGTAAGATATTCAAGAACGTGCGATTTATAATTATATTAGAAATTTAATAAATGAGTGACACAATTACACAATTTAATACTATATTATTATATAGATTAGTTTTAATTAGTATATAATATACTGATGGATTTAAAATGATTGCGAGAAAAATCGAGAAAATCGAAGTTAGTATTATTATTGCAACAAAATATTATTTTCCAGTTAATAATCATTATCTAATCATTAGATTTATAATTTAGATACTATATTACTCAACTTAACTAAAATGTATATAACTTTTCAATATTTTTCAATCTAAATATTCAATTAAAAATGTACTATTTTATAAGATCAGTACAATCAAATAAATAAATCAAGATATTTACGTTACATTTAGTTATATAAATAATAATAGTTCGAGTAATATACCTTCAACCACTTCGAGATGAACAGATATCATAAATGGACGAAGGAGGATGAAGAAATTTTCAGAGATGCTTTAATTAAATTCCAATGTAACTGGAGTAGGATCCAATGCAAAGTTCTTCCACATATTAGTATTAAAAGCATGAAGAACAAGTATTACTAAACAATGCATAATAACAATAATATTCAGAAAATATCTAGTTTGAGGATAGTGGAGGAAGACATATATTAAATAATAACAAAAATATTCGTAGTGATTTATAATTTTGATTTATCGTTTTATTAATTTTTTTATAGTAACTACTATATAATTACCACTACTATAATAGTAGTGGTTAATTGTTATATTTCTGTTGATAAAACGAAAGTATTATTTAAAAATTTCTTTAAATTTATAATGACCTCACATGATAAGATCGATATCGTCCAGATTCCTGTAGTTTTGAATCCACCTCTGCGCGAGATCCAGTTCAATCGGTTCGAAAGGGTAGAATTCCACCAGATATTCCACATTTTACTGCGTTTTTTCCGATTTCAGCTTCAAAGCAATTAGTTTGTCCAATTGTTAATTGTCAATAATCTCATTTTTTATAATCGTTTCTGTGAACTCGTCCAGAATGAACTGAAAGAATATTTACGGTTCATTTTGAAGTAAACAGAAGTGGTTCAGAACCGGTTTGAGCACCTACAGGTTGATTATGTTACTTATGAACACGAAAACGTACATGAAGCACTTAACGGCCAGGAGAAAACGGAGGCTCGCTTAGTTGTGGGTTTACTTAAGATTTACTTACTGGTCCATCTCAAAAATATATTGAGCTAGTACTAGCATGATTGAAGTGAGCACCTATGGGTCAATGCTCGTGCTCCTTGCTAAGATGCTCATCAAATAATTAGCCGCTTGCTAAGCGACGTCGAAGGAAACCTGCGGATTTGCGAACGCAGTCGTAAACAGAATCTGAATCAGGGATTACTAACTCTCTGGAATTTCAAGGAGTGGAAACACAATGAACTGAATAAGACGTGTCTTCACTAGTAATAGCCTGTTGAAAAGGAGCGGAACAAAATTCGTTATAAACTGCTCAGACTACTGCTAGAGAATTGAAAGGGAGGAGTCAATCACCATATCAATAATTTACAATAAGCAATAATCAAGATAATTCAGAATTTGAGGGTGATTCTGCAAAAACGTGTAAATCTCGTTGTCTATTAACTACTAACCAGACTAATCCTCTGCATCTATCTAATGAATCTAAATTTACTTGTGGAATATCTCGTCAAACGCACGCAAAGAATTCAACATCGAATTATTCATCGTGTTGTTGAAATTCTCGACCTCAGCTTGCTTCTACTTTGGCTAACTATTCAAAGATAACTTCATCATGTCAATATGCACTCCGAAATTAATTTACTGTTATACAATATTTAAAGTAACACCCTGCAAATTATTAAGTTAAACGAAAAACTAATTAAATAACACTATTCGCTTAATCACAGGAGGCAAATCACGCGAAAACTTTGAAGCGTACTTCTAAAAGTCCTTATCAAACACCAACTTTGCCAATTCTAATGAACTCTAAAAACCATCACAAATCAATTACACAGCTTATATAATTGTCTGCTTTATCTGGGGCTAAATCTCACAAAAACGTTACAAAACTAAAAATACGTCGTCTTAGTGCACACCAGACTCGCAAGCTGAAGAAATAATCTGCTTTATCACATATAACTTATACTATTCGTTATGCGACAAATACATAACCAATATTTAAACATAGTCTTTTATGATTAGATCAAATGCGGAAGGTTGAGATAATCTGAAGCGGAATACTCCATTAGTTATTTAAATAAAATTAAGGAATACTTCATAACTATCCGCAATAATTTAGAAATTTTAAATAATTGCTTTAAACCAAGAAATACATAGTTAAGGATTTTGAATGCAGTTTTTATTAAGCTCTAACAGACGGTCTGGATTTATTAAAATTTCGTTTACAAGTTCCATTGGTGTGGTAATTTATTTTTCAATGAAATTAATTTATATATGTTATGTCTTTACATTTAGCAATAACTAACCACTTTTCTACAGATTTGTCTTATTGATTCAATAAACAAGAAAATTAGATCTCGTCTAATGCAGGTGCTCGTCTAATACAACAGAAAACGTGTTATTAAAGTTTAGCTTTCAAGATTAAGTAAACGATAACAGAAAGAAACATAATTAAAGAGTTATTACCTTGTAATATAAATATTTAAAATAAATATATACAGGAAATGTGATCAGAGAAAAAGGGTGACCGGTAGATGTAATTTACAGTGTGATGCTTTTCAGTATCACTTTCACTTTCAGTAATTTTTTCTAAATACAATTACATTAATTTACAAAATTTCATGTAATATATTATATACATATTTTATATATTTCACTTCAATTAAATGATAACTGCACAGATATGCAACAGATAATTAGTAGTGCTTTAAACATTATACAATATTTGTTAAATAAGTACTATATTGGACACTAGAACAATTAATCATGACGTATAATTTTCTAGTACGTATAAATTTGACGGTGCTATATTTTTAGGGAGTACTAAAATAAATTAGTTTAAATATGTTGGTAACATAGTCATGAATAGTAATATGAACATGTTTGCGTTTATGATAATTATTTAGTTATTGATATATCAAATGTTAGATCTCCGTTTGGTTCTTTACTATAGCATTAGGGAGGGCCAATTCTTAATAATTGCACTTTACGCTTTGATTTTGTTGGAACTGGGGTTGGTGGCTTATCTTTTAGTATGATTACAATAGTTGTAAATAATTGTACGTATGAATAATCTATAACTGCAGAGAGAGGCGGTGTACTTGCGTATTCAGCAACAGGATTATCTCAAATTCAATATTTCAATGTAACTGGAACGTTTTAAGTTCCTTTTGTTTATTTGACTCAAGTTTGTAATAAATTATATAAACTCGAGTTTTTTGAAGTACATATTCCGTTTAAGTTTCAGAATTAATGCGGAAACGACAATTTTACCGGATTTTGCACAACTATTCCACTTTACTCTCAGTGCGAATATATAACAATCACCTTATAACAAAATATTAAAAAGATTCAGTTTGATGGAATTAATACATCAGTATAGTGCTGGTGCAATAATTATATTGAAAATGCTTACGTCAGTTTGGATTAATTGCAATTTAGTAATAGAGATTATTCAAAAGTTTCAATATTCTGCGTCTAATAGACTTATAAAAGAATAATTGTAAAAGGGGACTACAAACTTTAAACGTCAACAAAAAGTACAACCTATGCGTCAATCTTTACCCGACCTACAGCTGAAAATAATATAAGTATCATCAACTGCTCTTTTGAAGTTACTTTTAAAGTAACGAACCCGATACCAGAAAATCTAATATTCATTGTCTTTACTTTAAATTAGGATTTCAAGAGTATAATTTTCACTAATATTCGTTTAAACATAACAATTTAAACATGTGCACAGGTCCAATATTAAGGTTTAGCTAGTTTATCTTTCGATTCCGCGAATAACAATTCAGATTCTCTGTCAACGTATAATTTCAGTGTTACTAACTGTTCAAAAGCGTTCATTGTGAATAATATAAACATTTTTAACGCTATTTCTCCAACAATTTTGTATAAAGTGACCATTACAAATCTAACGATGAATTTTAACGTGTAAACAACAACCGCTGCGGTTGGCCTCAGTACTGTGCTTTCAAACGCAGTTATAACCAATCTGTCTATGTCTGGATCTTTATCTAGTAGTAACGTGCGCGGCCTCTCCAGTTATTTCTATGGTGACTGCAAACTAATTAATTTGTAGTTTTCACTCCAATTATCTGGCACAGATTCTTCGTTCGCGCTGGTGAACGACATGTCCGCTGCCACCTCTCTTTAAATGAGCCAAATCAGTTTTTCTGGGTACAGTAATAACCAAATTAGTTTTTCGTACGTACGTGCTTAAAGGTGCCTCACGAACTCGAAAACGGTCGGAACTGATGGAATGTGCTACTGCGCGGACTCTTTTGTTTTAAAAGAAAACAATGGAGTCAGAACCTGCGCGTGATTTACGGAAATTGTTTTGCGTTATTCATATTACATATTTTAATTAGGCTCATTTGTAAATAAAAGATTTCCAATGAATAAGGAGAAAAGAATGAAGAAATATTTTTTTAAACAATAATAAGACTCTATTTAATCATTCATCTTATCTTTTGTGTCTGAATGTCGTCTCTGAATACAACTTAAAAATCATTTCTTCTTAAATTATTCATGAAATAGAAGGAAAAATATTTATAATTTTAATATAACTAAAATTATATTAATACACTTCAATTTAATGATAACTAAATAAAATGAAATAAATTCGTTGAAATAAACAACTTAGTTATGCACCCACCAAACAGTCATACTATTAACGCTCTACAATTTCTGCACAAGCGGAAACCAAGACTCCAGGACGATAAACCACGGAGTTTCCTTTTCAAGCGCCCACTAATTCGACGGAAGCATATTCTTTGATGCCACTATAGTGAACAAAGTAACCTACGTCGGAGCGGTTGCCGAGAACAAGCTGATGAACATGTTTTCGTTCGTTTCTCAGGGTGACATCACAGTAACTTCCTCAATCATCAACATACAGGGCGTACACTCCTCGTTTGGTTCTCTTCTGCTGGCCCAAGGAACACTGGTGGTTAATTCTTCTACTTTAGACTTTCAGTTTTCTGGAACCGGAATCGGAGGTTTGGTTTTCAGCTCGCAGGGAATTGTTTCGGACAACTGCACAATTAACTTCCTCGTGTCTGCATAACGGGGAGGTATATTTGCATACGCCGCCTTGACTCAAATAAACTTGCAGTACGTCAACACAACCGGCACGTTTACAGTTCCAGCCGTAAATTTGGTTCAAGTCTGCTAGAATGTAGACCTCGTCACCTGGGAAGTGGCTATATTAACGCAAGTATTTAACAAGTGCGGGTCTGGAACCTGCAACAGCTTTTGCGACTCTTTTTCCATCTGCACTTATTGCTAAAAAACTGAAATATCATTGACATCAACATACTTATATTTAGAAAGTACATATATGGCAAATGCTGTTTAAAGTGTTAATTGTTCATTATAAAGTAGCTTTAATAATTCAAAAGTAAATATTGATATTAATATTGTCGGAAACGGTATAAACTATTCAGTCTTTTGTACTAAAACTTCATATAACAATATTATTATTTCAGGAAACTGTGCATTTAAATCCACATCTACTTCAATGTCAATGACTGCTGCAATATTTATGAACGATTATTAATAATCAGTAAACATAAATAACTGTTTGTTAAAAATTAATTTTGCATTAGTTAATTTGCTTCGTGTTCATATTTTTATTAACAGTAAAAGTTTAGACGTTACTTTATCCGATATTAGTTATAATATAGCATTGGTCACAGATATAACAACAGACTTGGCACAATATTATGGAATATTGTTTTAAATGAACATTGATTCATAAATATTGATTAAAGACGCCAAAATATTATACAATGTTACGTCAACAGATTTATTTATTGGCATAGCACAAACAAATTATATTACATTATTGCATGTATTAATAAAATACAATGTAACTAATTCTATTAAAAATTATGGAATAACAAATAAACTTTCTAACGCAATTTTTAATGACGTTGAATTAACAGGTAAAATTAATAATGCATAATTTTTTATAAGAGGAATCGCAGGAACCCTTGGAGGATACTTTTAGATATAGAATATGAAATATTCTTTGCAATTAAGCAATATAGTTAATGATACTACTGCATTAGTGAAAGACATGTCCGGAGCTTCTTCAGTTACTATTACTAACATTGTATTTGAAGGATACACACGTTTGAACGCAATCAGTTTTTCTTATATAAAGGGGTCTAATTAGTGTATTACTGGTTCGCAAAGTGTTGGCAGCGACGGAATGTGTTATTGTTATGATACCGCAACGCCTTAACTTGTAAATAGTGTTCGAGTGTGTAAATGCCCAGGTTCTTAAACATTAAAAAATAATAAATGTGTTTGAATAAATGTGTATTTTAAAATCTATTAAATGGAATTTAACTAAAAAATATGATTCAAAACTTAGTCTGAACAACAGAGCAATACAGAATTAATTTTATTAATATGTAAATGCATTAATTATCACTCAAGTTAGCTTCCTACGTTATATTATACTTCTTAAGTACTTTCTTTCGTCTGGTAATCAACTATATCTACCACCAAATACGTGATGCCCAACACCATAACTGCAATCGCACACACATTTTAAAAGACAAAAGAGCCGTACTCCCAATACAGTGAATCGAAGCTGGGGAACTGGAACATTCCCAGCATGAAAACGAACCCAGCTCTCCAAAACGGGCTAGTCATGAACTTAAAATAGACCGTTGTGAACTTAATCCAAGGAGAAATTGCTTGAAAAACGCAACATATGATGAGGAATAAGACCTTGAAGTAGTAGTCGACTGATATGGCGTATGTGTAGGTGAACATCACTATAAGTGAACTCAGCACGAGCAAGCCGAGGATTACTGCGGTTATGATATTCAAAACGAGATTCACAATTTTGTTAACCATTAGTTGAAGTGGAAGCTAAATGATATTTTGAAGATTTAATTGTAATATGCTTAAAATATTTGGTATTTTAAAGTATCATGTTTTATCTCTTATATAGCTGAATACTCATGAATAAATAAATAATTAGACCATATTTGAATGCATGTCTTGTAAACACTTAGTAATCGTAATTATTGAACTTGCATTTTTTCAATATACAATAGATTTTCAATATACATAAAGAAACAAAATTTTCAATATAGGATAAATATATAATAATAAATATCCGACTCGCTTAACTTTCGTTTTTACTAGTGTAGTCTTCTGTACAGGAGCTGTAAGTCCACGCGAACGATCATTAGTTTTAGATACACCTATGTACGTTAGGCCAATGCAACCAACGACTCGGGTACAAGCAGGGTGCTTCGTGCAAGCCGATCTATACGGGAATCCACCTGCGTCGTACCATCTGCGTTTCTAAGGAAGCGGTTACAGCTTTCTAATCCTGAAGGCTCGTAAAGCAAAACTAGTATTCCAGCAGTGCTACTTCAGCTATTACGAACTATAACACAAAATTGATAATATATACAATTATGAAACATAAATATAATATATAAGACAATGTTAAATAGTTTAATAAGTAGTAATTTTAGAAATATTTATTCAAATCAATAGTCTTTCAATTCAAATCATTTTTAATTTAATCAATTCTTTTAGTAGATATCAAATATAGTTGACATTTATTTTATATCAAAATCTATAAATATCAATTAGATTAAATCTCAAGAAAAATCGTGTGAAATTGTTATTAATTTCATATATAGTAACATTTACTAAGACAATTACACACTTCATTATGAACTATCATAAATGGACGCAATAAGAAGAAGAAATATTTAGAGAGTCTATTACTAAATATAAGTAAAATTGGATTATAATATAATAAAAATTTCTTCCGCATATAAGTATTAACAGTATGAAGAACAAATACTATTAGAAAATACACAATAACTTAAATAATCATATATAAACAAGTTAAATATCTGAAGAATAAATATACGAATTGATTAACTTTGTAATGACATCAAATTTATAGTGAAATAATTCATAATACTGTGGTCGCCAAGCCAACTTTGATTTCAAAAAATACTAACTATTTCAAAACTATTTTTTGTATTAATTTTAACTATATATTAACTCAATGTTTAGTAGCGTCTCCTTTCTATTTTATTACTTCTTCTAACCTTTTGGGCATAGAGTCAATCAAATGATTGATGATATCTAACGAGATTTACTCCAACGCCCTCTTTACTTCTTCATTTAATAAGTCATATGTGGTACATTCTTCAGGGGAAATGTTTGACTTCAGTGGATTCCAGCAGTGAAAAAGTGGATTTAAGTCTGGACTCATTACTGGAAAGCGATAGAGCTCAATGTTGTTAGCAGTATAAAAGTTTTTCATATACTTACTAAAATGTGTCGGGGCGTTATCTTGTTGCAACTTCAAGTTATGCTATTAAGTGATGGAAGTGTAACTTGTCTGAGAACTTAAGAATTGACAATTGAATTCATGGTCGTACCGCACGGCATAAACCATAATGGACCCTTATATCTATAGCTAATCGTACTATAGATCATGCACGAAAACAGTCCATATTTTACACTTCGAGAAAATACTTCGGATTCCACTCGTCTTTAGGTGTTCTGAGCACTCTACTCGCTCGATTTGCATAGCATTTTGAGCGATACTCATCGGTATACTAAAAAGTTCTCCAATATTCAATTGGTTGTTTCAGGTTCATTCGAGCAAAGTTCAAACTTTCCAATTTATGCTTTTCGGTAAGTTTTGGCTTTATCTTAGCAACATAGAAGCTTAAACTGAATTTGGCCAGGAGACGAGATACCGTTGTTAGAGACATGGAAATTCCACGAAGGGCTTAGTATTTTTCAGCTATGATTCGTCGAGTTTCGAATCTATGGCTCTGGCGATATTTAACAACGCGAAAATCTCAGCTTAGTCAAATTTTCTGACACTATTATCGGCATGAGAAGCTTCTAGCTTGCCTGTAACTTCAAAGTGCTTAAAAATGGAATAAACAGTTTGGAGACTACATTGAAGGCAACAAGCAATGTATTTCTTGGTTGCAACAGTTTGTGATTCTGTTTCTCACATTCTCATCATTATGCGACGCTCTTGTATTGTGATCCGTCGGCTTCGTGTGTGCTTCGTCATTTGAAGGATGAAGTGAAAAAGAAATGAACCGCAGAATTAATTGAATATGTTATAATTAGCATAAATACAGTGATTTAATTTTCAAGCGCAATTATTACATAAACATTTGTTAAAATCAAAGTTGGCTCGGACACCACAGTAATTCAAATATAAATATTTCTAAATAATTCACAAAATATTAGTTTCTTATTACTATGATTATGTAGGTTTGCTTGCTGCAAATACTCTAGATTTTGACATGACAATCTTGACACGTGGATTTTATTTTAACTAGAGTCGTTACTTAAACAATTTTTACTTGCGTTTTTTGTATACTATTAAACCTATTACTAATACAACAACCAAGCATGCTCCAGCAACACCAGCGATTCCACCTGGAGATAGGGCTAATGCATAGCATTTGATAGTTTGCATGTATTATCCGGCAATGTGCTCGCAATCTAGTTAGTGCGATTTTCCTCTGTCCATTTTTGTTCTCGGATATGCTTCAGTTGAACTAATATTGTAGTATTTGGGAATGATTGCGTATGCGTAGTGCTCTGTGCAGTAGCTATCTTTACCGATTTCAACGAAGAAGAATCCGTCATCTCCCCAACTGCTTCCCCACGAGTTTTTAAGAACCCATACGTCTTTTCCGTGCTTCTTTCCGTATCCGACAGCTGTTACTGCGTGTTCTAGTTCAAAATTATTGCATTTAGCTTTTTATATGAATCCGCCTCCGATGTAAAGTTGGAATATGAATTAGTTGAATCCACCACCTATTTTCATTCCGAACGCAACTGCGATTCCGCGCGATAGATACGATTTTATTGTGTAAATCGTGTTTTCATCAAATTTGTCCGCGTTATCGTCAAATATCTTTACCACTGGTGTATCGTAGCACGGGCTGTTAATCCAATTCTACGCTGGATTAAACCTCTTGAACGGGATGTAGTAATTCTCCTCTTGTAAAACTGGCTTCAAATATAGTTACTTTTCCCACCTGTTAATATGTTTATAGGGTTCGTATTGAATGTTTTCCTCCAGCTCAACCGTTTAAATCGCGTTTTAGAGCCCGTTCACGCCCATAACGTAGGCGGAAATAACGAAATTACCTCCGTGACAATAATAACTGGAGTAAAACGAGTTGCTCATTAAAAATTACTCTGAGAGTTTAAAATTATCATTTATTTTTGAGCTCCAGAAAGGGGTTAAATAATCGCGGTCTAAAAGCATCGCGTTCTCAAGAAGGGAAATGGTTTGAAAAGAGTAGCAGGAACCGCAAGAGCCCTGCGATTTGGATTTAACGACTAAATTTAATTCTCTGAGGTCAATTGAAGAGTGAATCTAGGGTAGATCTATTAATGGGTTGTAGGCGCTGCACAACTCACTGGTGGGGTAGGATTTGCGAGCATTTTCTAAAGGAGCATGTGTGAGAGATAAATTAATTTAGTCCATGTGAGGGACTAAACCGATGGACAAGGAAGGATCACTGGATAGCAATTGCTAGAGAATTGCGAAATTTGAACAAAATATAGATTATGAAGACGCTAAAGACTATTTATTAAACTGCTTTTTAAAATCTGAATACGCCTCATCACAAGTTAGCTTAAGAAGATTCTAATAGGTAAAGATGATGTTTAACATTTTGAAGTGGAAAGTAGACACTATAATACAAATCATGTAAATGAATGCCATAGATCAAACAAACAACTTGATTAAACAATAATAAACTCAAACAATTAGTAGATGTTTTGAGTTACCAAAAGAGTGAACCGATATCTTGTGTGTCTGAATATCGTCTCTGAATAAAAATCATTTCTTAAATTATTCATGAAATAGAAGGAAAAATATTTATAATTTTAATATAACTAAAATTATATTAATACACTTCAATTAAATGATAACTAAATAAAATGAAATAAATTCGTTGAAATAAATAACTTAGTTATGCACCCACTAAACTGTCATATTATTAACGCTCTACAATTTCTGCGCAAGCGGAAACCAAGACTCCAGGACGATAAACCACGGAGTTTCCTTTTCAAGCGCCCACTAATTCGACGGAAGCATATTCTTTGATGTCACTATAGTGAACAAAGTAATCTACGTCGGAGTGGTAGCCGAGAACAAGCTGATGAACATGTTTTCGTTCGTTTCTCAGGGCGACATCACAGTAACTTCCTCAATCATCAACATACAGGGCGTACACTCCTCGTTTGGTTCTCTTCTGCTGGCCCAAGGATCACTACTAGTAAATTCTTCTACTTTAGACTTTCAGTTTTCTGGAACCGGAATCGGCGGTTTGGTTTTCAGCTCGCAGGGAATTGTTTCGGACAACTGCACAATTAACTACCTCGTATCTGCACAAAGAGGAGGTATATTCGCATACGCCGCTTTGAATTAAATAAACTTGCAGTACGTCAACACAACCGGCACGTTTACAGTTCCAGCCGTAAATTTGGTTCAAGTCTGCTAGAGTGTAGACATCATTACCTGGGAAGTGGCTATATTAACGCAAGTATTTAACAAGTGCGGGTCTGGAACCTGCAACAGCTTTTGCGACTCTTTTTCCATCTGCACTTATTGCTAAAAAACTGAAATTTAGCTAACATCAGCTTCAAATTAAACAGAATAGTCATATATTGGTAATGGTACTTACAATTTTTAATGTTCGTTTAAAAATAGTTTTAATAATTCGCGAATTAACATTGATATTAATATAGTTGGAAAAAACTTTTATTATTCTGTCTTTTGTACTTAAAAAACCTATAATCATATCTTAGTTTCTGGAAATTATGTTGTTACATCAACTACAACATCAACTAATAATATGATTGTATCCATATTTGTAAATGATTACTTGTAGTAAGCAACATTATAGAATTGCTTGTTAAAAGTTAATTTCAAAGCCATAAAATGGTTCATAGCTTAAATATTTTTGAACAGTAGGAGTTTAGATCTTTCAATTTCAAGTCTAATATTAAATATTACATTCGTTGCGGATACATACTCAAGTTTTTATGGCTTTACGACAGATTTTACATCTGCTTCGAGCTAATTGTAGATTTAAGACACTAAAATACATTACAACATTTCTTCTTTACAATAATTTACTGGAATAATATTCATGGAAATGAATTAAGGAACTGTTTTATAACATGTATTGATAAAATACAATGTTACAAGTTCTAATAGTAATTATGGTTTGGCATATAAATTAGTGAGTGCTATTCTTAAAGATGTTGAACTAGCAGGAAAAATAAATGGGAAACAAGTGATTAGAGGCATCGCAGACAATCTTGGAGGATATTTTTAGATATAAAATATGAAATGTTCTCTATAACTAAGCAACATTAAGACAGATAGTGCTGCTTTGGTCAAAGACATGTCTGGAGCTTCTTCAGTTACTATTACTAACATTGTATTTGAAGGATATGCACGTTTGAACGCAATCAGTTTTTCTTATATAAAGGGGTCTAATTAGTGTATTACTGGTTCGCAAAATATTGGCAGCGACGGAATGTGTTATTGTTATGATACTGCAACGCCTTAACTTGTAAATAGTGCTAGAGTGTGTAAATGCCCAGGTTCTTAAACATTAGTAAGCAATAAATGTATTTGAGTTTTGAATGTGAGTGTATTTTATTAACAAAAAAAAATGGATTGGTAATTTTTTGGCGATAGTTGCGATTATTAAAACTTCTATTAAACCTTCCTACCTCATTTATTCAATCATATACATTATTATATATGTTAATTTTCATTGTTTTCACTCCGATGACGAATCAATTATTGACAAAGAAGAGTTCAGGATAACATGTGCGGCTTCTGAAGATTAATTCGTTATTATTAAATTAATAAGGATTTATTATCGCTTAGGTTTATCCATATCTCTCAAGAATTACTATATTATAGCACATAATTAATCTGACGTTAGAATTAGATTGAGTTTGGTTTTCAGTTTTGTTTTTACTAATCACAGCTGTTCCTAATAAACAAATATTCATGTGTGTATTTACCTTAGCTTTTGAATTAAATGACAAATAATAGTGTGTTCTCTATTCTATTGAGCCGAAACGGAAATATTGAAGTGTATTATAGTTGCATGCAATATAGAATTTATGTTTTATTATCTAAATTTGCCAGCGATTTATCTGAGCTTAGAATTCGTTGATTTAGAGCTGTAGCTCACATAGAAAACCGAATATTTGTTATCTTGTATATCAATGTATGTCCATAACGTTATTAATTAAAAAGTCTAGATGAATTATAAAAGCTTTGTAATCATTGTCAAAGAGCGAGTGGTGCTTCAATATTTCCCTATTTAACAGTAAGTAGGATTCGTAGCGTTGATCTTAGTTATATTAACATTTATATTTTACGGTTTGCAAATTGTTAACCTGTGTTGTAACGTTAAAAGCTCAGTCACTACATATCTGAATTCTATATTAAGATTATGTTTTTACAGTTCATAGTGTTCTTAGCGGTTGATTTACTATCAGTATAAATGTCACAAAAACATGATGATATTCTGTTATCATCTGACGCAATTCTTGTGTGTGCTCGTCCGCCATATTTTTGTTTGAAGTGGTGTATTAATATATTTTATATTATTAGATAAGAATAACTTATGTATATAGTAAAACACTTCAATATATTCGTTTAATCGTGTTATAAAGTGCTATTTTCTATAACTTAAAATAAAAGTTTTAATAATCGCAACTATCGCCAATTTTTTATATAATAAAAGATAATTTTTTAAATAACAGAATTTAACATTAAATGATAAGTTCCACTTCACTCCTTCAGATGAGAATTTGAATCCCTCATCTCACTTGTCTGTCGTTTAAATAAAAACTACAGAATAATAGGATGCGAGATAACCAATCGCATTGTGAAAGTAGTAACTCTGATAAGCATATACAATTCGGTTCAGCATTCAAGTGCTCGAATCGAGTTCCACAATTGTTCAGGCGTAGCTTGAACCGTTACTGGCCCACATTTCAAGTGGTTGTTCTAATCGATCTTTGTATCTGATTATTACAGCTCTACTGTATTCCACCTCGCATATTCGTAAGGTGCTGATTTTTACCGCAGCGTTAATTTGCGCTGATGGTTATTTACCGTTTGATAACAAATTGAACAGGTTTCTGGACTAATCTCCAGATCGTGAGGTTTAGTCAATTACATATTCATTATTCATTTAAATTATAATCATTTAATTCTTATCGTATTAACCATAATTGATGTACTTAAACATATTGCTTTAGCTTTTTTCGCAATGGTAAGCCATTGCGTTTTTATGCTGTTACTTTATATAATTCAATGCTGACAGAATATTGATGATTACTGAAGTTTTATGTGACAAATGACTAATGTTACAAGTTTTATAATGAATAATTGACATAAATTCTAAAAATTTACGTGAATTCATAAATCTTATAATTGTTATAAGTTGAGAATTCAATTATTATATGATAAAAAGAATGTTAATTTAATATTCACTCCAGATGAATATTTTAGTAAATATATTGTCGGAGCGAGTGTATTTTATAGGTAAAAATCCGTTTGATGTATTTGCTTTAGAGTCTGCGGACACGTTTTAGCAGCTCACAATAACACAAAAAATAGCAAAACACAAGACTTATGGTGGAAATACGTTATTTTTGGACGGTAGCGATCATTCAATGACAGCGTATGGTTCATCATTATTTTATGAGCTTGGTACGAGCGAGTAGGTGACTCTTGATTCAATTTCGCGGTCTTCATTTTTCTTGAATTCGTAGGTGAAGATGTTTTCGTTGGGTGCGGATCATTCGATGGTGTTATTAACGGACGACCGGTTATATTGGCAGGGGAAGCAGACGCATCCTGGTTATAAGGAGTACCGGCCTAGTTTAATCCATTACAGGGTTTCTGATGGCGGGACGATTCCAGATTCTGAGACGATTATTTCAATTGGCAGTTGTCAGGAGGCTGATTACATTTAAACGAATACCGCGCTGTATTTCTTCCGTTTCTGCGATGTGGGCCTGTGCGGCTTCGACTACACATCCGCTCCGGCTGAAATTTCAGGAAATTAAACGTAGCCGGTGAAATTCCAGTTTCCACCATCCTTAAAATTGGCGAAAGTATTCTTCTACGATACTTTCATAATAATTCAGGATACATATGGGTACAATCACGTATCTGGTAATTTCCCTTGTTTTTAATATTATTCAAATGTCCGTTACCTCCCGAACTTCTATTTCACGCATTTGACGACGAATCCGCAAAAGACCTCCGTTTTCTACGTTTTGAAAAACGGAACATTCGGAGGATGTGGAGCGGACTTCCGTTTTTCCACCTCCACAGTAAGATAGTTTTAGATACCAGGCACGAGGGGAACGGTTATCGATATTGGAGCGGGAAGTAACGGGTGGTACGTGCTCACCGAAAATTACTTTTACGTTTACGGCAGCCTTGAAGTTAACGGGAAAACTTTAGTTACCAAATACGGGTGGCACCCGGTCAAAAGGGTTAAAGGAATGAACTAAATCGTTGTCAACGATAAATGGATCATACTCTACAACTCAACAGGAGCAACTGGAGGAGATACGGTCAAGACGGATACGAGCACCGTTGATAAGGTCACTTTGTACGTTGTGCTGTTCGGTGTTCTGCCTATCATGGGCCTCGTGTGTCTAATTCTGTGGGTAGTCAGCAACTGCGAAGACAAATACAAAGAAATTAAGAAAAACGCTAAAAATGACTGAAATACTTGTTCATTTATAAATTTATATGACTAAAACAGCAAGTAAAATTGATTGACAGTCACTCATTGATTAAATTTCTTATATAATTGTAAACCTCTTGTTCTGACCTACCTTCAAATTAGTACTGTAAGTACATCTGATTTCGTGTTGAGCGGTCATATTCTTTCCACATAACAAACACTTACTTTCTGAGTCGAGCTCTTTGTTTAAAACCTAAAATCTGTGTTATATTAAGTCGATATTAAAGTATATTATATATGATTTATATGATTGAAATTTTCGTAAGTAATTATAATAGATTTTCACTCATTTATCAAATTTCTAATATAATTATAAACTTCGTCTTCTTTTTTACTCTCTAGTAATTATTTTTAACTTTTGATTTAGATCTTAATGTCTGCATTATTGTGAATTCGCTAATAATACTTGTTCTTCATGCTTTTCAGACTTATGTGTGGCAAAACTTAGAATGTATAGCCTCAAAGTTGAACTGATACAGAATGA
The DNA here is from genome assembly GCA_963988835.1 of Hexamita inflata. Taxonomy (NCBI): domain Eukaryota; phylum Fornicata; order Diplomonadida; family Hexamitidae; genus Hexamita; species Hexamita inflata. The sequence goes on from CAXDID010001217.1 coordinate 190,498, forward strand.
TGGCTTCTCTAAAAATATCTTCTTCGTTCTTAGTCCATTTGTGATAGTTGTTCATATAGAAGTGAAAATAGGTATGTTGACATTTATAATGTTGTGTTGAAATTATGACAAAATTATTTTATATTAATATATTCGATTGAAATTTGTTAGTTTAAGATTCAATATAGAAATTACATTCCTGAAATTGCTTTCTAAACATTAGAATATTATTATTTGTGTAGCATATATACATAAGCATATACATGTTTACATATTTATCATAAACGTATGGTATATATTGTTTAAACAATATTTGAGTCTTAGGATATATCAAATTTTTAACTATTACTATTATATACAAATTAATTATTATTTAGTTATATGACTCAAATTTGCAATACCATATTATATATAACATCTAAAAGCAAATTTATAGTTCAGATTTCTTCTCTATTAACTTAACACAAATATCAATTACACACGTTTAAATTGCTGATTTGTTTAATAAAAATTATAAGTATATACGTAATATGTAAAGAAGAAGTCAATATGAGTTCTTCAATATGTAACAGAAAAGTAGTACATACAAATCACTAGATTTAATCCGAAATACTCAATCAAAATACTCAACTTCTGTATTTGTAATTTGTGTATATTATATTTTAAAGCGTAGAATATTGATGTGTATTCTCCACACCATAACATATGAACTACCACAAGTGGACGCTGCCAGAAGAACGGGTTTTCCGAGAGGCCCTCATCAAGTTCGGCCAGAGGTGGGACGTGATCCAGCACAGCCTCCTTCCAAATATCAGCGTTAACATTGATATATGTATTTTTCATAAATAGAATGAAAAAATATTTTATATTTAAGAATTTGATTATTTGTTAATTTAAGATTCTATCTCAGTTTCTTAATAAATAATACAATAATAGACAATCAAATGTTATGTCTTAAACATATAGTTCATGCACAGTACATTCGAATATATGAATCTAAAATTTGCATTATTGAAACAAAATTAACATGCAGTTTAAGAGATAACGTTATTACACCGAAATATAAAAAATTAATGGTTTAAATGGTTATTCAATTAATATATTGATATTCACATTTTGTATTCACTAAGAATTTTAGGACATAATACGTTTAATCATTTCGTATACATCATCTTCAGATATTTTTGAACTAATGTCTGCTCCCTAATTTTTGTATTTTTTAATATCTATATTATTGTGCATAGTTTAGTAATACTTATTCTTCATGCTTTTAATGCAAATGTGTGGAAGAACCTTAAACTATATTCTATTCCAGTTACATTGAAATTTGACAATAGCCTCTCTAAATTTTTATTCTTCTTCATTCGTCCACTTATGATATTTCATCTCGAAGTGGTAAACGTTAGTATTATGTTAATAAACAGTATGGATATATTGCGAGTAAATATCATTTAAGGTAATTCAAATTTCATATAAATCTATAATCTAAGTGAATCATAAGTGAATTTCAACAATATTGTTACTATATAAAACTAACTTCTTTAAATCTATGTACAACAATATTATAACATGAATACAATAATGTTGATAAATAATAAATAGTGCTTTCTTATTTCAAGTCATTCAACATATCCTGGCGAATTATTGAATAGTAACACAACTAACTTTTTCAGATGACGCTGTACAGATCCAATAGGTCCCTCACTGAGTCGTTAGCGGACCAGTTCAGCTGATTCGCTAACTTACTTTTAAGAAACTGGTTCTCGCTTCTCAGTTTCTTTTTGCTATATATATATATATATATATATATATATATATATATATATATATATATATATATATATAGACTGAAGTAAGTTAGAAAGCTGAACCTACGAAGAATATCGAAGAAAAGGCGCCTGACAAAACGAAGCCAAAGGACGCTCAAAAGCAGAAAGAGGAAAAGCCCCCAGTCTAAAAGTCACAAGATCAAAATACCACTAAAAAGCCCCAATCTAGCGCAAAGTCTCCTCAAAAGGAAACTTAGAAAAAGAAAGAGGATAAATAACCTGTCTTAGACAATCCTGTCAAATCATAGCCAAAAGATGGTCAAAATGAATAAAAACGACAGCTGACGCAAAATAGGAAACCAAGCCAATCTTAACGAAAGCCTAGAAGAAGAAGCTCAAAATGGAATATCAGAAATAGTTTATCTAACAATAGAGAGCTAAATAAGATATCAACGCGTCCGACTCCGAAATTAGGGATTATTTGTAAAAACAAATAAACTAAAACGGAACATAGGAACCTAATCAAGTTAATGAACCAATGCATCAAAGGCAACCACCACCAAGCAATGCCAATACAACGGAACAACCTCTCGTGCAAGCCGAAGGAAATAACGAGCAAAACGAAACTGAGAAGCGAGAACCAGTTTCTAAAAAGAAAGTTGGCGAATCAGGTGAAACTGGTCCGCTAACGACTCAGTGAGGGCCCTGTTGGGTCTTTACTGAGTGGGCATAAATGACGGGTTGAGCCCGTTTTGAAAGTGGAAACACTGGCGTGCGAGAGCCCATGTTTTGCTTTCGAAAGTCTCACAGTCGTTCGTTTGTGCCGTCTCGAGGAAGTGATATATGTAATAAGCAGTATATATACTGCTATAATAGTTTTCTCTCTTTTCACTCTGCTTCGTAAACGTTTTCGTGTTGCATTTCCAGTTCAAGTCCAAGATCCATGAGCCCGAATTACTTCCCGCTCCTCATCACTTCAATTCTCCCGTTCTTTACTACTCCAAGTTGCGTGAAGCAGACCGGGTTGATAACGATCCCGTTTATCTCAGAGGACTTAACGGCATCTACGAACTTTTTCGGGTTCTTCGGGTCCATTAAAAACGTTCCAACTGGTTAATTTAAGGTTTGGAGCTTGTAGATGTTAAGGTCCTTGTTAATGTGTTGGAGTAGATTTTGGGTTGAGATCTTCGTCATTTGAACGGGGGCATTAGCTTAGAGCTTGTTTATCTTTAACGGGGTACCGGTAGCCAATTCGAATAAAACTTGGTCTTCTTTCTGCTTTTGCAGCTTTTACTACTGTTTGAGCTAGCTAATGAACTTCTCCTCTGCCTGACACTTGGCTATTTTCTGCTTTATCTCGGCCTGTTACTTCTCGTATTCTTCATCCACCTCCATATCAGAAAGTTTGAGATCAGATGACTTCTCTTCGTTTTCAATAACGGGTTCAACTATTTTTTCATCGACAACTTCTTTCTCACCGTTGATGAATGCATCACTTCCAGCTGCTTGTTCGAGGGCCATTGTGGTGAAACTGCTGTAGTCGAACGCTAGAGGTCTGTCAGGTCTCATGAGGAAAGAATTTGAAGCGTAGTAAACAATAATCGCATTACTTTCAAACCCTCTAGTGAGGATTATATACTAGTAACTATATTCATTGAAAGCTTTCTTGACATCTTCATTCGTCTCACCGTTGATAATTAGCTGTTCTTGCGCCTTTGCATTAATTTAGAGCGGCTTCATCCCAAAGTTGTTTATTTTTACTATTGGTTTCGTAAAGTTAGAAGCGAAATAACGATTGATTGCAAACATATCTGGGCATAACTCATCGGCATTCGCTTTAATGTCATTTTTAATGTCAGTTACTGGTTGTGTTGGGCAGAAACTATCAATGTATCTGGATGCTGTAATGGAGTCATTCTCGGAATACAATGGAGTTAGATTCAAATCAAACTCAAAAGCATGAAAAGTAGATTGATTCAGTAGAATTGTTATTTACTACGGACTCACCATAAATTCTACACCTAGAAGAAGTGATGGTTCAAGTGGGTTTCCATAACCATCATTTAAAAATTTGTATTTTTGTATACTTTAAGGAGTTATTAGCACAAAATAGATAATTCCGTCTACCAACTCAACTAAAAGTACTTTATTTGGAAGTTAATATGCAAATTTCATCTGTTACAAGGTAATTTAACTCTCAAACAGTTTTTCAGCTCCAGATTCTGTTATTTAATATTGATACACATTTTCATCGTCTTTATAAGATAATAGGTTTCCTTAGATTTAATAGTCTGTAGTATCTTTCAGATTTACTCCAATTTCAACGTTATGTAACTTTTCATTATAGAACACTGCATTAGAACCCTCTATTCCTATTAAATACTATTTTCCTATCTTAGTAGGTAACTTACTGCTTTTAATTTCAGAATCTACTTTTTCAGCTTCTTTTAATGTATCACCTTCCATAACTTTACAATTTGTGGTGCCCTAAACTAGGATTTTACCAGGTAGCTAGACTAAACTTACAATTTCTTCATTGAATTAAATATTTTTGAGCGTTATATCATTTACATCAAAGTAATATATTGTTTTATAATTTTTGAAGCAATACACACATAAATTCTGGGTAGACGCTGTTAATAGCTAGTATTCATATTAATCTTGGCTAGGTCCATCGGTGAACGGTAGTTATAATTTATATTCGATTCTTAAAGATGCTGTATTTTCTGGAACTTCCATTATTTGAAGTGGTTTATTGTAAATTGTTTCTTAAATATGTTTTAATATTCAATATATTATTTTACACTTCTCCATATATTAAAGTTAACTTCGTCGTGCATTACAACTTAAGCGATACTCATTTCAATATCTTCTGTATAATCTTCAAATTTCTTATTTATATAAATAACTTGACTGCAGATAATATCATCAAAAGTTTCGATTCAAAACCCCTACAATTTTGATGTTGCATTAAAATAAAAACCAAGAAGGCCAATCTTACGAAAGTCTAGAGGAAACAAATTATAGAATAGCAGAAATAGTTGATCGTCGAATAAGAAAGGACAAAATATCGCAACGAATAAACTAGGAAATAGTTAATTACCAGCAATTAGGCCATAATATGCAATTAGGGGGCAAACAAAAATTAACTACCTAGGTTCTTAATCAAGTTAATGAAACAATGCATCCAGCCAATACAATATCGACCCAATGAACCTCGTGCAAACCGAAGGAAATAACAAGCAAAGAGTAACTGGGAAGTGAGAACCAGTTTCTGAAAATTAAATAATAATTATAATAATAAAATAAATAAAAAATATAAATAAAAAGAATTATATAATACGTAATATGTTATTTTAGCTAAATATTTGATAGTTTTTGATCTTTGTATATGATTAAACCTCTTGTTCTGACCTACCTTCAAATTAGTACTGTAAGTACATCTGATTTCGTGTTGAGCGGTCATATTCTTTCCACATAACAAACACTTACTTTCTGAGTCGAGCTCTTTGTTTAAAACCTAAAATCTGTGTTATATTAAGTCGATATTAAAGTATATTATATATGATTTATATGATTGAAATTTTCGTAAGTAATTAAAATAGATTTTCACTCATTTATCAAATTTCTAATATAATTATAAACTTCGTCTTCTTTTTTACTCTCTAGTAATTATTTTTAACTTTTGATTTAGATCTTAATGTCTGCATTATTGTGAATTCGCTAATAATACTTGTTCTTCATGCTTTTCAGACTTATGTGTGGCAAAACTTAGAATGTATAGCCTCAAAGTTGAACTGATACAGAATGATGGCTTCTCTAAAAATATCTTCTTCGTTCTTAGTCCATTTGTGATAGTTGTTCATATAGAAGTGAAAATAGGTATGTTGACATTTATAATGTTGTGTTGAAATTATGACAAAATTATTTTATATTAATATATTCGATTGAAATTTGTTAGTTTAAGATTCAATATAGAAATTACATTCCTGAAATTGCTTTCTAAACATTAGAATATTATTATTTGTGTAGCATATATACATAAGCATATACATGTTTACATATTTATCATAAACGTATGGTATATATTTGTTTAAACAATATTTGAGTCTTAGGATATATCAAATTTTTAACTTGGCTATTACTATTATATACAAATTAATTATTATTTAGTTATATGACTCAAATTTGCAATACCATATTATATATAACATCTAAAAGCAAATTTATAGTTCAGATTTCTTCTCTATTAACTTAACACAAATATCAATTACACAAATATTAATTACACACGTTTAAATTGCTGATATGTTTAATAAATACTATAATACGTAATATGTAAAGAAGAAGTCAATATGAGTTCTTCAATATGTAACAGAAAAGTAGTACATACAAATCACTAGATTTAATCCGAAATACTCAATCAAAATACTCAACTTCTGTATTTGTAATTTGTGTATATTATATTTTAAAGCGTAGAATATTGATGTGTATTCTCCTTCTTTGTTAGATTGATTTGTTTGCTTTATAAATATTTGTTTTATTTTTAGAAGCATAAAAGCTGCATAACAATTGGTACTCCCAATAAGCAAGTGCGAGGACTGGTGTATGCCCTCTCTAACCTTACTCCTCAATATATGAATAAATTTACTTTACTAATTAATAAATTATAAACTAAATAAATAAATGATTAATTCGTTACTATTTTTCTCACTCGCTCATGTTCCATGTCTTCAATTGTCGACGGTTACTCCGAGCCCGTCCGATCCAGCGTTGCTTTGGGCTTCGCCTTCTTGCCTTGCTCCCACACCTCGCTGTTGTTTTTTATTCTTATCATTGGTTGGTAAAGAAATGATCAGAGAAAAAGAGTGACCGATACAGACGTAATTTACAGTGATGCATTTATTTATTTTATAAATATTTCATTAAATTTATCTATTTTTGATTTTTCAATATATAAGTAAGATCTGTAATATTTCAATGCAAATTATGCTTACCACTCCCAATGCAGTAATTATTAAAAGTAATATTCGCTGAGACCGCATATTATATCGGCAGAAATCCATACGATGCATTCGCTGGCGATACATAAAATTCTAACTTTAGCGCGGTTATACTTCCTGCTTCAATTAACAAACATATCTCATTTGGGAATAATACCTTCTTTTTGACCACAAGTGACGGAGCTCTTCGTGCGTATGGGTCTTCCGAATCATATGAGTTGGGCTCAGTGGATTAAATTATTATTGACCCTATATCAAGACCAACACTTTTTATGGACAAAAAAGTGAAAAAAATGGCGATAGGGCAGGATCACTCCATGATATTGTTGAGTGATGGCAGATTGTATTGGTAAGGTGCTCATTAGCATCCGTAGTACAAAGAGTAGCGTTCATTTGAGTTGGATATATCAGCGATTCCAACGAACGAGAAGATAGTGAATATTGGGTGTGCGGCTGAGGTTGATTACATTCAGACTAATGTTTCATTGTATTATTTCAGGTTTTGTGCGTTTGGTTTGTGCGGGAAGGATTATGCAAACTAGGGCGCGTTGGACCAACCTTTGGACGTGAAGGACAACGTAACAGCAATTACTAAGTTCCAGTTCCCACCGGAGCTTATTTTTGAGACTGTGTTTTTCTACGGAGATTTTATAATAGTGCAGGATTACTACGGGAATAATTTCGCGTATGGTAACTGGCCTTGTTCTCCGTAAGCTGTTTCGCAGTTGTTTTTGGCCGATTTTTCTTTCGATTATTTGGTGCAGAACACCGATTTGAATTCTATTTTGTACATTCTCAAGAACGGGACCATTGGCGCGTGCGGTAAGGACTTCAGGTTCAGCTTGTCCAAGGATTTGCAATTTTAGCTCCCAAACATTAAGGGCAAGGTGCTCGACATAGCCTCCGGCACGAACGGCTACTACATTCTGACCGAGAATTTCTTCTACGTTTACGGCCAACTGAACGTGAACGGAGTGGTAACAATCACCAAATACGGCTGGTTTTAATTTTAAAGGATGAAGAACGTGAACAAAATCGCAACCAATTCGAAGTGGATCCTTTTGTATAATAACGGCAGCATTATCGTTAATGACACCCAAACGAACACAACCGTTTACAAAGACAACGTCACCGTTTACGTTATCGGATTTGGAGTGGTTCCGCTCTTCGTTTTAATAGGGGTCATTCTCTGGGTGGTGAACACGTGCGAGAAAAAGTACGCGCAGATGCTGCAGAAGGGGGTAAAGAGTGATTGATGGAGTCATAAGAATTTAAATATTAAATGAATGTTGTTAATTTTTTATTAATTGAAATTGGTGAAGTTCTAAAGAATAATATAAAATGATAGTATAATAGAATAAATACTATATTGAAGGCAATAATCGAATTGATAATACTCGAATTAATACATCAACCATTGTAAGAATACAGACGATCAGTTTTCAATAAATATTCTGACTATATATAAGTTATTCAAAGCTCAAAGGCTCTATTAAATCGAAAGAATACGATTTAACTTCCATTACGCATCAATATTTAAGATTTAATCTAAAGTTATGAAAATATGACAATATTTATATAAACTAGCGAATAATAATGAAAATATATTAACACTTCAACTATATGATAACTAAATAAAATGAAATTAATTCGTTGAAATAAATAACAACTTAGTTATGTGCCCACTAAACTATCATACTATTAACTCTATACAATTTCTGCGCAAGCGGAAACCAAGACTCCAGGACGATAAACCACGGAGTTTCCTTTTCAAGCGCCCACTAATTCGACGGAAGCATATTCTTCGATGCCACTATAGTGAACAAAGTAACCTACGTCGGAGCGGTTGCCGAGAACAAGCTGATGAACATGTTTTCGTTCGTTTCTCAGGGCGACATCACAGTAACTTCTTCAATCATTAACATACAGGGCGTACACTCCTCGTTTGGTTCTCTTCTGCTGGCCCAAGGAACACTGGTGGTTAATTCTTCTACTTTAGACTTTCAGTTTTCTGGAACCGGAATCGGAGGTTTGGTTTTCAGCTCGCAGGGAATTGTTTCAGACAACTGCACAATTAACTTCCTCGTGTCTGCATAACGGGGAGGTATATTCGCATACGCCGCTTTGACTTAAATAAACTTGCAGTACGTCAACACAACTGGCGCGTTTACAGTTCCAACCGTAAATTTGGTTCAAGTCTGCTAGAGTGTAGACATCATCACCTGGGAAGTGGTTATATTAACGCAAGTATTTAACAAGTGCGGGTCTGGAACCTGCAACAGCTTTTGCGACTCATTTTTCTATCTGCACTTATTGCGAAAAAACTGAAATATCATTAACCTCCGCTTAGATTTATACTGAAAGCACATATATTTATTTTGGACTTGGTAATGTGAATTGTTCATTATAAAGTAGCTTTAACAATTCAAAAATAAACATTGATATTAATATAATAGTAGGGAAAGACTATAGTTACTCAGTCTTTTGTACTAAAACAGCCTATAATAATATTATTGTTTCTGGCAATTATATTGCAAAACAAACATCGTCTTCTTATTAATTGGCGGGTGCCATATTTATGAACGATCATTTAAAGTCAACAAATATGTAAAATTGTATGTTAAAATTAAATTTTGTAACAATTAATTTCCTCCACATTTTCATATTTATAAACTGTAGAAGTTTAGATTTTACTATTTCCAATATTCGTTTCAATATATCGATGACAGCAACAACATCTTAGTACTTTGCATAATACTATGGTTTAATGTATACATTCGATGTCAATTACTTACTATTAATCAAAGACGCTTAGATATATTACAATATTACATCCACAGATATATTTGTTGGTATAACCTAATAAACTAAATATATTACAATGGTACGTTTGTTTATTTAAAATAATGTTACTAGTTCTGTCAAAAATTTTGGCATTTCATACCAACTCAATAACTCAATTTTTACTGATGTTGAATTAACAGGGTAAATTGTAAATGGATAATAATGGATAAGAGGGATATCAGAACTGCTTGGAGGATACTTTTAAATATAAAATATGACATATTCTTTGTAGTTAGACAATATAGTTAGTTCAGCGTGTAACGCACTAGTTAAAAATATGGCTGGGGCTTCTTCAGTGGTAATTAACAATATTATATTTGAGGGATACGCACGTTTGAATGCAATCAGTTTCTCTTATATAAAGGGGTCTAATTAGTGTATTACTGGTTCATAAACTGTTGGTAGAGATGGTATGTGTTATTGTTATGATACAGCAACACCGTAAATTGTAAATAGTGCTAGAGTGTGTAAATGCCCAGGTTCTTAAACATTAAAAAGCAATAAATGTGTTTGATTTTGAGATAAGATAGAGTTGTAAGTGAGAAATATTTACAAATTAATAAATGCTTGCTAAGCTTTTGAAAGACTATACTACGCTATTAATATCAATGAACCATTATTAAAATATTAAAAAATATTAGAGGGAAGCTCACTTGCTACCAATAACCACCGCATGCTGTGGCCAAAAGTAGCACTGCATTTGTACTAGGTAGAAATGCGAGCGATAAATTTGGTGTAGTGCTTCATCGGAACCGGCTGAGAACCGACTTTCCGCTTTGATTCACCAGATAATCAAGAACCAATTCTCGTTTCCGATTCATGGCCTTAAATTGGGGACAGGGAGTGGTTCGTAATTACAGGGCGAACCAACTCGGATCAAAGCTTCTCAACCGACGATAAAACTGGGTGGACCAGAAAACTGATAAGGCTTTTTGGTCAAAAGGAGTGGAGTGGAAAATATTTTAAAAGTTTCGAATATTGAAATATGTAATTAATAATAATATCCACTCCCTCCTTCATCCAAGCACTTCAAGAGTATTTTGAATCCTAAAGATGATCGCAAACGCAAAACTGAGATACAGACAGCGTGCTCTTAAAAGGAGTGGACTACCAATTAGATACAAATTCGGCCCTGCGAAGAGCTGGAATTTTGTACTGATTTAGTGTTCGGGAGCGATTCTGAATGCACCTTGGTGCTCGATTCGAGTTGATCGATGTATCGATTAGTTATCTAATTGTACAGCTACGAGAATTATGAGTAAGCCAGAATGTCTCAGTCCGGTCTGCTAATTAAGAAATTAGACAGCCACAATTTGCGTTTGTAGGATCAATCAGATATTCAAAATATTCTTGAAGTGTTTTGATCTAGAAGCAATAACAGCCACAAAACCAAGCAACTCTTTAGCATGTCATATTCCGCTTGGTTTTGTGGCTGTTATCGCTTCTATAAAAGTAAACATGTGAGTTTATTATAATAATATCAATAAATTATATCAATTAATAATATCACTTTATGAAAAGTCAAGGTAATATAGGATGGTGTTCATGTTAAATGGAGGGGGAAAAGAACAGAATGAATGTTATATAATATAACTTATATTTAACAAAAATGATATTATGATATAATTAGCTTAATTTATAAAATATTGGAAATCAAATTTCACTATTTTAATCGAATACCTATATTTTCCAAATATTTACTTCATTTAAAACTGAGAAAAATGACATACGCGGATTTCGGATTTAACTCTAATTTAAAACAGAGGACCGTGCGGGAACATAATAACACTTGCCATCCTGACTTAGAATTAAACCGTAAATTAGTGAAATTCTCAAAACGCTTGAAGAAGACTATTTCGAGTATCATGGTAGATGCAATCGTCGGGTGGGTTCATTTGGTGAAGTTATTGATCGTGGTTGAGCTAACTTTGAGTGAAGAATCGATTTATTTTTGAACTTTTCATTAATACTGGAGGAAACACCGTTCAAGCAACTCGTAGTCTTAGTTCAAAAATAAATTTAATTAATAATTCAAAATTTAATGTTCGGGAACAACAATATCCATTGGCTTGTACGTGTTCACAACATTGGTTGAGATTTTAGTATTATTTACTAAAAAATCAAGAATCTTGATTTAGTATTTGTAAACTACTGCTAATCTCCAGTTCGATAAAAGCTCGGTTTAAAAGCAATTTGGAGGGTCCTGCTGCCAATCTAAAACTGATTCTAGTTGATTGAATTAGTAGTGTAAACTTATCCAGATTGTTCTCAATAACTTTAAGCCTAGAGGGAATGCTCTGAGATAGGTGGTAAGTGTTGAGCTCAATTCACCTGTGTCATTTTCAACTCAGTGAAAAGTAGGAGCTGTTGATTGCGTGGTCCTACAATGTTACGATTACTGTCAGACTCACGAAATTAGGTGTTTGTGTAACCTTGTTTAGGGTATCGACTTGCGTATATTGCTTATAGTGATTCGTTCATTTGATCTGTTGACTAGCATTCGTTACTCAATTGGTGATGCACGAGTTGCAGTAGGTATCAGGTTCAATATGAAAGTGGTTTTTTTGATTCAAATGTAAAATTTGTTCATGCCCTCATTCAATGAGCTGCATTGCTTCTTTTCAAAAACGGAGTGGAAATCTGGATTGATCACGCTTAATACTATGTTATTTAATTAATTCAATCCATTTCTTTAAAAACTAAAATTGAGCGCTTTTCAATTTCATGCCACTATAACTAGTGAATTTTAAACTCCAAATTTAGTCTTTTTGCTTTCTTTTTGATTAAATGCTTAAAAAATGAATCAAAAAGACACTATATATCAAATCATCATATAATAATATATAATAATATATTTTGACACAATCATCTTAAAATCTTTCCAACTTAACCCAATCCTTCCCATTTAACCCAAATTTTTGTGAATGATCTCGAATCTGTAAAACTTAATAACATGTAGAATTTACAAAACTCACGACGCTTTTACATTCTAACCACCATCCTGGTAATATCTGCATCTATATTACAGTATAACATAATTGATCATATAATATTTAATTTAGTAATTATTTTAACATAATGAAAATGCCACTTCTCAGATATAAGTAATGAATTAAGAAGAATTAATGAGTAAGCTAATGCAAATCAGCCTACAAAACCCTGAATTTGACTAGAACGTGCTCTTATAATACACGAACACTCACAATAACAAGTGTGGCTACTACTTCAAGAAGGGCGATGTGTCCTTCAAGTGCATGACGTGCTCCGACAACGTGCAGACTGTCTTTTGTCACTCCTGCTTCATGAATTCCTTTCACGACGGTCATTTGTGGCGTGCGCGCATGAAATAAGCTCCCGAGGGCCAGTGCGATTGCGGGAACTCAATCGCCTTCAAACCCTCTTCCTTCTGCTCTGACCATTAATCCTCTGAGCATAATCCGTTTATTAATATTTCAAACTCAGAATTAACTGAACTTTTAATCAATTGTTTCGGATTTGTGGCATCAGTTCACTTGAATAAATGCTCCGAATAGTTTTTGAAAACAGTTCAGGGCTCAGAAATAATTCAAAACGCGGCTTCAATTGTTGTATTTTTGAGCGGAGAAAACGACATCACTCTTCAAAATGTAGTTGAAAATATAAACGACTTTTAATATATTATTAGAGAGGGAAAAATATATGATGGTTAAAATTAAGAATCGTTCTTCGGAATGATGTGCAAGACGCAAAATCCAAGCGAGGAACTAAACTTACTGTACGGCGAGATTTTACCAAGCTGCTTGTACTGCAAAGTGGCCGCGATCAGATAAATCGGACCGTACGCGCAAATCATACTAAATAATGTGAACGAAGGTATCTTCAACAACTTAGTTCAAACTCTAAGCGAGCCACTGGGGCTGTACTACGATTGGGGATTCTGCGACACGATCAGCGATATTATATTCACACGATTTTAAGAACACATTGCCAATAATAATCTCGCTGGAATGCAAGAAGATATAACCATTCTACAAGCTAACAGCTTCAATGATTGCTTGACTACCTGGAGAAGCATATTATTTAAATCCAAAAAATACCTAGCCAACTGCGTTAAAATGCAATAGATACTCATTCAACAATATTCCCTGAATCCAAACGAATAAGTAGTTTGGTCGTAAGATATTGTCAATAAATTCGCCAGCCACATGTACTTCTACAATATCATGTTCGCAGATCGCGGTTGGTAAGGTTATTTAAAAATTGGATAAACCGCTGATGTAAAACTGTTATCAGAGGCGCACATGAAAAGAAATAATATTGACGCCAGTCTTTTATAACAAGAAACATACGACCATCTGATCGAGTAGGCAAAATACATGTTATAAGCCTATCTAGAAACTTTTGTGGATTTTGATTTACTGGATTAAAAACCTTTGTAATCTATTCCAAGCATCTATATTTAGTAATTTATTGTTGATGTAGCTATCGAATACCAAGTTAGCATCAAAAGCTTGATTTTGTTAATTATAACTTGTATATCAGATTTAAACGAAGAAGAGGTTGTCTAAATGCTTGTAGAACCAATTATAAGACAAAATTTATGGTATTTATACGTTGAAAACAATTTGATGCACAAATAAAACGCGATAGACTTTGGAAGATTTATGAATTACTTTGAATAAGATATTTGTAACAAAATACCGCAATTCAATAGCTATTTCGTCGTATCGAAATTTCTACATGAATACCCAGTTCTTATACACGATATTATTTTGAATGTTTTCACCAAGAACTTTTCAGACCACCCAATTATAATTGTAGATTACGTTTCAATTCTCAATTTTATTCCCCGACCACAATTCAACCGAAATTTCCTTTCAAAATTAATAATCAATTAAGATTTTAAAAAATATACTTTGTAAGGCATACTTGATAAAGCATTTCCAAAATATTATACATGTGAAGACGTTTATGCAGTTCTCCACGTGCAGTTCTACTAATTCCTTTAAGACGTTGGTTGTACTCCTTAAACGGTTCAATTCAGACGAACAACATTTTACAGGCAGACGAACATAATTTGTACATTTTCTAAATCTGTTTCAGTATACTAATTTACATACTCATGATATACCACCAATAAGTTATCATCTTAGTAATAGTACCACTAGATTCGTATCGAATTTGCTGGTATGAAAATTTATTAAACGAACTCAATACACATTTAGTCATTCGATTCTCACACCGCTGTTTACAAAGTGGTCATCTTTTACTAGAATCAGAACAATTTTTAATTCAGATTCGTTTTAATAAATACAGGAGTCTGTTAATAGCTGTGGAGATGTATAAGATGAATCTTCAAATACTGCAAATCACGAGATTAAATCCAAAGTAAACATAATTTGTATTCGCATTTTGTAATTTGTGCATATTTCCTATTTATTATTTTTATAGTGTCGATGTATTCTCCACATCAATATGAGCTACCACAAGTGGACGCTGCCAGAAGAACGGGTTTTCCGAGAGGCCCTCGTCAAGTTCGGCCAGAGGTGGGACGTGATCCAGCACAGCCTCCTCCCGCACATCAGCGTGAAGAGCATGAAGAACAAGTACTACCAGAAGATGCACCAGAATCTCCAGAGCGCCCAGGAGGACTCGAGCGCCCAGAGCCGGGTGTCGGACGAGCAGCTGTACGCGATCATTTAGAACATCGTGCTGCAGAACTAGTGAGAGATACTTTGAATTGACTGTAATCTATTAATAGTGGCTCAATATTAAAACAATATAGTTCAGAATACTATTCTTGCTGTTATATTAAAATTTGGTCAATCTCGGATTATTAAATTTATTGGAGTCTTGGTCGCGAATAATAGCTTACAAGTAGAATTCGGACACATCAGATTAAAACCGCTGTCATTCTAAGCAGTATCAAATCTCTGAAAATGGTACTCAATATTAAAGTTGAGATTCTACTAATTCCCTTTAAGGACGTTGGTTGTACTCCTTAAACGGTTCAATTCAGACGAACAACATTTACAGGCAATTGAACATAATTTGTGCAATTTTCTAAATCTGTTTCAGTACTAATTTACATACTCCATGATATACACCAATAAAGTTATCATCTTTTTTAATAGTACCACTGAACTGGCATCGAATTTGCTGAGCATGAAAATTATTAAACCCAGGCCAATACACATTTGGTCATTCGATTCTCCTACTTTGTTTACGTGGTCATCTTTACTAGAATCAGAACAGTTTTTAATTCCAGATTCGTTTTTAATAAATACGATCTATTAATAGCTGGCCAGAATGGATCTATAATACCTGTCAGATTAAATCCAAAGTAAACATAATTTGTATTCGCATTTTGTAATTTGTGCATATTTCCTATTTATTATTTTTATAGCGTCGATGTATTCTCCACATCAATATGAGCTACCACAAGTGGACGCTGCCAGAAGAACGGGTTTTCCGAGAGGCCCTCGTCAAGTTCGGCCAGAGGTGGGACGTGATCCAGCACAACCTCCTTCCGCACATCAGCGTGAAGAGCATGAAGAACAAGTACTACCAGAAGATGCACCAGAATCTCCAGGGCGCCCAGGAGGACTCGAGCGCCCAGAGCCGGGTGTCGGACGAGCAGCTGTACGCTATTATTTAGAACATCGTGCTGCAGAACTAGTGAGAGATACTTTGAATTGACTGTAATCTATTAATAGTGGCTCAATATTAAAACAATATAGTTCAGAATACTATTCTTGCTGTTATATTAAAATTTGGTCAATCTCGGATTATTAAATTTATTGGAGTCTGGTTCGCGAATAATAGCTTACAAGTAGAATTCGGACACATCAGATTAAAACCGCTGTCATTCTTAAAGCGGTATCAAATCTCTGAAAATGAATTGCACCAGTAATAAGTTGAGATTCTACTAATTCCTTTAAGACGTTGGTTGTACTCCTTAAACGGTTCAATTCAGACGAACAACATTTTACAGGCAGACGAACATAATTTGTACATTTTCTAAATCTGTTTCAGTATACTAATTTACATACTCATGATATACCACCAATAAGTTATCATCTTAGTAATAGTACCACTAGATTCGTATCGAATTTGCTGGTATGAAAATTTATTAAACGAACTCAATACACATTTAGTCATTCGATTCTCACACCGCTGTTTACAAAGTGGTCATCTTTTACTAGAATCAGAACAATTTTTAATTCAGATTCGTTTTAATAAATACAGGAGTCTGTTAATAGCTGTGGAGATGTATAAGATGAATCTTCAAATACTGCAAATCACGAGATTAAATCCAAAGTAAACATAATTTGTATTCGCATTTTGTAATTTGTGCATATTTCCTATTTATTATTTTTATAGCGTCGATGTATTCTCCACATCAATATGAGCTACCACAAGTGGACGCTGCCAGAAGAACGGGTTTTCCGAGAGGCCCTCGTCAAGTTCGGCCAGAGGTGGGACGTGATCCAGCACAACCTCCTCCCGCACATCAGCGTGAAGAGCATGAAGAACAAGTACTACCAGAAGATGCACCAGAATCTCCAGGGCGCCCAGGAGGACTCGAGCGCCCAGAGCCGGGTGTCGGACGAGCAGCTGTACGCTATTATTTAGAACATCGTGCTGCAGAACTAGTGAGAGATACTTTGAATTGACTGTAATCTATTAATAGTGGCTCAATATTAAAACAATATGCCATATAGTTCAGAATACTATTCTTGCTGTTATATTAAAATTTGGTCAATCTCGGATTATTAAATTTATTGGAGTCTTGGTCGCGAATAATAGCTTACAAGTAGAATTCGGACACATCAGATTAAAACCGCTGTCATTCTTAAAGCGGTATCAAATCTCTGAAAATGAATTGCACCAGTAATAAGTTGAGATTCTACTAATTCCTTTAAGACGTTGGTTGTACTCCTTAAACGGTTCAATTCAGACGAACAACATTTTACAGGCAGACGAACATAATTTGTACATTTTCTAAATCTGTTTCAGTATACTAATTTACATACTCATGATATACCACCAATAAGTTATCATCTTAGTAATAGTACCACTAGATTCGTATCGAATTTGCTGGTATGAAAATTTATTAAACGAACTCAATACACATTTAGTCATTCGATTCTCACACCGCTGTTTACAAAGTGGTCATCTTTTACTAGAATCAGAACAATTTTTAATTCAGATTCGTTTTAATAAATACAGGAGTCTGTTAATAGCTGTGGAGATGTATAAGATGAATCTTCAAATACTGCAAATCACGAGATTAAATCCAAAGTAAACATAATTTGTATTCGCATTTTGTAATTTGTGCATATTTCCTATTTATTATTTTTATAGTGTCGATGTATTCTCCACATCAATATGAGCTACCACAAGTGGACGCTGCCAGAAGAACGGGTTTTCCGAGAGGCCCTCGTCAAGTTCGGCCAGAGGTGGGACGTGATCCAGCACAGCCTCCTTCCAAATATCAGCGTGAAGAGCATGAAGAACAAGTACTACCAGAAGATGCACCAGAATCTCCAGAGCGCCCAGGAGGACTCGAGCGCCCAGAGCCGGGTGTCGGACGAGCAGCTGTACGCGATCATTTAGAACATCGTGCTGCAGAACTAGTGAGAGATACTTTGAATTGACTGTAATCTATTAATAGTGGCTCAATATTAAAACAATATAGTTCAGAATACTATTCTTGCTGTTATATTAAAATTTGGTCAATCTCGGATTATTAAATTTATTGGAGTCTTGGTCGCGAATAATAGCTTACAAGTAGAATTCGGACACATCAGATTAAAACCGCTAACATTCTTAAAGCGGTATCAAATCTCTGAAAATGAATTGCACCAGTAATAAGTTGAGATTCTACTAATTCCTTTAAGACGTTGGTTGTACTCCTTAAACGGTTCAATTCAGACGAACAACATTTTACAGGCAGACGAACATAATTTGTACATTTTCTAAATCTGTTTCAGTATACTAATTTACATACTCATGATATACCACCAATAAGTTATCATCTTAGTAATAGTACCACTAGATTCGTATCGAATTTGCTGGTATGAAAATTTATTAAACGAACTCAATACACATTTAGTCATTCGATTCTCACACCGCTGTTTACAAAGTGGTCATCTTTTACTAGAATCAGAACAATTTTTAATTCAGATTCGTTTTAATAAATACAGGAGTCTGTTAATAGCTGTGGAGATGTATAAGATGAATCTTCAAATACTGCAAATCACGAGATTAAATCCAAAGTAAACATAATTTGTATTCGCATTTTGTAATTTGTGCATATTTCCTATTTATTATTTTTATAGTGTCGATGTATTCTCCACATCAATATGAGCTACCACAAGTGGACGCTGCCAGAAGAACGGGTTTTCCGAGAGGCCCTCGTCAAGTTCGGCCAGAGGTGGGACGTGATCCAGCACAGCCTCCTTCCAAATATCAGCGTGAAGAGCATGAAGAACAAGTACTACCAGAAGATGCACCAGAATCTCCAGAGCGCCCAGGAGGACTCGAGCGCCCAGAGCCGGGTGTCGGACGAGCAGCTGTACGCGATCATTTAGAACATCGTGCTGCAGAACTAGTGAGAGATACTTTGAATTGATTAATTTTTACTTATCTTTACTACTAAATAATATCAGATATGCAGAACTATTGAGAGAATTATAATTAGTGAGAGAATTATTGTTTGTTTAGTTTACAAATACTGTGAATATAAATAGTGTAATATTATTGTACTATGGATAAAATTCACACAGTACTTATAGAATTAATATTTGAACGTAATCAAATACATTTGCATGGATTAAGTAAATGATAATACGTTTGAAGCAGAAAACATCTTTCTAACGAATTGCGGCGTAAATTAATTCAATTGAAAGTGAATTACACATTGGCGATAAGTTGAGATTTAACTAATTCTAACTCAACAAGTCAGGAAACACGAGAGAATATCTTAATATGCAAATCTGTTATATAACGACTGCTGTTATATTAAACATAATGGATTTAAAAATATTGCTCAATACAAGCTCCACTCAATAAATAAAATCATTATAATTAACAAAAATTGCTCACTGTGAACTTTCACCGTTAAAGAATAGTTAGAATAAATTAGCAATTTTATCAGTAAAAGAGACATGGTTATTGTTTTTAATTAAATACTGTGTCAAATTCTACTTCATTAAGTTCATTCTTTACTTCTATAGAATTCGTTTATCTTTCATCTAATTTAATAAAGTAATAGGAATGTTGATATCTCTGATTTAATTAGCTATTTTTAAAATATTGATATTCAATTAAGGATTCTTTTCTTAATCGTACATATATTGTGTATATGAACTTAAATATGATTTTTAATATTTTAAATGCGAAGCTTAATATTATTTACCTTGAACATACTGCTTAAAGTTAGGATGTCCTTATATCGCCGAGAAGTCTTAAATACAGTTTTCACTTATATCCAAAGCAGTGAGTTAAGTTAATTTTTCTAAAGGATCTAAATAAATAATTTAATTTCCAGCTAGACTCAATTCCTACAAATTCGTCAGACGTCTTAAAACATCAATATTGCACAAAGAACATGAATCAAAATCAATTTTAATAAGTTATTTACAATATTAAAGCATTGTTATGTCAAGATTACGTTTATTTATACATATTTGCTTTAAGTTTTAAAATGCAGCAATATTATCAATGTGTTAATTATTGAGCGAAGCACTATCTTCAAGTGTAATAACTTCAAGATTAGGTAAATATAAATCATCAAGCTTCTTAATTTTACTTCTATGTGTAATAAATTCTGTTATCGTTTCACTATTAATACATGGGATATTATTACATTATGTTAATATAACTTTTTGCAGCTATTTTAGATATTAAAAAGAGTTAAAAGTTGATATATCTACGTCATAATTTGTTATATAAATTTCTCTTAAATTTGAAAATATATTGAGATTTACACAAAATTGTTTCATTGAATATTCATTGTATTTAGCTTATTTGCTTTAAATATTTAATATCTCGAGGTTCTACAACTAGAATTCATTCATACTCTTAAACTCACAATTGTAAATTTTTAATTCTTTTACATAATCCTGTTTTAAAGCCGGTACATTATTACAATCACAAATCTCAAGTTTTTTAATATCGAAAATTTAAACATATTCTAATATATATTGTTCTATTATATTTTAAACTACTAAAACTCCATTTTTTGGTATTAAACAATGTTAAAAATTTACTTCTGTTAATTTGTTCAATTTGAACACTTTTTATACGAACTCTAAAGCACTATTATTTTGAATGTGCATCGAGCTTAACTCTAATTGTGGTAGTTATCTCAATTATTGAATTACCTCTATTTACCAACATTAACTGAGAGTTAGATATTATAGTTTTGAACAAGATGCTATATTACTGATATACTTAATGTTGCTTGGCTGATAATTTTATATATACAATTATTTGATATAATTATTATTCTAACCCTAATCTGAAATATTTAATATTTTTAGTTCTGTGTATTGTTAAAGATTAATACTATTTATTCTACAATCAATGATAACAAGTTCTTAAATCGATTTGCTTAATATTTATGGGTTAATATTGGAACATTTATACAAGCAAACTTTTATCAGACTGTTTATATTTTGTAATGGTGTGATATCCACTAAAAACCCAGTCAAATTAATCTCTCTAATAAACTTCAAATTAGTAATACTTTGTAAACATATTGTACTTAAAGCAATTGTCTCTTATAAATAAATATTTTAATTATAATAAATATTATTTTTACCATATTGATCTGTTTGACTAAATATTATTGTTAACCTTTCGAGATTCGTCAGATCTTGAAGATCGATTTAAGTGCAAACACAATTGGTTATAATTAATTCGTTGACAGAATTACTGCTTAGTTTTGTTACTATACAGTCTTTAATTTCAAGTCGTTTAATGTCAAAATTATTTAATACATTAATATTTATTATTTGTTTCAGGTATTAAATTAACATTTATTTATTCTATAGCTAAATATAAATAATATTTCCGTCGCGAATACAGCATTCGTTTAAATTTGCGCAAGACGTGAATATGTCTAAGTTTGGGAGACCTGCATTTATTAAGCCCAATTTTTAAACTGTAGATAAAAAGAATAAAGTGGACGCATCATTAATTGTGCAATTGTTGTTTTCGATGTAGAGTTCTTGTAATTTAGAAGATTTTACTAAATTCTAAATTTAATTGAACTCAATTAAACCAACACATTATATAGCTTTCAAATTGAGTACTTTTAGGTTTTCAAGATTAGACTCCTCCATCATAATTGGTTTGGAATTGTTTATAACTTATTGCATATCAAAGCCGTTTTATTATACTAATTATTTAAGTATAGTAATCTCCTTTACTGACGAACTTTCTAGTTTTGGGATGTTTAAAACATTTTAAAAGATAAGTTTATCTGGAGAGCTACTTTAAAGCACTTATTGAATTTTGATTACATTTTCTTAGTCAATGCATACTTCGTTAGCTTAATCATTTATCATAACTTATTATGTATTATGTTTATTGGTGAATTCTTCTATAGCGTTGTTAAAATTTTGTATCTTAAACTATCCTTTGAGTTTTAATACATTTTCTTGTTCACTATTATTAATATTCACTTATTTTGTTTAACTTTAATCTTATTTAACGGGTTAATTATTGATTTTATTTATGTTAATATAATTATACTAACTTAATGGCTTCAGTCGCTTTGAAGCTTTAAGAGCGTTAGTTAGATTTTGCATGTGTTTGGAATGGAATAACAAAATTAATGCTCTATAATGATCTAAATAATTTTATTTTTCTTCTACTCATTTCATGTAATTTTGAATATTTAATAATATTTAGTTTTAAATGAGGAATGAAACTAAATTGTTGAAAACTGTTAATGAGAATGCTATATCATCAGTTGTAACTTGATACTTCAAATACCGTATAACCCATGAAAAAATCATTAAATAGAATCTCAGTGTAGTTTATATGTGTAAGGTATCCAAAACGACGATCTACATGATAAACTATATGATGAAGATAGTTAAATATGAAAAGGTTACCCCTTAAGAGCGAGGTAATGTAACAAAATAAACTTTACGAAATATTTTCTTAATTTAAAGGTCACTTTCCGATCACCTTGCGCACCTTCTCTATTTCCTCGGCCAGATTTTCGTTCCCGTTTATTTCGCCCAGTTTTAAGTCCTCGAACTCCGGGAAAGAGCCCTTGACCCTTTTAATGGAGTAGAAAACGAACAGGAACCAGTTCTTACAGGCTAAGAAGTGCTCCTAATTATTCGCTTGTTATATAAATTGTTGGAGCTCTGTTAATACTTCTGAGAGCTTGGAGAAACCAAGGTCGGCCTGTTTTTATAGGATGTCTGACAATTACTTCGTTTATTAGAGGGTTTGGAAGACATAGTTCAGCTTGGACTCGATCAGCTCATTCGGGCAGAGCTACGGAGCTAAAACTTAAAGTGGAGCATTTACAAGATTTATAAATTATGACTACTATAAAATTACTTGAGGGGTGCAAATCTAGTCAAGAGGGACGAAAGACACTTCCATACCATTGTTCGTTAAACAAAGAATAAGGCCCTCGTCGGATTTTACACAGCTCACAGCCTGGTAATCCACATCAGCGGGTAATTTGAGCTGCGTGAAGTAGTCCACCGCGTCAAAGTGCTGGGGCGAAGACAGATTCCAATAGAACTTATCAAAATGTTGCGTGTATATTCCGCGGCTGTGCAATAGCTCAACTTTCTCGTAGGTTAAGTTGTGCGCTACGTACAGCAGGTCGTTCGAGTCCACCACGCACAAATCGGCTCCGAAAGTGACTTGAATGAAATCTTCGAAGTATTGGTCAACTACGAACCCAAATTGTGCGTTAATATAGTCGTATTTATTTAAATCTTTTAATATAACTGCGTGTCCAACTTTGAGCTCTTCTGGGTCAACTTCCTGTTTAATCTTTGGTACGTATGGTTTCTGCTCGATAACTACCAGTGACGGGTCGAAATCTGTTGTTTTTTCGTAGCTAGCTTCGTAGTCCTTCTCCAGGTTCTCGTACAGCTTATCAGTGGTGCAGTAATAAGTGTATATTGGACACCTGCTGGGGTTTGTAACGTTTTCGAACTTGTTTATCCCGCCCTCTGTGTAGTGAACGCACTTGAACTGATTGTTGTTGATGGTGAACGTTTTGCTCTCAAAGGGGAAAACGGACATCGGATTCTGCAAGTACTCGTAGTGTTTGTTCTGTTTAACGAGTTCTGCGAAGAACTGCATTGGAATTTCTGGTTAATTCGCTGCGATAAATTGTTGTTATTGCTCTTTGAGCACTTACTCAACGAATTCGTGGTAAAACATAAGAAAATGCTGAGTTATTGGTGTTTAAACAAACTACAAAAGGTCTTTGATGTAAATAACCTAGTCGTTGCAGGAATGGCAATACACTGAGAAGTTATTGTCAAGAATTCCAATTGAAGGAAGCCTAGAATCACAAGTCTAACACTTAATATAAGGCAGCAAAATCTGGTTGTCGCGCGTCTCCGTTAAAATAAGACTAGACACAAAATACTTTGGTTCAAGAACCTCGAAATCCTACTATATCCTTGTTACCAAGCAATCAGATAGTTTGTCCAAAATTGCTGAACACGTGTCATCAAAATTCTAAAGCACTTACAACATGACTTTGTAAAATACTGTGTTCACATTCGCTGGAGAATCGGAAGGTTCAAATGTTTTTACGAACTCAAGTAGCTTATCCATTTAGAGGAGTGGATAATCGATGTATTTACAATATTATCAAATAATTATTGAATTACCATTTCAATCAACTTTCTTACTATATTTCTAACGGAAATATAGTCAACCACCTTTAGTCACGGTGGGCGGACGATATTCCGCGAGTAAGATAAGGGGTATCTACCGGAGATGTTATAAGTTAAAAACTATTTCTAGCATGCGTAGACCCAATACTATTCGAACTCGACGAAAAAGGATACAGAGCCGTAATGTACGCAGATGATTTGACTGTTCTCCACAAAAGAGGAGAATATCATCAAACTGTTGAGTTACTCGCAAATATGTTCCAAAAAATCGGACTAGTGATTAACAAAGACAAATGCGAAGGAACCGACCCCAGCTCAGGAAACACAACAGGTGTTATTGAATTCCTTGGACAAAATATCGGAATCAACTCTGAACCGATAGCAGTTCAAATACAGAAATAACTCCAAACCAGGATTAAGGCATTATAAAAATACGATATTCCAAAATTCTACTAATATCTTATTTTCAAACAATGTATTATCCCCTCAGCAAACTACGGTCCCTTCCTCGAAGCTTCCATAACTGAAACCCAACTGGCTGATGCGAAAGATAAATACGATTACATCGACATCATGCTAGCAAAAGCTATATGCAGAAGCTATGGAAGAAATCCTCGAATCAGATCTTCCAACCAAAGATCTACTCGATGTCATGATACTCAGCAAGGACGACGGGGGCTTAGACTTAATAACTCCGGAGCATATTTCGATCTAATGATTCAAAATAGGGACATGGCGTTCCAAGATCCGACTAAAGTAAATAAGGAAACGAGAGACTTCTTCTCCAAAAACTAGAAGAAAACTAGTAGAAGTAAAACTGGGTCATTGCCTGGATAACTACTACTAAATCACAAACAAAGGGTTCTAATATTTAGTTGACATGAGATTCAACAAAAAGCAAAAATACGTAAGCTTAGATACAAAATGTGATCTTTGCAACTGCAAGAATGACATCTACCACGAGCTTAATTGTAAAAAGCTTCAAAGAAATCACATCTTAACACATGATTACTTTGTTAGATAGCTGGCCGATAAAATGATTGACGCCAACAAAGTTAGAGAAGTCAAAGAAGTTAGCAAGAATAATAACAACAGAACTGACCAAAAACACAAAGCCGACATATCTTTCATAAAAGATGGCAAACAACAGTTCTTTGACATAGGCATATCCTGGGACACCGAGAGATACTTCGCTGTGAAACAAAAGCATTATCAAACGGAAACTGTCAATGGTTAGCCTATTACTTGCACTCCAATTATTATCGGAAAAGATACGACGGTCCATCCAGAATCATTAGCCGCACTTCGACAAGTAGGTATCGAAGATTCATGGTTATACCAGTAAGTTGGAATCCTAATGTCCAACTACAGAGAACAAACAGACTATGTTTTCAGGAAAAAGACTAGAAAAGCACAAGATCAACCAAAAGAACTAAACATATATGAAATTGATCAAACAGAGGAATTTAGCAGTATTCCAGTCAATGAGACAACAAACTCAAACGCTGGAACACAAAACACTAGCGTAAAACCTAAGAAGGTAACTAAGTAAAAATCTCAAGTGCAGCATAGCCAAGAGATCCAAGCCAAGATGAACACATAAACTCAACCATCTTAGGTCACCAAGAATACAGATAACACCTAGACGAACCAAGGTGCAATTAATATTCAAAAACAAGTTGTTGTGAACAATTTCAATTGCAACAACACTAGATATAACCAAAGAATCAAAATACCAACAAAAGCGAAGCAGTGAGAAAATCTCAAACTCTATAAACCTAACCCAAGCAAGCTCCCTAAACTCAAATTAAAAGAAAACACTTTGGCATGAAAACTCTTGAATTTTTAAGAGACCAAGACATAAAAATTGAACGTCAAATAGAAACCGATCTTACCGAGTAAGACATTAAAATCGAGAGAGATGTTCAAACAGTGAGTTAAATTGAAGAGCAAGCTAGCGAAATTAGACAGATGGTCGCGTAAGAAAAGTTTGAGCCCGAACTATACTAGAAAAGATTATGCAGCGAACTTGAAGATATTATACAGAACTACGCAGAAGACCACGCAAACATGAAGATCACGAAGATATAATCCAACTTGATGATTATTGTGTAGTCCTTCTACAAGAGAAATCTCATATCTAGAGATCATTGCGGAATATTCTAGTAAAAAATTAAATCTCTGAAGAAAATCGAGAACATTGAAGATATCTTGAAACAGAGAGAATAAAACCTACCTGCCCAGTAGGAACAGCCCAAGAGTATAAACGAAAGTTAAGTGAGTGGGATATATATTTCTAACGGAAATTGAATGTGTATTATGGGTAAATTTTCACCATAGTACATAAATATACTACATAAATATTTATGAGATTACACTTTTTATATTCAAAGTATCTATAAGTTAGTTAACAAACAAGAATTCTCTCACTAGTTCTGCAACAAAATATTCTAAATGATCGCGTACAGCTGCTCGTCCGACACCCGGCTCTGGACGCTCGAGTCCTCCTGGGCGCTCTAGAGATTCTGGTGCATCTTCTGGTAGTACTTGTTCTTCATGCTCTTCACACTGATATTTGGAAGGAGGCTGTGCTGGATCACGTCCCACCTCTGGCCGAACTTGACGAGGGCCTCTCGGAAAACCCGTTCTTCTGGCAGCGTCCACTTGTGGTAGCTCATATTGATGTGGAGAATGCAAGTTGTTACTAATAGAACCTGAAAATATAAAAATATGCAAAAGTGAAATACACAAATTATGTATTTGATTTGTATACTTTTTATTTAATCTTGCGATTTGCAGTATTCGCTCTTAAATACATGTAGCGCTGCGATGTTCGTTCAATATGTTTCCTGTATTTATTAAAACGAATCTTAGATTTAAAATTTGTATTTTGATTCTATTTTGATTCTAGTATGACACTGTTAAAACACTGATATAAATGATATACTAAATTAATGCAATCACAAATTATTACATTGAACTTTTAATAAAGTGACATACTAATAATTCGATATGAACAGTTAAATGTTTTACCCAGTGATTCATTATGTTTAGTGTACTATTGATTAAATTGATTTAAAACATCATAAAACAGATTTGCGATTAACTTAATCATATTTAGTCAGTAATCTAACGAAAAGCTAGCTGGTTCGAATTTGCTCAATCTCATCTTATAGTCAATGTATAAATCATTTTCAATGGAATTAATTCCGTGGTTAGAATTGAAGGGAGACTTTCCATTTACTATTAACCACCAATGGGATTGAGTTTGTATTATACCAAAAGAATACGATGTGATAAGTTATGTCCTCTAAAGTCATAATGGTCTATAGAATCCAAAAGTTGATCTAATCACAGAGTGTTCTTTCCAAGAATATATATTTAAACTTCTAAAAATATAACAAGTATTTGTGAAGCAAACAAACAAGAATTCTCTCACTAGTTCTGCAGCACGATGTTCTGGATGATCGCGTACAGCTGCTCGTCCGACACCCGGCTCTGGACGCTCGAGTCCTCCTGGCCGCCCTGGAGATTCTGGTGCATCTTCTGGTAGTACTTGTTCTTCATGCTCTTCACACTGATATTTGGAAGGAGGCTGTGCTGGATCACGTCCCACCTCTGGCCGAACTTGACGAGGGCCTCTCGGAAAACCCGTTCTTCTGGCAGCGTCCACTTGTGGTAGCTCATATTGATGTGGAGAATGCAAGTTGTTACTAATAGAACCTGAAAATATAAAAATATGCAAAAGTGAAATACACAAATTATGTATTTGATTTGTATACTTTTTATTTAATCTTGCGATTTGCAGTATTCGCTCTTAAATACATGTAGCGCTGCGATGTTCGTTCAATATGTTTCCTGTATTTATTAAAACGAATCTTAGATTTAAAATTTGTATTTTGATTCTATTTTGATTCTAGTATGACACTGTTAAAACACTGATATAAATGATATACTAAATTAATGCAATCACAAATTATTACATTGAACTTTTAATAAAGTGACATACTAATAATTCGATATGAACAGTTAAATGTTTTACCCAGTGATTCATAATGTTTAGTGTACTATTGATTAAATTGATTTAAAACATCATAAAACAGATTTGCGATTAACTTAATCATATTTAGTCAGTAATCTAACGAAAAGCTAGCTGGTTCGAATTTGCTCAATCTCATCTTATAGTCAATGTATAAATCATTTTCAATGGAATTAATTCCGTGGTTAGAATTGAAGGGAGACTTTCCATTTACTATTAACCACCAATGGGATTGAGTTTGTATTATACCAAAAGAATACGATGTGATAAGTTATGTCCTCTAAAGTCATAATGGTCTATAGAATCCAAAAGTTGATCTAATCACAGAGTGTTCTTTCCAAGAATATATATTTAAACTTCTAAAAATATAACAAGTATTTGCAAAGTAAACTATCTAAACAAACAAAGTATCTCTCACTAGTTCTGCAGCACGATGTTCTGGATGATCGCGTACAGCTGCTCGTCCGACACCCGGCTCTGGACGCTCGAGTCCTCCTGGCCGCCCTGGAGATTCTGGTGCATCTTCTGGTAGTACTTGTTCTTCATGCTCTTCACACTGATATTTGGAAGGAGGCTGTGCTGGATCACGTCCCACCTCTGGCCGAACTTGACGAGGGCCTCTCGGAAAACCCGTTCTTCTGGCAGCGTCCACTTGTGGTAGCTCATATGTTATGGTGTGGAGAATACATAGCATTATTTATCTAACTGGCAAACTACACAGATTATGATTTATAAATAGAAAATTTGTTTTCTGTATTTATTTTTGAGATTTGAAGTATTATTAGTTTTCAATAAATACACGAACAGTCAATTATAATATTTATAGTATTTATTAATACCACAATCTTAATTAATAAATGTGTACTCAAATTATCACAGAATATTATTGATTAACGATACAATACTACGTTTACAATATTTTATAAATTTCAGTTTTGAGTACTTCTTTAATAAATTTTCTTTGAAATCTGAGTATTACTAAATAAATATGATAAATGTGATAACGTGTGATATATATGTAAATAAGCCGTGGGAGCTGCAACTAACCACGTTACGCCCAAGTCTTTTTGCTTTCTTTTTGATTAAATGCTCAAAAAATGAATCAGAAAGACACTATATATCAAATCATCATATAATAATATATAATAATAACGATTAGGCTTGGCGTTTCGACGTTAGAGCTGAAGAGGCATTGCTGAAATACCAGCTTTGTTTAGTGTGGTCGATGATGGGTTCATTTGATCGCGCTTCTCGTTCCTCGCCGCATCCCACTTCCTGAGATGCGGCTCGGCCAAATCGGTTGCGGAAGGTAAAATCCCCCGGTTCAAAGTGCTGAGCTGCCGTCAAGGATCGGTATGGCTAAGGGCATGCCATCAACGAGCCTTCAGGATTGGAAAGCGGCAACCGCTCCATTGCTTCCTTAGAAACGCAGATGGTACGACACAGGTGGATTCCCGTATAGATCGGCTTGCACGAAGCAGCCGCGTTACGCCCCTGGATGCTTGTACCCGAGTCGTTGGTTGCCTTGGCTGCGGAGGTGCGCCTAACGTACATAGGTGTATCTAAAACTAATGATCATTCGCATGAACTTACAGTTCCTGTACAGAAGACGAACTAGTATAAACGAAAGTTAAGTGAGTGGGATATATAAATTGATGAAATATCATAATGAAATTAACTTATCTCAAAAAATTCAAAAATTGGTATGTTCTTTTTGATTTTAAGGATTCATTTCAACTTGAGCTTTGAATTTGTTTTTTACTGTAAAGTACTGTGTGTTAAAGATATTTAACTATTTTAGATCGTCTTTTTGGGATACCTTACACATGTCTTTTGAAAATAAATATCAACTTGTATAATAATATTATTGATTATTGCTAGTTATCCACATCAAAATCAATAAAATATATGCTTTTGCATATCGATTAATATAATAGTACGGCTATAATACCATATATCTTCATTCTAAATGTATTGGTGCAAAGCAACTTTAATTACTATATATTATTTATAAATTTGAAAGAAGATCGATTTTACCCTAAATCTATATTTCAATTTTGTTATATTATGTTATTAACACAACTGACAATAAAGGTGTGAACCATGACGTTTGTTTTATAATAGAGATGGGTAATTTGGCGTGGGAATTGCAAAACTGACGTGGTAATTAATGATGGACGTGGTAATTTTGCCAATTATTTCATACTTAGCAAATATGTTATATTTGCAGGTTTCCAGTGAGCTATAAGTTAAAACCCATTTTTTACAGATTTTAGCTGAAAATAAAGACAAATTAGCCCTATTTAGAATAATTATTACGAAGTTAAAATATTTATAAAATACTCAAAATTTTAGAGTTTTTTCATCATAAAAATACATTTTGCAGGATAATTATAATATTTAAAACAGATTTATTCAATTTTAACATGTTTTGGGTTTCAATAAATATAAGAATTTAGGCTGTAATATTTATTGTTAATTAGAGGTGGAATAAAATTTAATATGATGTCACAATATATACTAGATCAATTATTATCGTCCACCTACACCACATTTTGGAATGAGCTAAAAATGCAAAAAATGACTACTCACAACTTTCATGATCGAAAATTTTAAATTACCACGTACAATTACCACGTCGTGGTCGGACGTGGACCAAATCGGACGTTATACGTGGAATTACCCAACTCTAGTTTTATAAAAGTCACACATATGTGTTATAAGTAAAAAGGGACATGTGGTATAAACTAGAACTTGTAGTATGTTTGTTCTTGATTAAATTACTTATACAGTTAAATTACAATACATATCCAGTTAAATTTATTAAATATATAAGATTGTTAAAAAGTTTAATAAGTAAACTCGAGAATATAGCTTAACAACATACTATATCATTAATATACAATAAATATATTAATCCACTCCAATATTTAAAATGCTTTTAACTATAATTCATTGTACTAGACTAGACCTTACAAAATTATCATGCGAAGAAGGCTTTGTCTTTTACAAATAAAACTTTAACAAGACCTATCAATAAGATGAAAAAATGCACTTTGATATCTTTTGTTCAAACTTTTTAATAGTAGTCGAACTTTTGGAAACCAATCCGTACCTTCCTATCGGTTTAGTTCCAATGATGGACTGCAATGTGGATAACCACGTTGAATAATAAACTGGCGGTCTATATAAGATGAAAGTCGCTAAAAATGATTATTGTTCAACTGTTAACCCACTTCCAAATTTAGTTACTGACAAAATATATCCATCTATAGACCTTAGAGAAATGAGGTTAGTGACTCCAACAAAAGCCCAAGGAAATAGCGGTTGTTGCTATGCTTTTCAAACGATGGCCATCATGGAAAACGGTATTCTTAGAGACAAAAAGAATTTGAACGCTTTCTGGCAAGCTAAAGCGGATGCGTCAACATTGAACTTATCTGAACAATATCTTTTATCAAATTCATTTTGCGATACTTGTCGATATTGTGGCGGGGGTAATTTCGTGATATAAACATATATCATGGTTCCTGGAAATAAATAACAATTAACACCTCCTAGAAATCCAATTCCAACTATTGAGCTGAATGATAATTATCCATTTGACTATGTCACATATCAAGCCAATTGGACTGCAGGAATTTATCTGCCAACGAAACTATCAGTTGAAAACCAATTACTTCCAATCAAGCTTTTCAGCAATTCTGGACTGTATGCAGCCTGGTGTAATCAAGGTGCAAAGGTAACACCAGTTGTTAAAATATTTGATGATGATGCTTCAACTTTCAACGCAACAACTATTGCTACTTTGAAGTCATATTTGTCCAGAGGTATTGCAGTTGCTATATCCATGCTTGTCGGTTCAGGAGATCCTAAAATAATATTCTAAAATTATAATGGTGGATCTATATTACACAATCCATGTCCAACTTGGGCTATGGATCATGCAGTCACATTAGTAGGTTATGGGAAGAAAAATGGGAAATTCGTTTGGGTAATCAAAAATTCATTTGGCGAATAATGGGGAGATTAAGGGTTTTTCTTTTTAGAAATTGGAAAGAACAGCTATTGCAGCGAGTAATTCGCATACACCTCGATTCCAAAGTATTTTGATATGACCGAAACTACTCCATACGCAAGAGGAACTCTCAATAGAGGATTAACTTACACATTAGATTGTGATAATTATTTCACAAATATAAGTGGAACTATAGATTGCTGTGACACATGCCCGTCAGCTTATCCGATACTTTTAACTAGTAAATAATGCTTAGATAAATGTCCAGATATGATCCCTTACTACGAAACTGGCTCGTGTGTTACCCGATGTTTTACTGGAGCTTATCAACTATCTGGATCAGTCCTGAATTGTGTCGCGTCTTGTTCTGGGATGTATGTTACAAACATCTCAAATTTGAATTCTAAACAGTGCATCGCCCAATGCCCGGACGCGACTCCGTACTATGAAACCGGCGCGTGCGTTTCCAGATGCACTTCTGGAGCGTATTCAATCGTTTTAGCAACCGTCAACGTGTTGACATGCCAGGCTTCTTGTGCTCTTTACGTTCTCAACTCCTCCAACCAAGACTCCAAGCAGTGTCTGCCATCGTGCCCCACCACCGCCCCATATTCGGATTCAGGTCTTTGTTCCGCTCGTTGCGCCTCTGGAAACTACTCGAACGCGACCGGCTCTTTCGTTTGTCAGGGAGCCTGTCCAAAGTTCTTCGTTACGAACGCCTCAAACTCAAATTCCAAGTAGTGCGTGGACGCCTGCCAAGCGGGACAGCTTGTAAGCGGCCAAGAGTGCCTCAGCTCCTGTCCGGCTGCGACTCCCTACAAAGACGCCACTTCGTGCGTGGCTAGATGTTCATCTGGATCCTATCAGATCTCAGGCTCCAACTTTAACTGTGTCGCCTCTTGTTCTGGAATGTACATCACGAATGTCTCGAATTCTAACTCGCAGCAGTGCATCACCGTTTGTCCAGCCCTCATTCCCTACTACGAAACAGGAGCGTGCGTTTCAAGATGTACTTCTGGCGCATATTCGGTCGTAACCGGCCCACAAACTCTCATGTGCCAGACATCCTGCACGTTTTACGTTTTAAACGCCTCGAACTCCAACTCGAAGCAGTGTCTTCCGTCCTGTCCTGCCGCGACTCCCTATTCCGACGCGGGTCTCTGCTCAGCTAGGTGCGCCTCTGGAAACTACTCCAATTCTGCCGGCTCTTTAATTTGTCAAGGCGCTTGCGCGAAGTTCTTCGTGACCAACGCTTCCAACTCCAATTCCAAGCAATGCGTAGATTCCTGCCAAGCCGGCCAGGTGACGAGCGCCCAGGAGTGTCTTTCTTCTTGTCCTTCCGCCGCTCCGTTCAACGACTCTACCGCGTGCGTGGCCAGGTGCTCATCGGGAGCCTATCTGGCCGCCGGCTCCAACCTGACCTGCGTTTCTTCGTGCACTGAAATCTACATCAAGAACGCATCCAACTCGAACTCAAAGCAGTGCCTTTCTTCGTGTCCGGAC
This sequence comes from Hexamita inflata, assembly GCA_963988835.1. NCBI lineage: Eukaryota > Fornicata > Diplomonadida > Hexamitidae > Hexamita > Hexamita inflata. The sequence continues at coordinate 224,529 of CAXDID010001217.1, forward strand.
GCGACTCCGTACTACGAAACCGGCGCGTGCGTGGTCAAGTGCTCTACCGGAGCTTACTAGGTCGTGACCGGCCAGGCCCAGACTCTCGTGTGCCAGGCGTCCTGTACTTTCTTCGTCCTGAACGCCTCCAACTCCAACTCGAAGCAGTGCGTTGACGCCTGCGCCCAAGGCCAGGTTTCGAACGGCCAAGAGTGCCTCGGCGGCTGTCCGTCGTCTGCGCCTTACAAAGACGGTCTTGTTTGCTACGATGTCTGTCCGTCCAAGGCCTACGAAAAATCTGGAGCTGACTTTCTCTGTGTCTCCTCTTGTACTGGATTATTTATCATTAATTAATCTAGCTAAAATTCGAAGTAGTGCACTATTTGCCCAAGTACAACTCCTTATTATGAAACCGGAACATGTGTAGAAAATTGTGCTTTCAATGCTTATTCAATAATCACAGGTCAAGCTCAAACTCTCGTGTGTGAAGTTTCATGCACTTATTTCATCCTTAACTCAGATAACTCGAAGCAATGTCTTAAGTCTTGTCCTACTTATCACGGACGATGGACATTTTAAGAATGTGGGCCGAACGGATGTTGAGAGTTTATTATTTTTTAAGAATTATATTTTATTTAATACTAAAAGATACTGGACTGTAAACAAGATTGATAAATCAATCGTCCAAACGCTCAGGTTATGCCGCATAAAATACTAGTCGTGCATCATCATTGATTTTCTTTTGTTGCCAATAATAACCTCTTAGGAATCCAAGAAGATATGACAACTATATATGCAAACAATAAAATTATTAAGGATCGCGTTGCATTATTTAACTTCATTATATATGTAAAGTTTATAATTATTGTTTATAATAGAAAATATTAAGATATATCATCCACGTATTAAATTGAATAGCGATTCATTCTTTATTGTATATTTATATATTTATATTTGTATATTTATATATTATTCATACTAAGTTCATAGCATATCACATGCCGTCACATATTCGATCAGGTGTATTTCATTATATTTAGCAATATTTTTCTTTTATAATTTTTTTTTATTTTTCGATTTCTAATCCTATTTAGCATCTAGAATAAAAAATGATAATATTTGATTGAAAGAAGTGAAATAAATAATAAATAAATGTTAAAAAATGATTTTATGTTAATTGTGTGATGAACTATTGATGTACAGTAATATTTAAAAATATACACTCGCTCCCTCAATTATTAAATACGTGGATTGCATTTATATTAAGTAATTTCCTTATTTTACTCACTCTAAAGTATTCTAATATCTTGAAAGTCCCCGTAACTCTGAGATAAGAACTTTAGGCAATGGTATAAATAATGTATAAATAAAGGAACATAGGTACTTACTATTCATACTAGGTACTCTATATTTTGCTCAATATTTTGTTCATCAATTATTAGTTTTAAAAATTCTTACTCTTCATTGAACATCCAAATATATAATTGTGCATAACATTAAAAATAAAATATCAGGTTCATTATCACTTCTAGAAATAAATGTATATAATATTTTATAATATTTAGATCAAGCCTCATTCACTTCAGAGTACTCATTTGTATTAACTTTTGTCTGGCAGTCAACAATAGCGACCACCAAGTGGGCGATGCTGAGAACCATAACTCCAATCGCGCACACGTTTTAGAAAACGAATGCACCTAATTACCAATAAATCGACTCAAAACTTGGGAACTGGAACATGCCCAACATGAAAACGAATCCAGCCCTCCAAAACTGGTGGTTCATGAACTTGAAGTACACCTCCGCGAACTTAACCCAAGGAGCTATTGCTTGGAAAACGCAACAGATGATGAGGAAGGCAGTCTTAAAGTAGTAGTCAACTGAGATTGCATACGAATATGAGAATATAACTATCAATGAACTCAGCACAAGCAAGCCAAGGCAGATGGCAGTTATGATGTTCAAAACGAGAGACGCAATTTTATTAACCATTAGTTGAAGTGGAAGACTAAATGATAATTTACATTTCGGTGAAAATACTGTTGAAATGTATGATGTCTTCCAAGTATCATAATTTATCTCTAATATAACTGAGAAGACTTCAATGCGTATTCAAAGTTTATTGGGAAAATAAAAATATATACAGTAAACATTGAAATAACAGAAATCATCAATTTTAATCTGAAATAGTATATTTGATTCATACCAGATTCGAACGCAAATATTATAAACAGTTGTTACTGTGGTGTCCGAGCCAACTTTGATTTTAACAAATGTTTATGTAATAATTGCGCTTGAAAATTAAATCACTGTATTTATGCTAATTATAACATATTCAATTAATTCTGCGGTTCATTTCTTTTTCACTTCATCCTTCAAATGACGAAGCACACACGAAGCCGACGGATCACAATACAAGAGCGTCGCATAATGATGAGAATGTGAGAAACAGAATCACAAACTGTTGCAACCAAGAAATACATTGCTTGTTGCCTTCAATGTAGTCTCCAAACTGTTTATTCCATTTTAAGCACTTTGAAGTTACAGGCAAGCTAGAAGCTTCTCATGCCGATAATAGTGTCAGAAAATTTGACTAAGCTGAGATTTTCGCGTTGTTAAATATCGCCAGAGCCATAGATTCGAAACTCGACGAATCATAGCTGAAAAATACTAAGCCCTTCGTGGAATTTCCATGTCTCTAACAACGGTATCTCGTCTCCTGGCCAAATTCAGTTTAAGCTTCTATGTTGCTAAGATAAAGCCAAAACTTACCGAAAAGCATAAATTGGAAAGTTTGAACTTTGCTCGAATGAACCTGAAACAACCAATTGAATATTGGAGAACTTTTTAGTATACCGATGAGTATCGCTCAAAATGCTATGCAAATCGAGCGAGTAGAGTGCTCAGAACACCTAAAGACGAGTGGAATCCGAAGTATTTTCTCGAAGTGTAAAATATGGACTGTTTTCGTGCATGATCTATAGTACGATTAGCTATAGATATAAGGGTCCATTATGGTTTATGCCGTGCGGTACGACCATGAATTCAATTGTCAATTCTTAAGTTCTCAGACAAGTTACACTTCCATCACTTAATAGCATAACTTGAAGTTGCAACAAGATAACGCCCCGACACATTTTAGTAAGTATATGAAAAACTTTTATACTGCTAACAACATTGAGCTCTATCGCTTTCCAGTAATGAGTCCAGACTTAAATCCACTTTTTCACTGCTGGAATCCACTGAAGTCAAACATTTCCCCTGAAGAATGTACCACATATGACTTATTAAATGAAGAAGTAAAGAGGGCGTTGGAGTAAATCTCGTTAGATATCATCAATCATTTGATTGACTCTATGCCCAAAAGGTTAGAAGAAGTAATAAAATAGAAAGGAGACGCTACTAAACATTGAGTTAATATATAGTTAAAATTAATACAAAAAATAGTTTTGAAATAGTTAGTATTTTTTGAAATCAAAGTTGGCTTGGCGACCACAGTACAACTGGCAATATTATATTTATTTAACTGCAAAGAGCATAAAATTATTCTAGATGTACATTCTCAATGTATGCAAATATAATAAATTAGAACAATAAAATATTTTGTTGAAAATTATTAGTTCAAGTGCCGGACTAACTTAGGTTGTCTGAGGAGGCTATTCAGAGTGACAGTCCTAGAAGATTAGATATGATATTGAGTTTAGTTTGAGGTAACGTTATTGTGTACTGTGGTCGCCAAGCCAACTTTGATTTCAAAAAATACTAACTATTTCAAAACTATTTTTTGTATTAATTTTAACTATATATTAACTCAATGTTTAGTAGCGTCTCCTTTCTATTTTATTACTTCTTCTAACCTTTTGGGCATAGAGTCAATCAAATGATTGATGATATCTAACGAGATTTACTCCAACGCCCTCTTTACTTCTTCATTTAATAAGTCATATGTGGTACATTCTTCAGGGGAAATGTTTGACTTCAGTGGATTCCAGCAGTGAAAAAGTGGATTTAAGTCTGGACTCATTATTGGAAAGCGATAGAGCTCAATGTTGTTAGCAGTATAAAAGTTTTTCATATACTTACTAAAATGTGTCGGGGCGTTATCTTGTTGCAACTTCAAGTTATGCTATTAAGTGATGGAAGTGTAACTTGTCTGAGAACTTAAGAATTGACAATTGAATTCATGGTCGTACCGCACGGCATAAACCATAATGGACCCTTATATCTATAGCTAATCGTACTATAGATCATGCACGAAAACAGTCCATATTTTACACTTCGAGAAAATACTTCGGATTCCACTCGTCCTTAGGTGTTCTGAGCACTCTACTCGCTCGATTTGCATAGCATTTTGAGCGATACTCATCGGTATACTAAAAAGTTCTCCAATATTCAATTGGTTGTTTCAGGTTCATTCGAGCAAAGTTCAAACTTTCCAATTTATGCTTTTCGGTAAGTTTTGGCTTTATCTTAGCAACATAGAAGCTTAAACTGAATTTGGCCAGGAGACGAGATACCGTTGTTAGAGACATGGAAATTCCACGAAGGGCTTAGTATTTTTCAGCTATGATTCGTCGAGTTTCGAATCTATGGCTCTGGCGATATTTAACAACGCGAAAATCTCAGCTTAGTCAAATTTTCTGACACTATTATCGGCATGAGAAGCTTCTAGCTTGCCTGTAACTTCAAAGTGCTTAAAAATGGAATAAACAGTTTGGAGACTACATTGAAGGCAACAAGCAATGTATTTCTTGGTTGCAACAGTTTGTGATTCTGTTTCTCACATTCTCAGCATTATGCGACGCTCTTGTATTGTGATCCGTCGGCTTCGTGTGTGCTTCGTCATTTGAAGGATGAAGTGAAAAAGAAATGAACCGCAGAATTAATTGAATATGTTATAATTAGCATAAATACAGTGATTTAATTTTCAAGCGCAATTATTACATAAACATTTGTTAAAATCAAAGTTGGCTCGGACACCACAGTAACTAAGTTTTGATTTGTGGACTGTCATGATTTATGAGATGAAGATGGAATAATTGAATTGAGCCTAAGTACTGATAATAAGGTTACAGTTACGTGAGTCATTTTATTTGGTAGAAAATTGTTTTATAACCTTTTACCAATGATATCAAAGATATTCATGTTCAGATCAAAGTTAATATAGTGGTGTATTCTGATTTTATATGCTGAGATTCAGTATAACTCTTAAGTTGCACAAGTGTTTTGATTTTCATTTGATGGCTTGCAGACTCGTATCAATAAAAATAATAAGGGACAAAATTGATGTTCGATTATGTTGGGTAAAAGTATATGAATTGTTTTCACTATAAGTTTAAAGACATTATTATTTTGATTATTTCGTACACCTGCTCCTCAGACATCTTTGAGCTGGATTCCTCTGCTTGTGACTTGATACTTCTCACTTCTGTGTTGTTGTGCATCTTCTGGTAGTACTTGTTCTTCATGCTCTTGATGCTAATATGGGGAAGAAGACTCTGCTGTATCCGGCTCCAGTTGAACTTGAACCTAACGATGGCTTCTCTGAAAACGGATTCTTCGTCCAAGGTCCATCTGTGGTAGTTCATAATGAAGTGGGAATCTATTTATTGATATTCGCTACAAATTCAAGTACCTGATATTCTTAAACTTGTTGCACATAATATCCAATTTCATGTTTGATTTGTATTCGTTGTGATTTGTCGAGATTAAATCCCCAATTTTTGACTCTTAAATTTAACATTATTATCACTTCTATAATTCTTAGTGTTACAAATTGTTCACTATTTGAATAATGAAATTTGTTGTGAAGCTTGTTTATGAAGTAGTTTGTTAAATGGACTATTTAGTGATAATTGCATAGAAATCTTAAATTATATAATTTTTAAATCTGGAAACAGGTATAATTCACACAGTTAATTTGTTCCCTATTATCACTATATATTGATTTATAAATTTCGTTGAACGAATTATTGAACTATAAAGTACAGCTAATAAATTTATTTATATTATGTGTTACATAATGTGTTCGTTCCTCTTTTGTGTTCAACAAATAATGATCTTTTAAACATTTCTTTTGATCAGGACATGAAGAGTCTTCATATTCAAAATAAATTAAAACATATTAAAAATATATTTGCTAAGACTAAGCTAATAGATTATAAAATAAGAAACCAATCGTATTAGTAGTTTTCAAAGTATTATTCACTAATTTTGTAACGAGATACGATCAATAAATAGATTTTAATATATCCCACTCACTTAACTTTCGTTTATACTAGTTCGGTCTTCTGTACAGGAACTGTAAGTTCACGCGAATGATCATTAGTTTTAGATACACCTATGTACGTTAGGCGCACCTCCGCAGCCAAGGCAACCAACGACTCGGGTACAAGCATCCAGGGGCGTAACGCGGCTGCTTCGTGCAAGCCGATCTATACGGGAATCCACCTGCGTCGTACCATCTGCGTTTCTAAGGAAGCAATGGAGCGGTTGCCGCTTTCCAATCCCGAAGGCTCGTTGATGGCATGCCCTTAGCCATACCGATCCTTGACGGCAGCTCAGCACTTTGAACCGGGGGATTTTACCTTCCGCAACCGATTTGGCCGAGCCGCATCTCAGGAAGTGGGATGCGGCGAGGAACGAGAAGCGCGATCAAATGAACCCATCATCGACCACACTAAACAAAGCTGGTATTTCAGCAATGCCTCTTCAGCTCTAACGTCGGACGCCGAGCCTAATCGATTTTAATATTATTTAGTTTATTTATGTTCAAAGAATGCTGAAGGAACGAATAATATTGGAATATTATATGGTTTCTATAAGAATACGATGATATATGAAGGTATCTTATATTTTTATATTTTCTTATTATTTCACTCCAACATGCATGATATTATATTCTATTATATTCTTAAGTAATAACATATGCTTTCATTTTTATCAACATTTAAAGTTATTATAATCGTTAATATTCATATTACAGATATTAATCAACGTGGTTTATGAATAAATAATATAATATAGTTTTGCAGGAGCCGATTCGCCTGCAAACTACCTGCAGGCTACTGCAGCTGCAGTAAAATATTCTACTGCAGAAACAGGTCAACTTACTGCAGAAACTGCAGAAATAGTTCGATTTACTGTAGAAAATGGAGCCTTTATGAAGACAACAGATTTTAAATTAATATTAACTTTTACGTAAATAATAATATAATTATGTTTATTTAAATCCACACCAAACACTCACACTCCAATGCTTCTGCCCCCAAATCTGTCAACAGACGAGCTCGAGTACCTGTGCAACGCGGTGAAGATGATCAGCATCTCCGTTCAGCTCAAGTTCACGAACAAACCAGATCTTACCGAGTTCACACCCGAGATCTTCACTGAACTGGCTTCAAAATTCAAAAACGTGGCTTACCCACAATCACTTGTGAGCACAAAAACGGCCACCAGAATTAACGAGGAGTGCTTAATGCTCAGCGTTCCCCAAGGTTACTTTAGGGTGTTCCTATGGAAGAGAATGAGCCTTAAAATTGAAGGTGATTTGAGACTGGTCCTGAGCGCGATCCCTAGCATCAAGAAAGCCATACTTGTTGCCATTCACAGATGTACGAAAACACTACTGGGATTGAAAGCCGAATTCGGTGAAGAGAGAATGGACAATTTAATTGCTAGCGACGGAATCAGGATGGGCTCGCACGGCTCCGATGGAGTGGACTAGAAAACGCTGTGGCAAACACTCAAAGTGCTGTAACAGAGATATGGAGCGGATTACACGTTCAAAGACGATATCTCAGCCGGATCGAAAGCGTGCTACCAAATCGAAATCAAAGTCATCTCCAAAGAACGCGGAAAACTGAACGTGCCCAGACTTAAAGTCACCAGCGACTCGATACACATCATGGGAGGCCTGCCCCTGCAGATGGTCCTGCACTTCCGAAAGAGGTTCCAAGAGTGCTACCTGGAAGTTACTGGGAAGCACCTGTGACGATATTAGTGAGGTAACTGTTTAAATTCATGAAGTAAATAAATAAGATATTGTTGAGAAAGATATTCCTATATTCTTCAAACTAAATCCAACGATAATGAATCAGAAATAGTTAATCACTTCTTGTGGTCTGGCTCGACTCTCTTGCTGCATGTCTGACATCATGATGGTGACGCGCTTGGAGTGTTCATGAGTGTTTATGATTTCTCTGGTGGCGACTGTGCCTTGCTTGGAACGTCTGACCTTTTTGATACCTTGGCTGGTGCCGGCGATCTTGCTTTCGATGAAGAAACGGAGTGGTGACTTTGAAACGTGTCGCAGACAGTGCAGTATGATTGATGCTGGCTTTTGGAAAACCTGCACTTTAATTTTTGAAATGAACGTTATTTTACTTCAGTTGGTATTAAATAGTATATATGTACTTGTTGGCTAATATATGTTTAGATTTTGTAATATTTCAAACAATATTTCATCTAATACATAATTTGATGATGTTTTTGAGATGTATCAAAAGAGTAAACCAGTATATACTATTTCAAAAATAAAGGAAACGCCCATTCTCTTTTAGCAGTTATTTTAATATACCAATGCAAATTAGTATTTCATATTATTTAATTTGATGAAATATTTGAAATCTAGTCTAAATCAGTATACATAAAGTGTAAATACAGGAGAAACGACACTCATTTTACTATAGTATTTATATCATTTTTCTAGCTATACTTTCACTCCGCTCTTTGAGTTTCAATGCCAGCTGTTGCCACAAACTTAGATAACTGTTGCTTCTGTCAAAGCTGCAACGTATGCTAATACGACGCCATTTCTTTTGGAGCGGACGGCAAAGTTGTTGTCTCTTCAAGCTGTGTCAGTTGTGGTGCGTGCGTAGGTTCTTGCCCATGCGGTGTCCTCGAGCTACAATGATTTCATTTTGTGTTCGTATCAGTTTAAATATTACTATTAGATCTTTATTCTATCATTATTATGGTATTACTATTAAATGTTACCGTTTTTAGGTCAAAACATAATATCAAGTAATGTGGATGACGAATTTAATTAAATTAAATCTTTTACTGAAAAGATGAAGCTAGGAATAATAAGGTCTATCATCAGGTTAAAATTAATATTATGGTGTTATTCTAAGAATTATCCTTTAGATTGGAAAAATGAAAATTTATTTGGTAAGTATTTAATAGCGGTTTGAATCGCATTTAGGAACTTATTAGTTGATATTTCAACATATAACTGAAACTGGAAAGAATATTGAACTTCGGTAATAAGACTTATGTGGTCTACTACCATGTTTACAGAGAATTAGAAAAGTAGTAATATTTAAAGTAAAGATTATAAGGAGTATATCAGCAATGACACTTTTAAATTAAAAGTTTTAATATGTTTTATTATCTATTACTGATATTATCTTTTATCCTTATGCCAAAAAATAGTTCAAATCAACAAACTGATAATACAATTCACAAACTGAAATGAGTGCTTCCGTTCTTATCTTATAAAGTCTAGTTTGTACATGTACTAAATCGTCCCAATTAGCAATTATAAGTTAAGATTATGTAAGTGTTATCTTCAATGAGAAGTTCAACTGGATTATATCTATCTGGACTTTCCACTTCCAAATGTACCACAAATGGACCCTAGAAGAAGAAAGCATTTTCCGACTGGCGGTTGCTAAATATCGTCACAACTGGGCAAGAATAAAGGCCAGAGTGCTTCCCCACGTCAGCATCAACAGCATGAAAAACAAGTACTACCAGAAGCTGCACAACAACCTGGAAGTTGGTAAGAGTGCAGCCCGGTAGGAGGAGTCCAGTTCAAGGCTTTCGGAAGAGCAGGTGTACGAAATGATAAAGAACGTGATTTCTTAGAACCAGTGATGAAAATATTTACCATTATTGCACTACTTAGACATTTTCTTTTAAGAATTAGTAATACGTTCTTAAAATCTACTATTTGTTATTTAAACAAGTTTATATTTTAGATACATCTATATATATAACAAATATTATTAATCATCCCAAATTTTGCTACATTTGTAAAATATACCACGAATATAATATATAACGGTAACGACAATAAATAGCGGCATCTTCAGTAATAAATTAATGGATTGAGTTTATATTATACCTAAAGAATACGATGTGATAAGTAATGTCCTAAAAAGTCCTAATGGCCAATAGTGAAAGTAACAGAATCTAAAAGTTGATCTAATCACAAAGTGTTTGTTCAACCAAGAATATACATTTATACTTCTTAAAATATAACAAGTATTTGTGAAGCAAACAAACAAGAATTCTCTCACTAGTTCTGCAGCACGATGTTCTGGATGATCGCGTACAGCTGCTCGTCCGACACCCGGCTCTGGACGCTCGAGTCCTCGTGGGCGCTCTGGAGATTCTGGTGCATCTTCTGGTAGTACTTGTTCTTCATGCTCTTGATGCTGATGTGCGGGAGGAGGCTGTGCTGGATCACGTCCCACCTCTGGCCGAACTTGACGAGGGCCTCTCGGAAAACCTGTTCTTCTGGCAGCGTCCACTTGTGGTAGCTCATATTGATGTGGGAATACATAACATTATTTATCTAACTGATAAATATACACAAATTACAATACACAAATAAATATATATTCTTAAATTTGTATTCTTTGGATTTGAATAGGAATTTGTAGTATTTGCGGTTTCATGATAATATCGTTATGTGTTGACTTAATTGTTTTCAGTATTTATTAAACAAATCTGAAAAATTAATCTGTATTTCCCAAATGGTAAAAGATGACCATGCAAACCGTTGCGTAAGGAATTGTTATTATAATATTACTGTTTTAATAATGTATTTGTTTCCAACTAATTCCATATAAAATATACATAATATACACAATAAATGATCATTAGTATTAATTTAACATATTTATAAAATATATATTCATCAAAAGTTGATCAATAAAATTTCTTAACTCAGTAAAGTTCTCTTCAACAATACGCAAGCTCAATTCAATCATTCCATCTTCATCTCAGCAATCATGACAAGCCACAAATCCAAACTTAGTTACACATTTGGGATCTTTATTATCATTTTGATCAGCAAAACAAATCAAACATTATTCACTTCAGAGTACGTATTTCTCTTCAGCTTATAGTCAACAATGGCTAAACCCAAGTGAACTATACTCAGTATCATTACCACAATGGCGAAAAAGTACAGATACACATATCCTCCATTCCAATTAATCTATTAAATACCAGGGAACTGGAACATGCCCAACAAGAATATAAAACCGGCCCTCCAAAACGGGTGAATCATAAACTTGAAGTAGACCTAAGCGAACTTAACCCAGGGTGCTATTATCTGGAAAACGCAACAAATGATGAAAAAAGCAGTTTTGAAGTATTAATCAGTCGAGATGTTGTGTGCGATTATAACTATTAAAGCAGATAATATGAGCAAGCTAAGGCACACTGCTGTCATTATGTTCAAAATCATGGCTAAGATTTTGTTAACCATTGATAGAAGTGGTAGGTTAAAAATACTTTAATGATTTGCGGATAATATAGCTAAAATAGCTTTATCGATCATATTTAGTCTTATAGAAACTGTGTAAGGTATATATATACGATGAAAAGTCTCCTGAAACCGAGCTCTTATTAATTGGAACATCATTATCTTTGAACAGATAAAGTACACACATTACTTATTAGGATCATATTCAATGAACACCATTCAAATTATAAACAGTGTAAAAATATTTGTTAATGCTCGTTCTTAAATATACCGTGAACACAAATACCGGCAAAGCTACGTTGAGTGCGAGAAGACATAAATATCATTAAAAGTTATTATTGGAATAAACAATATAAATATAAATTCATTAGCTTCATTCATTATCTACGATAAAATAATATTTTATTTCACTCCAAACGCAAAAGAGAGAAGTACCATGTGAGAGAAGTGCTATTTTATTGCAATTTTCAAATTCCATATAGTGTGATCTCTGGTAATTTTATCATTATAATGACTGAAATTACACTAATGTTATAATATGTTGTTTAACCCAAAATTATTCTAACTCAACAATTCATCCAGTGAATTCTTTTTAAATCGATTTCTTTACTATGTCATTTTTAATATATTTGTGAGAGTTTGGTAATGGTTCCACACCAACTTCAATAAATCAAATTTTCATTGACTGCATTTTCTCGTTAAGCAGTTAACAGCTATATTCAAAAATAGGGGAGTACACTTATTTGCATTTATACAACCTAAAGCTCATACAACTTTTTATTTACTTCTAAACTATGTTGAAATATCAATTTTTATGGAGAAGTCCAGATAATCCGAGGGCGCTAAACTGATACCTGAATTAAAGTAAACAGTTTCACTAGGGCAATATGTAGGTTTGACAGAACATATAAAGGAAGTTTCTAGCAATACATGAATTGTTCAATATTGGATATTCTCATTAGTGATATCTCATTAGTGTAAGCGAAGCTGAAGCTGAAAGTTAAGATAAATTGGAACCACTAAAGAACTTAGCAGGTCCGCTAGACTTAGCCACGGGTAAAGAGTTCTTGAAGAGGATTCAAAATGTAGCCTTGAAAAAATAACAGATGAAAGATAATATAATTAATAAAGATAATCTCATACAATACTGAATAATATTAATAGTTCAGTTGATATTACTTCTGGATGATTTAATTTAGCTTCAAGCTGAAAATTCATGTTTAGAGAGAATGAAAGACAAGACTTAGGAACTGAAGCAGCTGTAGATTATTAGCAGGATGATTAAGCTAGAAAATAATAAGTTTCCAGAGATTCCCTAATAATGTTGTTGAAATGACTAATTTTGTAAAATTTATATAATGCTAACAAATAAAAATCACTTGTAAAAATCATTAGTTCTTTTGTATGTTCTCAATCTAATACTTCTTATATTCTATATTTGGTTCTAGCTGTAACTTGTAACTTACACATTGAATTGCTTGGTGAAATAGAAAATCAAAAGAGTAAAAGTTTGAGGTTAATCTATAACTTAAATGCGATGAGCTGCCAATTCGTAATCATTGTTAAGAAAATTGTTGGAGTAGCTCAGCTCTTACTCGATTTAGAATTTACAAGCGACCAATATTTAGATGGCTATAGCTAGTGAGTGAGTGGTGTTTTGGAGTGTTAATATCAAATTAGTAATATATGTTATATAACTTATTTTATTAGCATATTTTGAGCCCAAAATTTTGAAGTAAAATCTATGATGATTTCAAATTAAGATCCTCACTACTATTTGCTCAGTGATGCTTTTGGTAATAAAACAACTATATTTGAGTTGATTTATTCTCAGTTTGCTTTGGACATGATAAACATTGAATAACACCGATATAATTCTTATCTTAATAAATACAAATTACTACGAGTTGGACCATAATAATTTTAAATAACAACATTGCGCTCTAGCATTTTTTAGCTTAATAAGTGTGTCAGGAGCAACATATAACTTTGGATTATGACCTTTCAATGTAAACTTTTATTATATTGAGAATTTAGTTAAAAATGAGAATTATGATTTTGTTCTTTAACAATTATTGTCAAGGTATTAATCAAATATCTTGAATTTTGGCACCAGTGAAAAATTAATAATTACTCAAAACGATTGAATTCATCAGCTGGTAAAAGTTCTCAACGTCATTATTTTCTCAAACTTTTGATTTTTTGAAAGTTGTATTATTTTTAATTTTTCTACAATATTAACTACTTCTAATTAATAATAAACACTAACACACCTCGTTACAGCTTAATGTAATTGAGAACTTTAATATTATTTTTAGTTTTAGTTATAAGTCTTTGTGAACACGAATTTGTATAGCTTTATATATTTAATGATATATAAAGCTGATTGAGACATATTTATTTTTTACATTTGATAACAGTTTCAAAGTAAAATTATTTTGTTAATCGAAATAAGTATATCCAAAATTATTTGTACTACATAATAAACTATGGTGTTTGAAGTTATTTATGCTATCAAAACAAAATATTTCGCTTTGATCAAATTTATTTTATAAACGTTATCGTCTAATATTTATAAACGTTAACTAAAGTCTAAAATTAGAAAGAGTGTTGCTCAAACTTAATAATCCCAACAAATAATCAATTCTCTATTGAGTGTAATAAATCATAGGTACGCAATGTTGTTATAGAAAGCTGTTGTGTTCAAGCCAGTTTTTGCAATCGCTATCTTAAGATTAAATGCAATATTCTCAATAATCTAAATTGCAGAGTATAAGATACTTCGAAAGACACTCTGATACCGCCTAACTTCTAGCTGCATAAACAAAATTTGGTCGTCTTAAATTATTCGAGTTTTCATCTTCATTTTACACATAAATATATATTGACTTGTCTATCAACGATCTATTGTTTTTACGTTACATTTTTTGAATGATGATGGATTCCCCTATGTAAAGTTCAAATTTGTAACTTTTGAATGATTGGTAACTTGGGAGTGGAACTGTGAGGATTGGAAAACCAAAATATATAAATATAATAATTAAACATAGAGTAGTAATAAAATTAGTCAAAAAGTTCCAAATCATAGTATGTTCATAGCTAAAGCCATTTCAATATTTTGACTTGGATAATTTAAAATATTTTATACAACTGCATCAATTCGTTCATTTGTGTATTAAACACTGACATCTGTGGCAAAGTTGATAAATTTTCTATTTCAACAGTCGATAATTTTAGAAATATTCTTAAATAGTCATAGCTGTATTCATCATAACCCTTCTTCTTCGATTATTGTATTAATCTTCGATTATTGTAACATATTAGTTTGGACTAGTAATAATGTTGCTTAGTTCTCCTGGGTTAATTGTACTCAATGATTTACAATGCATTATAAAAACACAAAATCTGTGTATATTATGTAGATGTACATAAATAGTAAATATTATTTTCCTTAATTTTGGTAATATTATATAGGCTTCACTTAGTAATATAGATATGATATCGAATCTTCTCGGTATTGCGTATTAGTGGAGTTATAGTAGTAACATTGATCTCTAATTTTTAGTATTATTCAAGCATTACAGATAGCTGAAGCTAAACCATTAGTATTTTGTCATTAACTAACAAGCATACAATAATTTATTAAAATATTAAATTCACCTCACAAATTCTACGAATTCTTAGATGTTGAAAATTATCTACAGTTAAGAGACTGTGGCTAAATCTGCAGATATCTTTCTTCAACTCTTGTTTAGTTATAACTATAAGTACTAGAGCTTAGAAACTTACATATAGTGAGATAACTAAAAATGTACTGTATCTTGAGTAGTGTGAATATTCAAGAAAAAAGTTAACGGAAAAAATACTAGTGAAAATATAATTATATATGAATTTTTAATGAAAATCGGTTTCCTCACAAAAAGTTGCACAAGCTTGATACTCTCGGTCGTCTATTGTTAACAATTAATTAAGAATGACAATCCAAGAAGTTTAGATGTATGATATTGAGTTTAGTTTGTCGTAGATTATATTTTGGAAGAGAATGTGTGAGAGAATTTATGTTTTTGTTTGTGTGGCAATTTGTATTATATTGGTTGACGATGAAGATGTCAATCATAAATACAGTCGGTCCAGATTGAGAATGCAAAAAAAATTCGTAGAATAGTAGTGATGTCCACATTTAATAAATATCTTCTTCGTATTGCTATATACTTATAACTATTACATTTTCCTCTTCACTCTCCTTAAATCTTTACCACCTCAAATATATGCTATTTTGCTGTATCACTATTACTTGGAATATGATAGTCTATATCTTCCAACATTTGCAAGAAAGAATTTTTGCATATTTTAAATTAATATACTATTTTGATATTTCGATTGAATTGAGAATTATATCAAAAACACAAAAATGACCATTATAATACATAGCTCAGATTGGAATGATATTTCAAATTTATTATTATTACTACCTTTGATCAATAAATATATTAAAAGTTATTTGATATTAGTATTTTAGTATTTGAAATTATTGACATTTAAACAATAATCAAATAATGAGTTGCACCAATTTTGAAGAACACTGCTATCAGCATACAAATTTTATACTTCGAACACAAATGTAAAATACAATTTCTGAATTTCAATATTATATATAGATTATTGGAAACTTTTTTCACAAAAATTATTTAAATATTTTATATCATTGCATATTCGATATATACTATTATTTTATAAATTTAAAGTTCAATATTGTTATGAAATGAAAACAGTCAAAAGATGATAGAATTTGGCTTATGTAAGCACATAGATTGAATAGAAGAAGATGACTCTGTTGTGTATATACATATAATGTTAAACCTTTACCATATTATTGTTAGCGGCGTACGACTTCTATTAGTGAAGTTATATTGAAAACCTCATATTTTAATCATTTGAATTTTTTAAGTACATATTGCAGTTGTTGGAAACCTATTATAAATTATAGTCAATATAGATACAATAATTAGTTATACAGAACAAAAACTTTTTAGTCCTTTTATTCACAAAAAGTGCATTCTCAATCTGGACTGACTGTAACATATAATAACATATTTTTTACACTGTGAACTAAAACTGAATTATCGAGTTACAACTAGTAATATATAACAATACATTCATTTCTTGAATTATAAATCAAAATACTTTACAGGTTTTTAAAAATTGGTAAGTTTTCTATACTGTGTACTTCTTTCACTCTTTACAATTTTCAATCGTCCATGCTGATAAGTTAAAGAAGGTCAAATAAGTTCATGTTCAGTTATTCTTCTTTTAAGAAGCCGATATTTTCAAATAATTCGGGGTCGCATTATATTGTATCTCCACAACACAAAGAAATATAGAAATAGTCCACGTCTGTTTGCAAAATATTTTCATCTTCGAATATATCCAATATATATTACCCAAACTTTGTTTTATAGGGAGCTTTTATTATTTATGATGGTGAATGGAAAAGTGTTAATGTGCGGAAACTTAAACAATACGGATAGTTGCAGGCTGGGCAAGAGTACTCATTATCTGAAACACTGTAATTAAAGTGCGAATATGTGCCACATCCTAGACACATCAGCGGATTCTAATATTACGGAGGTACATGTTACGATAATGTGCATTCCTAACTGCATTTAGTACAATGCTAGTTAATCACTGCTTTGAAAATGTAGTAGCTGCTTTTAGGCAAATGTAAATCAACAGTTTGGACAATCTCTACAGATTTTTAGCGGAAAGATACGAAATCTGAAACGAAACGGTCTCCCATTTACAAATATATTTGCTTAAAACTCACGATATCAACATCATTACCATTGTAATGCTCCAAAAATAAATGAAGTTTTTGGACTTCGTTTTGTAATCTGCGACTAGCCGCGGTGGAAAGGCTAAACCTGGAAAAATAATTAATTAGACTCAATTGAATATGTATTTGTTCTGCTATCACCTATTCATCATCAAAAGACATTACGCCATCGCATTCAAAGCCACATAAATCGCATTTCTCCATATCGGTTGCGCATTGCTTATGATAGTGATGATAACAAACTTATACTCCATCATGCATGGTTAAATCTGATTTAACTTTAATTCTTCTATAAGGCATAACAAAATCGTTGTTTTCTATTTTTTAATGACAAGTTTCGCATATTATTTATTACTTCTCTTCAATATTCACAACTATTTCTTAATCCATAAGCGTAGATTCCTATTATTTTTACTACTTGAGTTTTTAAAATCTTTCTTTGGGGTTCAAGGCAGGTCTAGAAGCCTAGCTTGACTAAAGTTCGTGTTGAAGCAATTAACCAAGTTCTGGCTACCTGAAACTATAATGACTGATGCTAAAATTCTATTAGATCATTATCCTAACAGCCATCAAACATTAACCGAGTCCTGTTTCTTGATTGTTATATTATTATATAACGGTATCGCAAATATTTTGCAAGTACTATTAGTCAAAGTGTTTCAAAATATCATTCGTATCTTTGGTTATGTTGTAAACGCACTCTGGAACAAAGAACTTGTTTTGCTTTTCTGTAAAATTTTGAAGAACCGAATCGATTGCTCCAATGAACAAAACAGGTTCAAGGAGATCAAATCCCTTAAATACTATTGTATCGCTTTCCAAAGACGGAGAAATTTTATAAAGTTATTGAAGAACTTTATAAACATCTTCACTAGTGTAATAATTCGAAAATTATTTTTCAAATATGGCATACAGAGTAAATTCTTTAAATTCTTGGTTGATTAGTATTTATGATAAAAACTATTTGTTGAATTGTGGTCTGGGAATAAAATTTAGAATTGAAATATAGTCTACAAATAAGATTGGGTGGTTTTAAAAGTTGTTAGTGTAAACATCCAAAATAATATCGTGAATTATAAGGGGGTATTCTTGTAAAAATTTTGATACGACAAAATAGCTATTGAATTACGGTATTTTGTTACAAATATCTTATTCGAAGTAATTCATAAATCGTCCAAAGTCTATTGCGTTTTATTTGTGCATTAAATTATTTTCAACGTATAAATACCAAAAATTTTATCTAACGATTGGTTCTATTAGCATTTATATAATCTTTTCTTCGTTTAAATCTGATATACAAGTTATAATTTACAAAATCAAGCTTTTGATGCTAACGTTATATTCTATAGCTACATCTACAATAAATTATTAAATGTAAATGCTTGGAATAGATTGTAAAGGTTTTTTATCGAGCAAATTAAAATCTACAAAAGTTTCAAGATAAGCTTATAACATGTACTTTGCTTATTCGATAAGATGGTCGTATGTTTCTTGTTATTAAAGACTGGCGTCAACACAATTTATTTTCATATGCGCCTCTGATAACAGTTTTACATCAGCGGTTTATCCAATTTTTAAATAACCTTACCAACCGCGATCTGCGAACATCATAGTAAAAATAGAGGTGTCTAGCAAATTTGTTGACAATATCTTGCGACCAAACTACTTATTCGTTTGGATTCAAGGAATATTGTTGAATGAGTATCTATTGTATTTTAACGCAGTTGGCTAGGTATTTTTTGGATTTAAATAGAATGTTTCTCCAGGTAGTAAGACAACTTAAGAAATTCAATGATGACGCACGACTAATTTTAATTCTAAATGCGGCAGAATTGTTGATAGCTATGTCTTCTTTAAAACAAGAGAATATAGCATCACTGATCATATCACAAAATTCCCAATTATGATACATACCTAGAGGTTCGTATAAAGTTTATTCCAAATTATTAGCAATCCCATAATTTTCGTTTTACAATATATGATATGCATATGGTCCCACTTATCTAATAGCTGCGGTCTTGAAGTAAAGACAGCAAGGTAAAATTTCACCATAAAGTTGATTGAGTAGTTTATTAGGATTTTTTGTTTAACACATAATTCCAAAGAATAATTTCTATTCTTTGGCGTCATAAAGCACACATTCTCTTATCAGGATGCTAAAATTGTGAATGTTATCGACTACATTTTATAGTGTTATATCCAATTCACCACTAAGTAGAACAACAACTGAAAGTGCGTTAACAATTATTTCCGAACCTTCTAGTGAATATAAAAACTCCTGAGTGCATAAATTTTAGTGAACTGAAGCAACTAACCCAAAGCAGTTCAATAATAATTCGGTTACTTCTTCATTTAATAAATCTTTAAATGGATCAGAATTATCTTTTGCTGGATGTTCAGAGCAAAATGAAGTTGGTTTGAACGCGATGGAATTACCACAATCGCACTATCCCGTGTCTTCTCTCTTCATTATAGCATGCCACAAATGTCCATCGTGATTGGATTGCATAAAACAACTATGACAATACACTACAGCAGCATTATCTGTGCACGTCATGCATTTAAATTATACATCGCCTTTCTTGAAATTATATGCACATAGGCATTTATCTGTGGGTAGCTAAGCGTATTTTATTAATATTTTATCGTCGTATTTTGGGTTTAATAAGCTATTTTGCATTAGTGTGTTCATGTGTTGATTTGCATCCATATCTTTGAAGTGAAATAGTTAAATATTAATATTATATCAACTTATTTACCTTATTTAATTTTATTTAATGTTGACTTTCATTGAAGATTACAATTTATATATCGGCTCAATTTATAATAATAAAATGACTCACTTAACTGTAACCTTATCATCAGTACTAAGGCTCAATTTAATCATTCCATCTTCATCTCATAAATCATGACAGTCAACAAATCCGAACTTAGCAAATAAATCGCTAATTAATCTCAATATACCTCATCTTCTAGGACTGCCACTCTGAATAGTCTCCTCAGACAACCTAAGTTAGTTCGGCACTTGAACTAACATTGTTGACCTCGGAAGTTTGTAACTATCTTTTGGATGGCTGGTATGAATCTTGGGACTAGCGTATTAGCGGCAACGCGTAGTGCTTCTAAGTTTAGAGCAGGGAACAAACTTTTTTATTAACTCTTTATTAACTCTTTAATCAGTTTCTTCCATTTACTCTTGAAAGCGAAATCTCTGCAATATATTAACTGCATAAAATCTGTGTTTGTGTTTTGTTAGCACTCCATGAAAAATCATTTTATTTTACTGTTTTGGAATCAATATTATAGCTAAGTACTCAATAGTTGCATTAGTTTTCAATTAGTTTTCATTTATCTTATTTTCAAACAACGATTAAATGATTTTGCTGAAGAATAAATAAATTTTTGTGTTCATTGCATTAATGACTTGGTCACTATTTGAATTATGTTCATTTTTGGAGGAGTGGTGTGCTAGATATCATTTTGTGCCCCATCACCAAATGCATAAATATCATATTAGAATGTTCAAAATCATGTCAAAATGTGTGTCAATATTTTTAAAAAAGACGCTAACAATTAACTGCATAAAATTTATAATAATATTATATAATAATAACATGACTCACTCAACAGCAACAATCCAACAATACATCTAAACGCAATAAATAAATATATACTAGTTATTTTACTATAGCCAAGTAAAAATAAATAAAAATAATATAATTTTTAATAATTCTTGTTGTTAATGATTTTCCAGTTTATTAAAATGGCTTTGATCTTTGTTTCCAATCTAAGTGATTCTGCTTCCTCATTTATGTAACATTTATGATAGTCGCGTTGACTCGTATGGAAGTGAAAATTATATTTATTATTAATTTAATTTATTATTAAGTATTAATGTGGTGTAATATTTTTCGTCGCATGTTAATAATTAATGAGATATCAATATATAGTGTATCAAACCTCAATTTTAGAATTGATAGTAAAATTACATTAAAAGCTAAATAATTAATTAGTATAATGTTGACATACATCCTAGTATAATTTTACATTGTAATACACATAGTACCTTGTGTGCTTGATTTAGACTCATATTTAATAATTCAACAAATTACCAGTAAACTATATTATTTAACGGCCTTTGAAAGAACGTGCGACTTGTGTTAATATTAATTGTCAATATACGGACAGTATAAAAACAAATTCCCAAAACAATATAACCGTACGTTAATTAGCTATAATTTTGTTTTTCATTTTGTAATTTAGAAATGGAAAGCGGTTGGTTATGACGACTAAGTATATTATTATTAATGTTTGTCATATCACATTAAAGCGCAATAAATAGTTTCCCGATATTGCGCATATTTAAGAACCCGACAAATACAAGTAAAATTTGGATATCGATCGAAACTGGTATTGTCATTGCATAATAATACTAGTTACATATAGCGATATGTTTTAGTTAATTCGCATTCAAAACTAAATACTTAATATTTGCGCCACAAAAAGAATTTAGTGTAAGAATAAATAAAGTTACATTATTATTAATAAAATGTAATATATAATACATGTACAACATATATTTTTTAAAATATTAAATCAGTTCTTAAACTTGCTCTGAATAGCACCATAATTTATTCTTCATTAATAAACAGACAGTTTTTGGAATCAATACACATAAACATGTGATATGTATTAAGTATTTTATTCTCTAATTATTTTCCATTTCCAACAGAACAGACAAAGAATAATAAATGATTCAAATGACATTTCATAAATATATTTAATAATGTGTTATTCGACTTGAAAAGCTAAATTTAGTTATGTAACCTTGTAATGAAATATTTGATAATTTATTGTTGATATTCCACTGTATGTGTATCTTAAATACTGTTTTCTGTCAGTTTTACAAAACTTTGTAGTATGTTCATTTATATTCTCAAGTACAATTACGCGTCTTCGATCGCAAAAATATGAAGTATTTCGTAGTGTCTCATTTTCTCACATTTTATAATGTTACGAAAATGTTATATTATTATATTTAAATAACATATATTTAAATAACAATATATATAATTTCCACACCTAATATATGAATCAAACTGTACTATCTAACCAATGACAAATTAAAAATCTGTCATCTCTTAATTAAATGTATTAAAATAATATAATTTCACGTTTTTCCAATATTAAAACATGTTAAAGTAACTTGTCATTATCCACTATAAATACTGCAATGCACAATGATAAACAGACAGTTTTTAAAATCAGTTGACGAAAGTTGTCTGTGTATGTACAAATACATTTTCGCCAAACCAATTTTGATTTGAACAGATGAGTCGAGTCACCGCTACTATACATTTATGTAACAATTAAAGAAAGAGTCATGAGTCATGTTAAGAAATAAATATTTATCAGGTATTTTACTATAGCTTAGTAAAAATAATATATCAAAAATAAAAATACCATTTCCAAATGTCGCCATCATTTTTGAAACATTGGTTAAGAGTCAATCAACAAATAGTTTGCGCACGGTTCGAGCACGTAAAAAGACGCGCGTTTGCAAAAAAGCGAACGCGGGACGAATTAGTGAAATTAGGGAAAATAATTAGTAAATTAAGAAATTGGATAATGACTTAAATTATATATAGGTGAACAAATTATGTAAAATTCTAATTGAACGAGTAAAGCATCAGTCCAGTAAGTTGTTAATATATTTCTTCAAACTAAATCCAACGATAATGAAACAGAAATAGCTAATCACTTCTTGTGGTCTGGTTCGACTCTCTTGCCGACTCTGGTGGCGAGTTGCATGTCTGGCATCATGATGGTGACGCGCTTGGAGTGTTCGGCGCAGAGCTGGGTGTCGACGAAGAGGTTGATGAGGTAGTTTTCGGCTGCTTCCTGGAGGGCCTGGATGGCGAGACCTTGGAAACGGACGTCGTTCTTGTTGTTGTTCTGGACGAGCTCACGGACGAGCTTGGAGAATGGGAGCTTACGGATCAAGAGGTCGGTGGTCTTTTGATACTTCTTGATTTCTCTGGTGGCAACTGTGCCTTGCTTGGAACGTCTGACCTTTTTGATACCTTGGCTGGTGCCGGCGGTCTTACGGACTGCCTTACGGGCGATGGTCTTGCGTGGTGCCTTGGTGGCTGAGGTGGACTTTCTTGCAGTGTGTTTGGTTCTGGCCATTTGCTTTCGATGAAGAAACGGAGTGGTGACTTTGAAACGTGTCGCAGACAGTGCAGTATGATTGATGCTGGCTTTTGGAAAAC
The DNA here is from genome assembly GCA_963988835.1 of Hexamita inflata. Lineage (NCBI taxonomy): Eukaryota > Fornicata > Diplomonadida > Hexamitidae > Hexamita > Hexamita inflata. Next base: position 248,113 of record CAXDID010001217.1, read on the forward strand.
CTGCACTTTAATTTTTGAAATGAACATTATTTTACTTCAGTTGGTATTAAATAGCTGTTTGAATAGTATAAATGTACTTGTTGGCTAATATATGTTTAGATTTTGTAATATTTCAAACAATATTTCATCTATTCAATTAAAACTGAAGAGCCACTAATTACTATCATGCCAGATAGTTTGGATAAATATAGCTATAATTATCTTATAACTTATTTTATAATATAATACTGTCATTTCAAAATTGACATAATTTGATGAGTAGATGATGTTTTTGCGATGTACCAAAATAGTGAGCTGGTATATACTATTTCAAAAATAAAGGAAACGCCCATTCTCTTTTAGCAGTTATTTTAATATACCAATGCAAATTAGTATTTCATATTATTTAATTTAATGAAATATTTGAAATCTAGTCTAAATCAGTATACATAAAGTGTAAATACAGGAGAAACGACACTCATTTTACTATAGTATTTATATCATTTTTCTAGCTATACTTTCACTCCGCTCTTTGAGTTTCAATGCCAGCTGTTGCCACAAACTTAGATAACTGTTGCTTCTGTCAAAGCTGCAACGTATGCTAATACGACGCCATTTCTTTTGGAGCGGACGGCAAAGTTGTTGTCTCTTCAAGCTGTGTCAGTTGTGGTGCGTGCGTAGGTTCTTGCCCATGCGGTGTCCTCGAGCTACAATGATTTCATTTTGTGTTCGTATCAGTTTAAATATTACTATTAGATCTTTATTCTATCATTATTATGGTATTACTATTAAATGTTACCGTTTTTAGGTCAAAACATAATATCAAGTAATGTGGATGACGAATTTAATTAAATTAAATCTTTTACTGAAAAGATGAAGCTAGGAATAATAAGGTCTATCATCAGGTTAAAATTAATATTATGGTGTTATTCTAAGAATTATCCTTTAGATTGGAAAAATGAAAATTTATTTGGTAAGTATTTAATAGCGGTTTGAATCGCATTTAGGAACTTATTAGTTGATATTTCAACATATAACTGAAACTGGAAAGAATATTGAACTTCGGTAATAAGACTTATGTGGTCTACTACCATGTTTACAGAGAATTAGAAAAGTAGTAATATTTAAAGTAAAGATTATAAGGAGTATATCAGCAATGACACTTTTAAATTAAAAGTTTTAATATGTTTTATTATCTATTACTGATATTATCTTTTATCCTTATGCCAAAAAATAGTTCAAATCAACAAACTGATAATACAATTCACAAACTGAAATGAGTGCTTCCGTTCTTATCTTATAAAGTCTAGTTTGTACATGTACTAAATCGTCCCAATTAGCAATTATAAGTTAAGATTATGTAAGTGTTATCTTCAATGAGAAGTTCAACTGGATTATATCTATCTGGACTTTCCACTTCCAAATGTACCACAAATGGACCCTAGAAGAAGAAAGCATTTTCCGACTGGCGGTTGCTAAATATCGTCACAACTGGGCAAGAATAAAGGCCAGAGTGCTTCCCCACGTCAGCATCAACAGCATGAAAAACAAGTACTACCAGAAGCTGCACAACAACCTGGAAGTTGGTAAGAGTGCAGCCCGGTAGGAGGAGTCCAGTTCAAGGCTTTCGGAAGAGCAGGTGTACGAAATGATAAAGAACGTGATTTCTTAGAACCAGTGATGAAAATATTTACCATTATTGCACTACTTAGACATTTTCTTTTAAGAATTAGTAATACGTTCTTAAAATCTACTATTTGTTATTTAAACAAGTTTATATTTTAGATACATCTATATATATAACAAATATTATTAATCATCCCAAATTTTGCTACATTTGTAAAATATACCACGAATATAATATATAACGGTAACGACAATAAATAGCGGCATCTTCAGTAATAAATTAATGGATTGAGTTTATATTATACCTAAAGAATACGATGTGATAAGTAATGTCCTAAAAAGTCCTAATGGCCAATAGTGAAAGTAACAGAATCTAAAAGTTGATCTAATCACAAAGTGTTTGTTCAACCAAGAATATACATTTATACTTCTTAAAATATAACAAGTATTTGTGAAGCAAACAAACAAGAATTCTCTCACTAGTTCTGCAGCACGATGTTCTGGATGATCGCGTACAGCTGCTCGTCCGACACCCGGCTCTGGACGCTCGAGTCCTCGTGGGCGCTCTAGAGATTCTGGTGCATCTTCTGGTAGTACTTGTTCTTCATGCTCTTCACACTGATATTTGGAAGGAGGCTGTGCTGGATCACGTCCCACCTCTGGCCGAACTTGACGAGGGCCTCTCGGAAAACCCGTTCTTCTGGCAGCGTCCACTTGTGGTAGCTTATATTGATGTGGGAATGCATGTTGTTATTAATAGAACCAGAAAATATAAAAATATGCAAAAGTGAAATACACAAATTATGTATTTGATTTGTATACCTTTAATTTGGGTAGTAATATATTATAATTTGTTGTTCCAGAAAAATTCCGTTGTGTTTGACTTAAATGTTAATTAAACAAAGCCTAAAATGAATCTGCATTTAGATTTAGATTAGATTAAAGATGACCTAGTACTAATTTTTCAGTACATACATCATATTAACGTTTAATTGAGATAGAATACTTTGTAATTACGTTTAACTCCAATTCTATTCAATACTCTTCACGTATATACGTGTCACAGCATATAATTGTTTATAAATATGAACAAAATATATACAATCTTGATCTTGATGTCTCTGAATTTTAATATACTGTTTGACTGATCGATATGGTATAGTATTTTCGATATGGAACGATATATGATATGTATTACTTCAAATATATTCTTTTAACTCTTCTTTTATAAAGTTTATGATTTAAAATTATTCTTCCTCTATTAACAAAGTCTCTATTATAAGGCGAATATTTTTTAATAATTGAATTATATTTTATGAATGATGTATTTTGGAGAATTATTCACCTCAGATTATTTACTCTTCACCTTGGTAGCCAAACGAACGATTTAAAGCTTAATCAACGTCCCAAGCTCTATGTATCTTTTGATCAACTACAGCGACCACAAAAGAAACAAATACAATAACCATAACTCCAATCACGCACACGTTTTGGAAAACGAAGGCGCTTTTTTGACAGTAAGTCGATTCAAAACTGGGGAACTGGAACGTTCCCAACAATAACATGAACTCCGATTTCCAAAACGAACTAGTTAAAAACTTGAAATAAACTTAAGTGTATTTAACCCAGGAGAAATCGCTTGGAAAATGCAACAAATGATGAAGAAAGGAGTCTTAAAATTGTAGTTGACTGAGACAGCGTACGAGTAGGAGAATAAAAATATCAAGACACTCAAAATAAGTAATGCTAGACAGACTGCGGTTATGATGTTCAAAACAAGAAACTTGGCTATTAATCTGAAGTATTTTAATTTAATATGTTTAAATATTATAATTGTGTAATTAAGATTTTTTAAAGTATTTATCTTATATATTGTATCTTATATATTGTAATATTTGTATATTTGAAAGCCTATTATTTATAGTGATGTTGTGATAAGTTGTGAACTTGAAGATACAGTAGTATCATCATTAACATATTAAGATATTCAGCGTAATTATATCATACATGCTTTTTATAGTGAAATCTCCAGTCCTGAAACTTCTATTAATGTGTAACAAATCAAATCTAGAAAATCAAAGATATTTTGAAAAAGGACGTACCAATAAAAACTAAAACGAGATTAAACATTGAAGAATTGAACATTAGTTCGTTTTACGACGAAAGAGCATCACATCTTTGACTGACAAAAATAATTAATTTAGGTTTTCTTAGTTATCGTTTGCTTAATGAAAGGTAATAGAGTATAGATATAAACCTTACAGATCCTTACAGTATAACATAAGTATATTTTCAATAGCTAACCCAACTAATTTGAATTATATAATTATAACTTATAATTATCTTATAATTTATAAGATGATATATGATAAATTAAGATTATATTATATTTTCACTACTAATTCAATGAAATTATGTCTTTGATCATTTAGTATACCTGTTCTTCGGACATCTTTGAACTGGATTCCTCTGACAGTGACTTGATAATCCTCACTTCTGTGTTATTGTGCATCTTCTGGTAGTACTTATTCTTCATGCTCTTGATACTAATATGGGGAAGAAGAGTCTGCTGTATCCGGCTCCAGTTGAACTTGAACCGAACGATGGCTTCTCTGAAAACAGATTCTTCGTCCTAGGTCCATCTGTGATAGTTCATAATGAAGTGGAGATCTATTTATTGATATTCGCTACAAATTCAAGTACCTAACATTCTGAAACTTGTTGCACATAATATCCCATTTCGTGTTTGCTTTGTATTCGTTGTGATTTGTCGAGATTAAATCTCATAATTTATAAGTCCATATATTTTGTAATTATCATAACAAAAACAGAATTTCAATTTTAGTTTACTTACGTATTTTGTTTTACATTGAGTCAAGTTTCATTTTTTGAAATCAATGCATAATTGAGAACTTTAGTACTATTACAAGTCACTGAATAATATTATGTAAATCTTAAATTATATAATTTTTAAATTTGGATAGAATAATAGGATCAATAGTTTAATATTTATCAGATTCGTAATAATAATAATACAACTTGCGACTTATTAGAATGTGTATATTATTAAATGGTACATTGTACTAATTTGAAAATTACATTATATACTATTTATAGGTTTCATTATTTTCATCCTTGTTCCAAACATAACAACCCTAATATTTCACTGTATATTCAATTTGTAAATCGTCCACTGCCCAGTGTCTTCAACTAGATAATATTTTCTGTTGAATATGTAGTCTGCTTGCACCGCGTCAGTGTTGCATTCGTATTTATTAATTATTTAATTCAGTATTTGGTCTTCGTTGTCGTCAACGTTGAATTTCTTCAGATTTCCTTTGGTGCTCAGTTCGAATCGAACTTATTGCAGAAACGCGTGTATTTGTCTGATGATGTCGTCCCTTTCGAAGCTGCTCAGGTCGTATCTCCGCATCAAATCGTGAATCAAGCTGTTTTAGAATACGATGTCAAGTGATTTAAGGAATTTGAACCGGGTCAGCATCTCATTCTGCAACTATTTTACAATTTCTCTGGTTGGAATCGGCTTCAAAGTGTTAACAACTTTAACCGTTTCCATTTTTAAAGTGTTGTTCTGAACGAACAAAATATGGTTTTGAATAAACGAGACCTGCTCGAATTAAAGGGAGAGCTCTTTAATCTGTTAAACGGTTAAAGTGAACAGGTCAATGTGGTACAAGCCCTTTGAGGAGTGGAGGATTATTTCTTAGTTCCAAAAGTGGAGCCACTTGAACTAAAAGAGCTGGTTTGATTTTGAAGCGAGTTTTGATAACTAATGGTCGTAAAGGGCGATTTCCTGCGTGCAAATGTTAATAATAATATTTTAATACGAATACAATAAGCCATACATGTTTTATGGCTCTACCTGAAGGATTTTCTTCTGAGCCCAGTCGAAAGTAATTTTTTATGATTGTTACGTGTCAAGGGACACAATGAGATTATTTTCAACCTCAATAACAGTTATATACCGCGAATACTGGAACTTAGCCACGTGAAACAACAGTGTGACCTTCTTCCCCTCAAATAAAATGAATTGCAGACCCAAGGCGTCCAAAAGAACAAATACATCAAATTAATTGTATTAAATGTACGCAGCAGCGATGAACTACTTGTTCTTAAGAATCAAATGAGACTGATTAATATCAGAATAGTTGTGATTCAGTATTTTTACCTCGTCGTCGAACACAAATACCAGATATTTAGAAGTTTCTTGTATAAGCACTGGTTTTTTCTGGAGTGAGTACATATACTCGAAGCAGCTTGTATTTAGTTGTATTTTGTCTTTAAATTTCTGGATTACTCCATTCATTTATTTATGATGTGACTTTCACAGTAAGAACGTGTATTTTCAGCTATTATCATTATAAGACCATCCACTCCTTTTCACTCCACTCCCAAATCGTCATGTTTGAGACCGATCATATGCGTTAGTTTATGCAGATCACGGACACTTTGTTTTCCATGCAGCGTCGTGATATTTGCGAGGAGAAGACGAAGCTCACTGCCTGCTTCAAGTCCGCCGTGTTCCCGGTCGTGCGTCTGCGCGTGGCCTTCCAGCCCAGAAACGTCTTCCAAGAGTTCCCCATCGAACTCAGCGCGAACTGCATCAAGGAGATCACGGGCATCGTCGAGTACCCCGGCTCAGAGGAAAACGACCCACTCACTCTCGCCTTCAAGAACTTTTATTTAACCGATGACAAATAAACGGTCATCGCAGAATCAGTCGAAGCCGTTCCCTCTGTAATCAGAACCAAAACGGACGCGAACTCCGAAATCACCGACGGAAAAACACAAAAAGCTTTCATTCAAGGATGGCCAGAGGAACTCGACGACGACTTCCCACTCCCAGCCACCACACCAGACAGACTCGTTAGCGTCACCATCCAGTGGAGGAGCGTACAAGAGAGACTAGACTTCAAAAGATGCCTCAGCAGCTTCTACTACGCACCATGCGTGCCAGACAACTACAACCAGAAAATCAGAGTCGAACGCGACGGAATGGCCGTCAGAGTCAGAGAATCAACCTTCCCCAGCAGATGCTGCGTGTGCGCATACTTCCTGCCCACCCTGCACAACGAAATCAAAATCAAAATCGTTAGAAGCAAGCGCGGATACCTCGAAATCGGATGGGCCAGCGAGAAAGAACAGATGAGAGCCCCCATCTCCATCAACCTCCTCACCAAAGAAACCACACCCGGCCTCCAGTACATCGTGTTCGACCAGACCCAGGACACCAAGCTCCAGAAAGACGACATGGTCATCATCAAGAGAATCCACTTCAAGCAGAACGGAAAGGTGCTCAGCGACGGAATCGGCATCGCCAGAGCCAGAAGAGCCTCGGACCCGAAGGGCATGCCCTACATGTTCATCGGCGCCTTCGAGCTCGGCGAGACCAACTTCGAGGGCCTCGTGTTCTGGCTCAGAGACCCGGGTGACTGCATCATGATGGTAGAGTGAGAAATTATCTGTAACAGTTACATGATACTTATCTGCATGAATTACTTAAATATCTATTTTCTACATTATCTGAATAATAAAAGAAAGAATGATGAAAAAATATTTTATCTGTTGTTTGCAGTTAGATAGAAAAGTAGATTATAAAAATGACATCATAGATACGCAATATTAATACCATATCTAAATGAATATTTCGCGTTACACGAAGTCACACGAAGTATGACGCGGGCTATAAATCACAATGATCACATCAGTTAAATAAATCCGAGGTCGTACGCGTGCACGACGCTGTTTTCCACCGCGTCTTCCGTGACGGTGGTGGTCATGCTCGTGAAGGACTTGGAGTCCATCTCGCCCATGTTTTGTATGTTTTGTGTTGGAACGACTTGAAGGTGCACCTCCTCGAGGAACATCGAAAGCGGAGTCGCGCATCTGTCGTCGAAGCTGAAGTCGAGCGGAGGCTGCACGGCCGAGGACGTCCGGGACTTCTGGCCGAACTGCAGCGCGGTGGGCGTCTGTCTGTGGGTCTGGTCGAAGCACGGAGCTGTGATCACCTGTTGTGGCTTTAGGGCTCTCATTTCAATGCTGGAAAAGTGTGGTGGAGCGGAATTAAATATAAAACTCCCGCAAATGCATCCGCGTGGAGTTTTGGATTTAGAATAATACACTACAGGTCAAACAACATTCAATTTACCCCAATCCAGAAACTATCAATCATTCCATAATAAGCGTATTATATACTGTAGAAGAATAAGTATGGAACAAAATGTCCAAGATTAGTAATTTTAAATCAAAGTTTTGTAGTTTAATTCAATATAATGTTGGGAAAAACTATTTAAAACTATTATTATGCTGCACAGGTTATATAGTTTCATAGTATAGATGTTTAGCGATGTACCAAAAGAACTGTGATATATCTCAGAAACGATCAATCATTCCATAACGCATTAGATATACTACTTTAAATCAAATGGAATGCATGTGGACCCAGTTTGACTAATTCCATACACATTTAGACAAATCAAATTGAAATTTAATCCATTCCGATGTAAGCACAGTACCTCACTCGAAGTCCACCAGCCTGCAGTTCTTCAGCTCTCTGGCCCGCTTTATGATCTTGTAGATCTTTGCGTGATCTTCCCGGAGGCTGCTCAGCATCATACAGTTAATAAAATAGTAACTAAAGTACTGAAGTGATTTTATAAACAATTGCAAATAAACGCACTCACATCCCCTCTGCTAGTTGAAGTATTTCGTTAGCTATTTGTTCTTTTCCTCCGGTTCTCAACAGCGAGATTGCCCTCTCGCAAAAGCTAGCGACCTTCTGTTTCCACTCCATTCTGACCCTTTCTACTTCATTTTCTACTTCGGCTTCTTTTCTTTTAAGTGTTTGTGTGAATTCGAAGTTGTTTTATTCGTACACGTCGATTCTGCGTTTGCAATCTTCGACGAATTTCCTCAGTTGCTTCTTATGTTCCTCATTTTTTAGGGTTTCCCGTTTTTCTACTTCACGTTGTTCGTTTAGGGCGTTGAGTTCCTTGCAAAGTGTGGAGATTTGGATGTCTTTTTGGTTTATTTGGTTGTTTAGCGCGTCAACTTGAGATTAGCTTAGGTTTTCAATTTATTGCTGCTCATTCAGTTTTTGTTACAATATTTGAATGTCATATTTTAACTAAGCTACTAACTCGGTGTGCACGTCCATTTTATTTTATTGCTCTTCTTTATACTAACGTAATTTAAAAAGCAGCTTTTGCACGAATTCGGACGGCTTCTGCTGTTACGAGTCCTCAACGTCGATTATGGAGCCCATTTCGCCGAATAAACGCGTTATTTGCCTTATTTATGCTAGTAATTGAACTTATTCGTCTGATTACTTGACTATTATCTGGTTCTTCTCCTGAATTTGAACCCCGAAGCTTTATTGGAGCTGCTCAACTAATAATCGGGACTATTCAAGAGCTGTTTAGTTATCACTTGAATCAGATTTTACCGTTTAAAGTTTCTTTTTCAGGTTCTGTATTTCCTCAGTTGAAGACTGAACTTGAACAACGGATTAATCTAAAAGCTGTTTAAGTTAACTGAGTTCGGATAGTTTCTCTCTCAGGGCCAGTTCGAGATCGTTAATGGTTTACTTACATTCTTCGTTTATTCCAAGCTGCTTTTAATAGGATGTGTTCATTTGGAGGTACTTTTCTTACACAGTTTGAAGCTGAATTTGAAGGTCCTGTTTTTCCCGTATAGTGTGCTCAAACTGGGTTTGTTGGTCTTGTATTTGCTGGTTTTGCAATGCGGTTTGGATGTTCAGCTCTTTCACCCGGTTTTCAAAATTATTAGCATTCTACTCAGAATTTCTAAGCTATTACTCAAGAATTTGCGTGTTCGACACGTTAACTGAGATTTAGTTCCTCAATTGTTGATTTTCGTCTTGCAATTGAGAAATCTACTGATTTAATTGCTAACGCTACTAATTTGATAACTATAGGTCTTCTTAAACAGCAGAAATCTGCTTCTCGCTAGATTTTGTATTAATTTCAACTTAATTTTGCAATTAAATGAAGTCCTGCTAACTCTTCGAATAATCTTTGGTTAAATCCGAATTTGTTCTCAATAACTACTATATTTCATCTTAAAGTTGCGAAACTCTGTTTTCAGCTTGATCCAATCTGGGTTATATTTCTTGCGTCAATTTATTTGATTATTATAATTCTTTTTGTAAACCGATGTCATTATTTTACATTTCTTCAACTTGTCTTTTAAACTCTCGAGTTTAATTATAAAGCTAAGAATTTTCTGTTGTAATTCTTATATTCTCTATTTCTACTTCACGAAGTCGCTAAATTTCACATTCGGCCTTGTGAAGGCAGTTTTTCAAATCTAGCACCTCAAAATTATTATTTGATGAACTATATTAAGTTTACTTAGTTTCTTCAAGCACTCTGTTCTTTTCAGCCATTATTTGTATTTATTACGTATATTGCGAAATAAGATCTGTAAGTTTTTATTCTGGATTATGTATAAATTATTAGCTTTTAAATAGGCTTAAATCTTTTTCAGCTAACTATTCTTTTAATTGCTAGTTTTAGCGAGTTATTGATTAATAATCAAATAACAATTTTTCATAGTTTGGATGCGTCACGTTTTACAGTTTAATTTATGAGATTTCGATTTTAAGCTGCTCATTTTCACTACTCAGTTATTTTAATGTGTTTCTAGCTTTTTATAATAATTATGTTTTCTTATCGTCATCTAATTACGACTGTTACAAAGGAGCTGTAGATTTTAATTCTGCATTTTCAATTTAGAGTTGCTTGATTTGTTCCATTAAATTTTTGTTCATTAATATAACTGTATCAAAATTTTGCATTCCTAAATATGAAGTGGTAACATATTAATATTGCGTATAAACTGAATAAATATTACCACCACTTCAAAATGAGAAATCAAGATTTATCAACTTCTCAATTGCAAACGAATAATAATAAATTATTGTTGTAAAAAGCCAGAGATAGCATACAAACATTAGCAACTGAAAACGAATAGCTTCGAAGCTAGCTTTAAAATTCGAATATCTAAAACACTTCAAAATAATCACAAACTTGCACCAATTAGTTTTGTACTGACCGAGTAAAATAACTATATGACGTTATTATTGAGCTGCGCAACCAGAACAAATACCTAACGGAACAGATTCAAGAACAAAATTCAGTGAAAGAATAATTAGAAAACTACAAATTGCTAAATGCAAACTTATAATAAACGTGCGTGTAAATACCAGAGCTACAACAAAAAATTACTGAGTAACACAACGATCTGTAAATTCTACAAACGGACCTGAAAATGGTGGAAGCGCTCAAAGACGAGCAGTAACAACTGAAACAAGCTGCTGTTTTATATTAAGAATAAATCAGCACCTATAAAAAGTAAATACAAAAACTCACTTCAGAATAATTCTAGAAAGTGCAAAAGTGCGAGTCTCTGGAAAGCGAGCTGCTGGCGTAGAAGTAAGCTGTTCAAAACTTCGTCCAAATAGTTAAAGTTCTTGAAACGTAACTATCTTAATAAAAATAGAAGTCTGAAGAGCTGCAATTATAAAACGACGAACTAATGAACGAAAACCAGAGCATCTGCGACGAAATATCTTTACAGTAAAACAAATCGAATCAATACCTGGCCCAGATCAACGACTTATAACAAATCTCAGCCCAGAACTGCAGCCAAACAGCCACACTTGAGCTTCAAATTGGCGATTTGCTGAACAAAATTGAACTTTCTGATCAACAACACGCTCAAACACTCGAGGAACTGGCCAGCTACAAGAAACTGCTCGAGGACGCCCACCAAACGCGACTACTTGAATAAGCAGAATGCGACTAAAAAATAATCACCTATGATCAATAACTAGCGGATCTGGTTGAAAAGATGAACGTTTAAAAAATAATCGTGCTCAACAGAGAATTCGAGCTGAGCAGCCTCCGGGAAGACCACGCGAAGATCTACAAGACCATGGAGCAGAAAATAGCTCTCAAAGAAGAGCAGGTGAAGAAGCTCGTCGAAGCCGCCCAGAACTGCAAGAAAACGATCGACAACTACGAGAAAGACATTTTGCAGTTCAAGCAAGTGTGCGACAACAAAGACAAATAACGACAGCAAGAGCTGGAGAAGATCAAAGGCGACTTCGAGGAGCAGACGAAAGTGTTCTGCCAGACGCTCCTCCAGCACCTGAGGCAGAACCAGATGCGGAAGGCCCGAGAAGAGATCATAAAGCGGGCCAGAGAGCTGAAGAACTGCAGGCTGGTGGACTTCGAGTGAGATGCTGTGCTTACATCGGAATGGATTAATTTTCAATTTGATTTGTCTAAATGTGTATGGAATTAGTCAAACTCGCTCCACATGCATTCCATTTGATTTAAAGTAGTATATCAAATGCGTTATGGAATGATTGATCGTTTCTGGGATATATCAGAGATCTTTTGGTACATCGCTAAACATCTATACTATGAAACAACATAGCGTATATAGAATGCATAAGCATTTTAAAACATTTTTCTAAACATTATATTGAATTAAACTGTTTTAAATATTTTGGTTTCTTAAAAAGTAACTGACTTATACTCGTTTTCTATACACTGTGTCATAGAAATATACAGTATGGAATGATTGATAGTTTCTGGATTGGGGTAAATTGAATGTTGTTTGACCTGTAGTGTATTATTCTAAATCCAAAACTCCACACGGATGCATTTGCGTGCGCTTTATATTTAATTCCGCTCCACCACACTTTTCCAGCATTGAAATGAGAGCCCTAAAACCACAACAGGTGATCACAGCTCCGTGCTTCGACCAGACCCACAGACAGACGCCCACCGCGCTGCAGTTCGGCCAGAAGTCCCGGACGTCCTCGGCCGTGCAGCCTCCGCTCGACTTCAGCTTCGACGACAGATGCGCGACTCCGCTTTCGATGTTCCTCGAGGAGGTGCACCTTCAAGTCGTTCCAACACAAAACATACAAAACATGGGCGAGATGGACTCCAAGTCCTTCACGAGTATGACCACCACCGTCACGGAAGACGCGGTGGAAAGCAACGTCGTGCACGCGTACGACCTCGGATTTATTTAACTGATGTGATCATTGTGATTTATAGCCCGCCCAATACTTCGTGTGACTTCGTGTAACGCGAAATATTCATTTAGATATGTATTAATATTGCTTATCTATGATGTCATTTTTATAATCTACTTTTCTATCTAACAGAAACACGCGATAAAATATTTTTTCATCATTCTTTCTTTTATTATTCAGATAATGTAGAAAATAGATATTTAAGTAATTCATGCAGATAAGTATCATGTAACTGTTACAGATAATTTCTCACTCTACCATCATGATGCAGTCGCCGGGGTCTCTGAGCCAGAACACGAGGCCCTCGAAGTTGGTCTCGCCGAGCTCGAAGGCGCCGATGAACATGTAGGGCATGCCCTTCGGGTCCGAGGCTCTTCTGGCTCTGGCGATGCCGATTCCGTCGCTGAGCACCTTTCCGTTCTGCTTGAAGTGGATTCTCTTGATGATGACCATGTCGTCTTTCTGGAGCTTGGTGTTCGCATTATATTTGTACATAATTCATAGTGAAGGTTTTTGAATTACATAGTAAATGACACATATTCAAATAATTTAGAATTCGTGCTTTGATACGGCTACATGATTTGGATACGCAGATGAAAAGTGAGATTATGAGATTTTCGTTCTATATAGGTATTCATGATCATAATATATGTTATATTGTAATCACAAATGAAAAAATTGCGCTCGAACCCGTCAGGTCCGTTCCTCCACCTCATATGAATTGAGAGTTCCAGTTTAACTCAGAAATGAGATAGAGACACGCAAATTTGTATGGTCGTTAGTCTAATTGATTAAATACTATCTATAGCCCATGAATGCGATACCACAAGTTTGAAATAATTGATAGTTGAATAAATACACTTAAAATGCTGGAGTATCGCAGGGCTCTTGGGGTATTTAATCTTATTGAATAACTATATTAATAATTTATATTACAGAAAAAGTTGTAGTCTGCTTAAAGATAAAATAAACACAAAATATTATTTTACGCAATAACAAAGTGGTGCGGATAATACTTCACATAATAAATACTTACTATTAAATATAGATAAATAGCTATAAATATAGTTAGGTCAAATTAATAATATTTTCTAAGATTTGACCAAAGATTTCTTAAAATGGTAATATTATAATACAACAACAACATATTTGTATAATTTATTCACTCCAATAAGTTAACATTACTCATCAAAAAACTATCTACCTGAAATTTAAATCTATTAAAATATTAGATTTGTAACAAATAATATATAATATTCTTCTTATTATATTATAATTGTATTTTAAATAACAGTTAGATATTTATTAATATAATACATATAACTTATAAACATTAACAAATTATAGATTATCAATATAACGGTGCAAAAGTATCTTAATATTTTACATAATAAATTGAAAGTATTTAAGATATTGTGTTAAACATTTACTTCTTTGAAGTGGGTATAAATTACAAATATTGTTATTAACATCATAATATACTGGAATTATTTTTCATGCATTTTTATAATTTAAATTTACAAAAATATATGTTCATTCACACTGTAATCAGCAATAAATGATGAAATAATTGACATAAAAAATGCTCACAAAAATGTAAATAACTTTGAAAATAATGCTGGGGTACCGCAACGGACCATCGCACTGGCATACCAGTATCGGCTCTTAAATGTGGGTTAAATGGCAAGAACTTCTGTAGTTGAAAGTGTAAAATAGCTACTGAATCACTAAATCAAGGCACGAATTTAATTTAGTACAGGTATACTATAACTTTTTGGAAATCTCTCTTCTACAACTAATACAGGATAAGTATATAGTTAAGAAAAAACACACTATTTTATTTTATTATTTTAACATTGGTATTAAATATATAATGTATTTACGTCGTGTGTATTAATCTCAATTAATTATTTATAATTTAATCTTTTAAGATCATAAAAGTTTTATAACACACACTAATCGTTAAAATTCTAGCACATAACATAGCAGTTCACTCCAATATTTATATGCTTCTTTCAATTATTCATTGCGCTCAGCTCGAGCTAACGAAGTTATCATGTGAAGAAGGCTTTGTTTTGTATAAATAAACCTTCAACAAGACCTACCAAGAAGATGAAAAAATGCACTTTGATATCTTTTGTTCAAACTTTTTGAAAGTGGTTGAACTGTTGAAAACTGATCCAAACCTTCCAATAGGCTTGGTTCAGATGATGGACTCGTATGTTGATAGGCCCGTTTAAAAATAAAGTGGTGGCCTCTACTAAATGAAAGCAGTTAGAAACGATTATTGTTCGGCTGTGAATCCATTACCAGATCTTGGAACTATTCACCCATCAGTGGATCTTAGAGAAATGGGGCTCATGACTCCAACGAAAGCCCAAGGTCTTTGTGGATGCTGTTACGCGTTCCAAACGATGGCAATAATGGAAAATGGTGTTTTGAGAGATAAAAAGAATTTGAATACGTTTTGGCAAGCTAAAGCAGACGCATTAACATTGAACTTATCAGAACAGTATCTTTTATCTAATTCAATTTGTGATAGCTGTTCTTATTGTGGAGGTGGTAATTTCGTAATAGAAACGTATATCATGGTTCCTGGAAATAAATAGCAATTGACCCCTCCTAGAAATCCAATTCCAACTGTAGAATTAAATGATAATTATCCATATGCATATGCCGCCAATGAAGCGAACTGGAAGGCCGGTATTTATCTTCCAACGAAACTCGCGGCTGATAACTAATTACTTCCAATCAAGCTTTTCAATAATTCTGGGTTATATGCAGCTTGGTGTAATTAAGCAGCTAAAGTAACCCCAGTTGTTAAAATATTTGATGATGATGCTTCAACTTTCAACGCAACAACTATTGCTACTTTGAAATCTTACTTATCCAGAGGTATTGCAGTTGCTATTTCCATGTTGGTCGGTTCAGGAACTCCTTAAACAGTTTTCTAGAATTATAGAGGTGGTGCTATTTTGCACAATCCATGTCCTACTTGGGCTATGGATCACGCCGTAACTTTGGTTGGTTACGGAAAGAAAGGTGGAAAAGATGTTTGGGTAATCAAAAATTCTTGGGGTGAATGGTGGGGAGACAAAGGTTTCTTTTTCTTTGAAATCGGAAAGAACAGCTATTGCAGCGAGTAATTTGCCTACACCTCGATTCCAAAGTATTTTGATATGACCGAAACTACTCCATACTCAAGAGGAACTCTTAAGAGAGGATTAACTTACACTTTAGATTGCGATAACTATTTCACGAACATAAGCGCAAAGGTGGATTGCTATGACACATGCCCACCAACTTATCCAATAGTTTTATCTGGAAGCAATTAATGTTAAAACAAATGTCCAGATGCTACACCCTATTATGAAACTGGCGCTTGTGTTTTAAGATGTACTTCTGGCTCGTATTCGGTCGTGACCGGCCCACAAACTCTCATGTGCCAGGCCTCCTGCACGTTTTACGTTTTAAACGCCTCGAACTCCAACTCGAAGCAGTGCCTTCCGTCCTGCCCTGCCGCGACTCCCTATTCCGACGCCGGTCTCTGCTCAGCTAGGTGCGCCTCTGGAAACTACTCCAATTCTGCCGGCTCTTTAATTTGTCAAGGCGCTTGCGCGAAGTTCTTCGTGACCAACGCTTCCAACTCTAATTCCAAGTAATGCGTCGATTCTTGCCAAGCCGGTCAAGTGACAAGTTCTCAGGAGTGCCTCTCTGCCTGCCCGGCCATCGCGCCGTTCAACGATTCCACGGCCTGCGTCGGAAGATGCGCGACCGGAGCTTATCTGGCGGCCGGCTCGAATTTAACCTGCATTTCCTCCTGCACGGGCATGTTCATCACGAACGCCTCCAACTTGAATTCGAAGCAGTGCATCACCCAGTGCCCGGACGCGACTCCGTACTATGAAACCGGCGCGTGCGTTTCCAGATGCACTTCTGGAGCCTATTCGATCGTATTGGCTACCGTCAACGTGTTGACGTGCCAGGCGTCTTGTGCTCTTTACGTTCTCAACTCCTCCAACCAAGACTCCAAGCAGTGCCTGCCCTCGTGCCCCACCACCGCCCCGTATTCGGATTCAGGCCTTTGCTCCGCTCGTTGCGCCTCTGGAAACTACTCGAACGCGACCGGATCTTTCGTTTGTCAGGGAGCCTGTCCCAAGTTCTTCGCGACGAACGCTTCCAACTCGAATTCCAAGTAGTGCGTGGATTCTTGCCAAGCGGGTCAGCTGACGAGTGGTCAAGAGTGCCTCAGCTCCTGTCCGGCCGCAACTCCGTACAAAGACGCCACTTCGTGCGTGGCCAGATGCTCATCTGGAGCCTATCAGATCTCTGGCTCCAACTTTAACTGCATGGCTTCTTGTTCTGGAATGTACATCACGAACGCCTCGAATTCTAACTCGCAGCAGTGCATCACCGTCTGTCCAGCCCTCACTCCCTACTACGAAACAGGAGCGTGCGTGGCCAAGTGTACTTCTGGCTCGTATTCGGTCGTGACCGGCCCACAAACTCTCATGTGTCAGGCCTCCTGCACGTTTTACGTTTTAAACGCCTCGAACTCCAACTCGAAGCAGTGCCTTCCGTCCTGTCCTGCCTCGACTCCCTATTCCGACGCGGGTCTCTGCTCAGCTAGGTGCGCCTCTGGAAACTACTCCAATTCTGCCGGCTCTTTAATTTGTCAAGGCGCTTGCGCGAAGTTCTTCGTGACCAACGCTTCCAACTCTAATTCCAAGCAATGTGTTGATTCATGCCAAGCCGGTCAAGTGACGAGTACTCAGGAGTGCCTCTCTGCCTGCCCGGCCATCGCACCGTTCAATGACTCCACGGCCTGCGTCGGAAGATGCGCGACCGGAGCTTATCTGGCGGCCGGCTCGAATTTAACCTGCATTTCCTCCTGCACGGGCATGTTCATCACGAACGCCTCCAACTTGAATTCGAAGCAGTGCATCACCCAGTGCCCGGACGCGACTCCGTACTATGAAACCGGCGCGTGCGTTTCCAGATGCACTTCTGGAGCCTATTCGATCGTATTGGCTACCGTTAACGTGTTGACGTGCCAGGCTTCTTGTGCTCTTTACGTTCTCAACTCCTCCAACTAAGACTCCAAGCAGTGCCTGCCGTCGTGCCCCACCACCGCCCCGTATTCGGATTCAGGTCTTTGCTCCGTCCGTTGTGGTTCTGGAAACTACTCGAACGCGACCGGATCTTTCGTCTGTCAGGGAGCCTGTCCCAAGTTCTTCGTGACGAACGCCTCCAACCAGAATTCCAAGCAGTGCGTGGACGCCTGCCAAACGGGACAGCTGACAAGCGGTCAAGAGTGTCTCAGCTCCTGTCCGGCCGCAACTCCGTACAAAGACGCCACTTCGTGCGTGGCCAGATGCTCATCTGGAGCCTATCAGATTTCTGGCTCCAACTTTAACTGCGTGGCTTCTTGTTCTGGAATGTACATCACGAACGTCTCGAATTAAAACTCGCAGCAGTGCATCACCGTTTGTCCAGCCCTCACTCCCTACTACGAAACAGGAGCGTGCGTGGCCAAGTGTACTTCTGGCTCGTATTCGGTCGTGACCGGCCCACAAACTCTCATGTGTCAGGCCTCCTGCACGTTTTACGTTTTAAACGCCTCGAACTCCAACTCGAAGCAGTGCCTTCCGTCCTGTCCTGCCTCGACTCCCTATTCCGACGCGGGTCTCTGCTCAGCTAGGTGCGCCTCTGGAAACTACTCCAATTCTGCCGGCTCTTTAATTTGTCAAGGCGCTTGCGCGAAGTTCTTCGTGACCAACGCTTCCAACTCTAATTCCAAGCAATGTGTTGATTCATGCCAAGCCGGTCAAGTGACGAGTACTCAGGAGTGCCTCTCTGCCTGCCCGGCCATCGCACCGTTCAATGACTCCACGGCCTGCGTCGGAAGATGCGCGACCGGAGCTTATCTGGCGGCCGGCTCGAATTTAACCTGCATTTCCTCCTGCACGGGCATGTTCATCACGAACGCCTCCAACTTGAATTCGAAGCAGTGCATCACCCAGTGCCCGGACGCGACTCCGTACTATGAAACCGGCGCGTGCGTTTCCAGATGCACTTCTGGAGCCTATTCGATCGTATTGGCTACCGTTAACGTGTTGACGTGCCAGGCTTCTTGTGCTCTTTACGTTCTCAACTCCTCCAACTAAGACTCCAAGCAGTGCCTGCCGTCGTGCCCCACCACCGCCCCGTATTCGGATTCAGGTCTTTGCTCCGTCCGTTGTGGTTCTGGAAACTACTCGAACGCGACCGGATCTTTCGTCTGTCAGGGAGCCTGTCCCAAGTTCTTCGTGACGAACGCCTCCAACCAGAATTCCAAGCAGTGCGTGGACGCCTGCCAAACGGGACAGCTGACAAGCGGTCAAGAGTGTCTCAGCTCCTGTCCGGCCGCAACTCCGTACAAAGACGCCACTTCGTGCGTGGCCAGATGCTCATCTGGAGCCTATCAGATTTCTGGCTCCAACTTTAACTGCGTGGCTTCTTGTTCTGGAATGTACATCACGAACGTCTCGAATTAAAACTCGCAGCAGTGCATCACCGTTTGTCCAGCCCTCACTCCCTACTACGAAACAGGAGCGTGCGTGGCCAAGTGTACTTCTGGCTCGTATTCGGTCGTGACCGGCCCACAAACTCTCATGTGTCAGGCCTCCTGCACGTTTTACGTTTTAAACGCCTCGAACTCCAACTCGAAGCAGTGCCTTCCGTCCTGTCCTGCCTCGACTCCCTATTCCGACGCGGGTCTCTGCTCAGCTAGGTGCGCCTCTGGAAACTACTCCAATTCTGCCGGCTCTTTACTTTGTCAAGGCGCTTGCGCGAAGTTCTTCGTGACCAACGCTTCCAACTCTAATTCCAAGCAATGTGTTGATTCATGCCAAGCCGGTCAAGTGACGAGTACTCAGGAGTGCCTCTCTGCCTGCCCGGCCATCGCACCGTTCAACGATTCCACGGCCTGCGTCGGAAGATGCGCGACCGGAGCTTATCTGGCGGCCGGCTCGAATTTAACCTGCATTTCCTCCTGCACGGGCATGTTCATCACGAACGCCTCCAACTTGAATTCGAAGCAGTGCATCACCCAGTGCCCGGACGCGACTCCGTACTATGAAACCGGCGCGTGCGTTTCCAGATGCACTTCTGGAGCCTATTCGATCGTATTGGCTACCGTCAACGTGTTGACGTGCCAGGCTTCTTGTGCTCTTTACGTTCTCAACTCCTCCAACTAAGACTCCAAGCAGTGCCTGCCGTCGTGCCCCACCACCGCCCCGTATTCGGATTCAGGTCTTTGCTCCGTCCGTTGTGGTTCTGGAAACTACTCGAACGCGACCGGATCTTTCGTCTGTCAGGGAGCCTGTCCCAAGTTCTTCGTGACGAACGCCTCCAACCAGAATTCCAAGCAGTGCGTAGACGCCTGCCAAGCGGGTCAGCTGACAAGCGGTCAAGAGTGTCTCAGCTCCTGTCCGGCCGCAACTCCGTACAAAGACGCCACTTCGTGCGTGGCCAGATGCTCATCTGGAGCCTATCAGATTTCTGGCTCCAACTTTAACTGCGTGGCTTCTTGTTCTGGAATGTACATCACGAACGTCTCGAATTAAAACTCGCAGCAGTGCATCACCGTTTGTCCAGCCCTCACTCCGTACTACGAAACAGGAGCGTGCGTGGCCAAGTGTACTTCTGGCTCGTATTCGGTCGTGACCGGCCCACAAACTCTCATGTGCCAGGCCTCCTGCACGCTTTACGTTTTAAACGCCTCGAACTCCAACTCGAAGCAGTGCCTTCCGTCCTGCCCTGCCGCGACTCCCTATTCCGACGCCGGTCTCTGCTCAGCTAGGTGCGCCTCTGGAAACTACTCCAATTCTGCCGGCTCTTTACTTTGTCAAGGCGCTTGCGCGAAGTTCTTCGTGACCAACGCTTCCAACTCTAATTCCAAGCAATGCGTCGATTCTTGCCAAGCCGGCTCGCTTGTAAGTGGTTAAGAATGTCTTGGTTCTTGTCCATCAACTTCTCCATACAAAGATACTTCTTCTTGTGTTTCAAGATGCTCGTCTGGAGCATATTAAGCATCTGGTCTGGATTTTATTTGTGTTTCTTCCTGTTCAGGATTATATATAACAAATACATCCAATTCTAATTCAAAGTAATGCATAACCACTTGTCCAGAAGCTATTCCATATTATGAAACCGGAGCTTGTGTTTCAAGGTGTACTTCTGGCTCGTATCAGTTAATAAACGGTTAGGATTAAACACTATTTTGTTAAGATTCGTGTTCTCTTTATTTGATTAACGCTTCTAACAGTAATTCAAAGCAGTGCCTTTCTAAGTGCCCAACTACTGCTCCGTATTCTGAGTCCGGGTTGTGCTCAATTCGCTGTCCTTCAGGTGCCTACGCAATTATGGACAGTATTAACGTTTGTCAGCCTTTATGTCTAAACTATTACGTAACTAATGCCTCATCTGACTCAAAGATTTGCGTTGATTAGTGCCCAGCTTCACTCCCATTCTCCGAATCTGGTCTCTGCACCACTCGTTGCCAGTCTAGCGCATACATAATCCAGAATAACGTCTTAACCTGCACTGAACAGTGCGAAAAGTACTTCGTTTTGAATTCCTCGAACGATAACTCAATGTTCTGCATCGATTCATGCGCAGCCCCGAACAACTTCCTAAAGAAGAACAACTAATGCACCGGTTTCTGCGAATTTTACAAGGAAGACGGTTCAATAAACGTTTGTTAAGACAGCTGCACATTCTACGAACTGGTTAACTAGAGCAAGAAATGCGTTGACTCGTGCGGAACGAAGCAGAACAAGAACGGCTAGTGCGTAAACAAATCCGGAAGCATGAACATTATCATCATCGCCGTTCCAGCCGCCCTTGGAGCTATTATAGTTTTAACCACAACCATTATTTGCTGCAAGAAGAAGAAAACAAAAGCTACTAAGAAGGGAACGAAGAAAGTCACACAGGCTAATATGAAGCAAAAGATTAACGCAAAGCCCAAGGTCAGCGCGAAATAACCCACGATCATGCCCACAATGTCTTACATCTGATGTTTTGGAGTGAAATCAACATAAATTTATAATAAAAATACTATCTATACTTATTATATTCAATTAATTGACTTTTAACATATAAAACGTGTTCATATAAAGATTGAATAAGGTTATAGTTAAGTGAGTCATTTTATAACGTGTATTCATATCTTATAATTTAATTTAGGTATATTAATACATATTACGTACATACTATTCAAATAAAGATGACTTATTAAATTACTTATTATTTGATTATATTTTGTACAATTATTTTGTGTTTAAAAAATTTAATTACTTTGAGTTTTTAAAATGTAAAATATACACTTGTATCTTATCTTAGTGCTCGTATAACACAGTAAATAGTAACAGTAAAAATTTTAATATTAATTATATAAATAGGTAGTATTCTGTACCACTTCACGTAATGATTTTCATTTGTATATTTTGCGCTCAGCTTGAGCTAACGAAGCTCTCATGCGAAGAAGGCTTTGTCTTGTACAAATAAACCTTCAATAAGACCTACCAAGAAGATGAAAAAATGCACTTCGATATCTTTTGTTCAAACTTCAGAGATGTTGTTGAACTTTTAAAAACCGATCCATACCTTCCAATCGGTTTGGTTCCAATGATGGATTCTTACGTTAATAAATACAATAGAAAATCAAATATGAATAAGTATTAAAAAACAAAACCATAAAATGATATATGTTCAACTATTAATCCACTTCCAGATCTTGTGACCATATATTCATCGGTTGATCTAAGAGAAATGGATCTTATAACACCATCAAAATCATAAGAAACATATCTATGGAGTTAAGTATTTTCAACGAATGCTATTTTTGAAAATAGCATTTTAAGAGATAAAAAGAATCTCAATTCATTTTGGTAAACTAAAGCAAGCCCTAGTATTTTAAATTTGTCTGAATAATATTTAATGTCAAATTTATTGTGTGATTCATGTAACTATGATGGAATAATATTTCGCACATTTAATGATGCTTTATATAATAGTGTTCCTGGTAATCTATTTTAAAGAGATCCGCCAAGAAAACCGATTTCAACTGTTGACCTAAGGGAAAACTATCCATTTGACTTTAATAAATATTTAGCGAATTGGACTTCAAATATTGCACTTCCAACAAAACTTCTTCCAGAAAATATATTACTACCTTTAAAATTCTTTAACAATAGCGGCGTTTAATACATGGTTAATTGGTGTAATTTATATGCTGAAAAAACTCCAATTGTTTAAATATTTGATGACGATAAATAAACTTTTAATATTTCTACAATAAAAACTTTATAATCGTATTTATCAAGAGGATTGGCGATAGCAATTAATATTTATGTTGGATCAGGTCCTTAATAAATAATATTTCAAAATTTCAAAGGAAATGCTATTTTACATAACTAATGTGAATAAATATTTTCATCTGGTGACCATGCAGTTACTTTAGTTGGTTATGGAAAGAAAAGCGGGAAAGATGTATGGGTAATTAAAAATTCATTTGGCGAATAATGGGGAGATCAAGGGTTTTTCTTTTTAGAAATCGGAAAGAACAGCTATTGCAGTGAGTAATTCGCATACACCTCTATTCCGAAGTATTTTGATATGACCGAAACTACTCCATACTCAAGAGGAACTCTTAAGAGAGGATTAACTTACACTTTAGATTGCGATAACTATTTCACGAACATTAGTGGGAAGGTAGATTGTTATGACACATGCCCACCAGCTTATCCGATTCTTTTAGAAACTAACGAATGTGTTAATATTTCGTGTCCTTCTGATAAAATATATGTCGAACTTAATTAGTGCTCTTCTAAATGCACTACAAATACATATTATGTTAGTGGTTCTATTAATATTTGTGTACCATTTTGTTCTGGATTTTTCATATAAATTACATCTAGTTCTAAATAATGCATTGAGAAATGCCCAGAATCTTCTCCTTACTATCAACCTGGTACATGTGTTTCAAAATGTTCGTCAGGAATATACTCAATAGTTAACTAAAAATTAGTTTGTTAAGATGTTTGCAGTTCCGTATTTGTATTGAATGCATCTAATGATAATTCTAAGCAGTGCTTATAATCTTGTCCTTCGGACGCTCCTTATTCTGACACTGGTTTATGCTCAATTCGTTGTATTTCTGGTGCATATTCAATTATTGACAATAAATATATTTGTCAGGATGCATGTTCTTTATTCGTAACTAATATTTCAAATCAGAATTCCAAGTAGTGCATAAAGTTTTGTCCGTTAGCTGCACCTTATTACGATCTCGGATCTTGTTCCGCGTCCTGTATTTCTGGTTATTTTACAGTTGAATCAGGTGTTTAGTAATTCTTTTGTCAGCAGCCCTGTGCTCTCTTTATTAATATGAACAATCAAAGAAAATGCGTTTAATAATGTCCATTAGAAGCTCCGTTTAATGATTCTGGGCTCTGCTCAGTTTTATGTTTGTCAAAAACGTACTATGTCATAAATAGTATTTAAACTTGTGTAAGTAGTTGTTCACAATACTTCGTTTAATATTAAAATTAATAAATGTGCGTTAGTTCGTGCACCACACCACTGATTTACATAAACGGGACCGAATGCGTTCACTCGTGCGAATACTTCAAATAAACGGGGAGTGAAAAAGTTTGCGTGAATCCGTGCTAAATATTTTAAATTTAAAACGGCTTGAAATAGTGCTTGGAAAAGTGCAATGGAAATATTGTTGACAGAGAATGCCATATGAAGGAGAAAAATACTATGAAAATTGTTATTATTGCAGTCCCAGCAGCAGTTGGAGGAATTATTGTACTAATTTTATTAATAGTAACTGTTAAATGCTGCTAAAAATGCACATTATTGAGAAAAAGCAACGCAAAAGCATAATTAAAAGAAAATATGAAGCAAAAACTCATTTCAACAGATAAAAGTCAGTTGTGAGAAAAAATTTAAATAATTTATATAACGAATATACAGTATATATTACAACAGATATTGAGACTAGTTTGAGGTAATGTTATTGTGTAACTAAGTGTTGATTTGTGGATTGTCACGATTTACGAGATGAAGATGGAATGATTAAATTGAGCCTTAGTACTGATGATAAGGTTACAGTTAAGTGAGTCATTTTATTACAACAGATTGAAAAAATATTAAAGTTGTTGAATTAAGGAATTCTGTTTCATTATATAAATATTGAACATTCATCCAAAACTATAATTTATTTTATTATCATATTCCACTTCTAAATTTCAAAATGTAGGAGATATCATGACATGCCATATCAATATATTGTTCAGTAATTGATTTTCCTATTTAAAAACATTCATAGGTAATATAACTCAAACCCTTTTAGATTATCCTGAACAAAATTATAAAATATTCTGAATTAGCATTTCTAACTTTGTAGAATAGAAAGTGAGCCAGCGTCTGATCGAAATCCGAAAATCAGAAGTAGAACCAAGAGCTTATTTCATGTTAAAGTCAACCATAAATGTTTCAGAAACAATAAAATAACTGGAAGTTGAATTTTGCTCAACATATGAATCATCCACCCTGGTACGAGGTCTCAACTATATAAAGTATTGATAGAAAATAAAGCATGCCGCTGTAAATTAAGAACTCAACCGAGGAGTGCAAAATGGAACAATATAAATTAATTCGGATAAGTCTCTCTGCGGAATCTTGTTAATAATATGACTTTATATAACATTATTGAGGTAAGATCTGGGTTGGCTACAAGTTGTATTATATCATTGTTGTTGATTCAAGCAAAAGTTTAGTTTGAGCTGCAAAGTCGGTCGTTGCTGTTTTAACTTCTTACAATGTCAAGAATAATATGGCAATGTCAAGAACAATATTATCTTTAAATATTAATTCTCTAGAATAAACAAAGTGAAGTTGAAGATGAGTCGGAAAAGTCTCTGACAGATATGGTGCATAAAGATTGTCTATAGTGCCAACTAACATTTATGAACATTTTAGCTTGAATCATATTCAACTCGTAAACGGAGATTCAACTCGTAATCAAAGATCCGTAAATTAAGGATAATTAAGGTGCAACACAGGGTAGGTGAAATATATTTTAATACAAGTATAGCACATAATACTATATTTAAAAGTCAATCTCACACCATCATTTTAAATTATTTTATTCAATCTATTATAATATATACTGTATAATGGTTCTAGATAAGAGTACTTACTTTTTACAAAATCTATTTATAATACACTATATAATATACTATATAGATAGTATTTTTTATATACTTTTATATTTATTTTACAGTAATATATTTTAGAAAAATTTGGAATTTAGTGAATTTTTTGTAAATTTGCGCACTCATTGCAGATCGAAATAATAAAGTAAAATAATTTCATTTTTCAAATTACTTTTTGTTCAAATATTTTTCGATCTTGTGTTCAGCATTTTCGATCTTTTGGAACAGACAAACTGTAAATACAGAACCCGCTTGATTATCATAATTAAATATCTATCTCTTCTCACACTCTCAGTTAATTGTTAACTGCTTGAAATAAGCAGTTTGTTCAGAATATTTTGTCTTCAAAAATCAATGTTAAACTGTTTCACAGTTACAGGTGGTAACTATTTATTTTCAAATACTGAATAAAATACAGTATATATATATATCACTTCCTCGAGACGGCACAAACAGACTTCATTGAGACTTTCGAAAGCAAAACATAGGCTCTCGCACACCAGTGTTTCCACTTTCAAAACGGGCTCAACCCGTCATTTATGTCCACTCAGTAAACTCACTGAGTCGTTAGCGGACCAGTTTCACCTGATTCGCTAACTTACTATTTAGAAACTGTTTCTTACTTCTCAGTTTCTTTTTGCTCGTTATTTCCTTCGGTTTGCACGAGAGGTTGATTTGTTGTATTGGCATTGCTTGGTGGTGGTTGCCTTTGATGCACTGTTTCATTAACTTGATTAGGTTCCTAGGTTCCGTTTTAGTATATTTGTTTTTACAAATCTCTAATTTCGGAGTATATTGCCGGTGATAGATTAGCTATTTCCTAGGGTTTAGACGCGTTGGTATCTTCCTTAGCTCTCTATTTTTAGATAAACTATTTCTGATATTCTTTAACTTGCTTCTTCTAGGCTTTCGTTAAGAATGGCTTGGTTTCCTATTTTGCGTCAGCTATCGTTTTTTATTCATTTGGACCATCTTTTGGCTATGATTTGACAGGCTTTTCTAAGACAGGTATTGCAATTTATATATATAATATTTTGCAATTCAAATATTTCAACACCATATAAATGGTCAGACGTTATATCTTTAACACCTACCAATCATAATAATCAGCAGATTTATTAATCGCTGAGCTTTTTAGTGACTATTATATATATATAGTTTGTTGTTCACAGTACTTCCACGGGTTTTGTTGTTGTTAACACGGCTTCGACAGGCTGGGCAGTAGTTATGACTGAGTCTGTTGATTGAGTCATTATTTGTGTTCTTATCGACTTTCTCTTCAGTTGAACAATGGCGATGGTTAAAATGAGTGTGAAAATAACAACGCATGCTGCGATGGCTATACCAGCAGCGCCTCCTGGGGATACTTTGTTTGTGTTGGACGGAGCCTGCTCAAAATTAAATAAATAATTACCTCTGAAGAAGCTTTGTTGAGATGGCTGCTGTTGAATCTGTGCAGTTAATTTTTCATATTTCATGAAGCACTGCGGTACTTATGTGGAAGGATCATATTGTTAACAGAAAAGTGCCCAACATAAGTAATCTGTTGTTACACATGGAGTCTTGTATGCACAATCTACGGATACCTACTTTTTGTGTTGCTTATTCTGCATTTACTACTCCGCGAATGAATCGATTCTGCATCTCTGTAACTCGCAAACGTGTTCGGTGCTTGACGGAGGGCAATCCTCTTTACTTAGCGACTCAGTTTATATTTTGATGCAAAGTGGGTCTGTCGGAACTCTATCGCAGTATAAGGCGGCGCCGCTGTTTTTCTACGAATTCTCATAAAACAACTCGACTCCGGATTCAGTTATCGTCAAACGGTATTCCAAGCTCAGAAAATCAATTACCCCAGTTTAGACCAGTTATTCGTTAGGAGTGAGTTTACTTGAATACATCATCAGGTCGGTTCCCCTCAGGTAATACAGTACTTGTTGAACCACCGTTGCGTTCCACCCCATTTGAACGGATTTAATTCCACTTCCGATTTTTCTTATTCGTTCGGAATCTTGTGCAATAGGGAAGCTCTCGGTGTCTCCAGTTAAATAAACGTCGCCGTTTTCCAAGTAAAGGAAAATGTTATATTGACTTTCGGCAACACGGATAGATGTTATTTTCTAGGTAAACTGGCTGAAAGATACCATAGTAAAAGTGTCGAATGTCTAGCTGGCGATACCACACTTTGGATCTTAGCAGTCGCCTCGAATGAATAGTCCTTCAGTGGTTAGCACTAAATCTATGTCATTTGTTCCGTTGACGTCAAGAACATGTTGGCTAAACATTTGCTTGAATTTGAGTTTTCCTGATTCGACGCCATCTTCGGTCATGAGTTGACCAGCTTTCGTAAGGTACCAAAATTCGCCTCTAACGCAAAACACTCTGGAAACAGATGAAATATCTGTCTTGATAAAGCCGATGCTGTCTTAGTTCTGCAGACCATATTTCATACCTTTGACTTGAAGTGTTCCGTCTGGCATTATCTGGTAAGCAGTAGAATCACACATGGCAAGATCTAGTACATCGTCCTATGAATACTCATAAGATTACAGCCACTCAGGGGACCACTGGATCATTTTAACTTTTGCAAACGCAAACGCAAATATCATTGAGAAGAAGTGGAGAACTAACATGTTCTTAAATTATGGTTTACTACATAATATATGTTAATATTTAGGTGATCACTTGACCTGGTATTCTTATAACTTTATATCTAACTGATAAAGTATTATAGAGCGTTAAATAGGCTATTATTCACTCATGCAACGGTTTTAGAAAAACTTCTAAATATAGCTAGCAATAAACTCATCCACTTTCAAATAATAAGGAGTTCCGAAAATAGCTGTGTCCAGTAATACATTTCAAACAAAATTATCAGTACAAAGTAGAAAATATAGTTAGATATAAAAATATAACATCGTCATATTTTCTGTAATACACACCATTGACCACTCGACTAACAAAAAACAAATCAAACTATTTAAAAGATTACATTTTCATTGGCGCGTACGCTGTTGGTGGTCATGTGCTAGTTTCACGTTATTCGTTCAGTCTTTGTTCACCAACGCATTGACTCAGTAAACACCGAATCAAATTAATTTTAGTTCTATTTATACATTTTCGATGATGCTGTTTAAAACATGTGAAAGTTGTGTGACTATGATTTTCAACGTGATGCTGTAACCGTAACAGCCAGGAGCGAAACTATCATCATATTTACAAATATATTCTATGGGACTGTCCGTTTTTGAGTGGTCCTAGTTTTTCTGTTATTTCTCGCAGTTTATAAACCATCTGTGGTTGCAGTTCTCAGACACTGGTGTTAATTTACATTTGAATAAGTCGCGTGCGAGCAACATTACGACAAGTGAACAAATAATAGTATTTTAATGGTTTTCTTCAAATGTCCTAGTGAGCTATTCAGACATATTTAAATAAATAATTTACGCAAACCGGAGCTAATATACAATTAAATAATATCGTTATGTCAATTTATTGATCACTGTGCTTCGACAGGCTGGGCAGTAGTTATGACTGAGTCTGTTGATTGAGTCATTATTTGTGTTCTTATCGACTTTCTCTTCAGTTGAACAATGGCGATGGTTAAAATGAGTGTGAAAATAACAACGCATGCTGCGATGGCTATACCAGCAGCGCCTCCTGGGGATACTTTGTTTGTGTTGGACGGAGCCTGCTCAAAATTAAATAAATAATTACCTCTGAAGAAGCTTTGTTGAGATGGCTGCTGTTGAATCTGTGCAGTTAATTTTTCATATTTCATGAAGCACTGCGGTACTTATGTGGAAGGATCATATTGTTAACAGAAAAGTGCCCAACATAAGTAATCTGTTGTTACACATGGAGTCTTGTATGCACAATCTACGGATACCTACTTTTTGTGTTGCTTATTCTGCATTTACTACTCCGCGAATGAATCGATTCTGCATCTCTGTAACTCGCAAACGTGTTCGGTGCTTGACGGAGGGCAATCCTCTTTACTTAGCGACTCAGTTTATATTTTGATGCAAAGTGGGTCTGTCGGAACTCTATCGCAGTATAAGGCGGCGCCGCTGTTTTTCTACGAATTCTCATAAAACAACTCGACTCCGGATTCAGTTATCGTCAAACGGTATTCCAAGCTCAGAAAATCAATTACCCCAGTTTAGACCAGTTATTCGTTAGGAGTGAGTTTACTTGAATACATCATCAGGTCGGTTCCCCTCAGGTAATACAGTACTTGTTGAACCACCGTTGCGTTCCACCCCATTTGAACGGATTTAATTCCACTTCCGATTTTTCTTATTCGTTCGGAATCTTGTGCAATAGGGAAGCTCTCGGTGTCTCCAGTTAAATAAACGTCGCCGTTTTCCAAGTAAAGGAAAATGTTATATTGACTTTCGGCAACACGGATAGATGTTATTTTCTAGGTAAACTGGCTGAAAGATACCATAGTAAAAGTGTCGAATGTCTAGCTGGCGATACCACACTTTGGATCTTAGCAGTCGCCTCGAATGAATAGTCCTTCAGTGGTTAGCACTAAATCTATGTCATTTGTTCCGTTGACGTCAAGAACATGTTGGCTAAACATTTGCTTGAATTTGAGTTTTCCTGATTCGACGCCATCTTCGGTCATGAGTTGACCAGCTTTCGTAAGGTACCAAAATTCGCCTCTAACGCAAAACACTCTGGAAACAGATGAAATATCTGTCTTGATAAAGCCGATGCTGTCTTAGTTCTGCAGACCATATTTCATACCTTTGACTTGAAGTGTTCCGTCTGGCATTATCTGGTAAGCAGTAGAATCACAAATAGGATAGTAGCTAGAATACTCGGAATCATCTTCAGAAAATCTTGTCGAATCTCCAAATACTTGAAAATAGACTTTTTTAGTTACAGTATAAAATAGAAATGGCATAAATGACTGAAAGTGAAATTCAAACACTCGTTGATAATCATATTGAGACCTAGTTTTAAATACTTAACACACTAGGTGAATATGAGATCGTTGCTTATAGAATAAACAACCCATTAGACAAGACCGATGAATTAAAATATTACTTTAGTAAATAGGAATATCCGTTAACAGAACCTGATGAATTAAAATAAAAACTTAATGAATTAAATTAAAAACTCGATGAATTATCAGCTACTTTACAGAATTTAAGAACATAAGCCGAAAACATTGATTAAAACATACGTTTAATAGACATAATGAATCACGAGTACACATTGGATTCTGATTGTGAAGAAGAGGATCAAAAAATATATAACGAATGGCATAGACGTAATTTCCCTTTCGAACCACTCGCGGAACAACCTGTTGAACAACTTAAAGAAAGAGTTAGACAATGAACGAATTAATATATTATTTTTTTAACGCTCTATTATACATGTCAATAGATTTCCTGCCATCACAATTTCATATGAGCACTGAGCTCTTCAACGAATTACAAATCAAGCTAACAACTTTTATACAAAGAACTGATCCAAAATTAAATAAAATATAGTTGCCATTAATCCCTATATTTAAACGTATCCTGGCGTATTTGTAAAACATTAACGAATAGCCAAATGAAATATTTGAGTTGCCTGAGATTAGTAGTTATTAAAACTAAATTTGTATTGATATTTTAAGTCAATCAACTTTAAGACAAGCCATCGACATGGTGTTTATGTTAAAACAATTTCAACCAATTCTTGATTAAACACCTTTCCAATAACGTTTAACTTACGATGAATTCAAACATTTTTAGCTATTCACATCCCAAAGTGAGCTGCTTGACAAACTTAAGTACGAATACAATTTAATAAAACATGTCACAATCTCTAAATAATAACTTTAATATATAGTGTCTTTAAATTATTCTAGAGACACCTATTACTACAACGAGCTATCCAAATTTATTAAATTAACTGATTAACATCAAACTTTAAAACTAATTGACACAAATACATTTATGAATAATTTAACAAATATTGTTAATCAACGATTTACAATCGAACAGTACAATGATATGATGAACTTTGTTGAAGAGACTCCTTATAATAAACTTCAATAAATAATTCCAAATATGGACTCTATTTAAATAATTCGTGATGACAACTTTGCAAACGACATTATTAAAGAGTATGTAAAAGTTTTAAATAAATGCAAGTTCATTCTCGACAACGCAGGCAAAATTAACATCAATTTATACAGAGCCGCCAGCTAAACAATTCCAATCGCAATTTATAAATCACTTCAAATGTTAATTATGTATCCTGATCAATATCAAATAGCAGGTTGCTTGCTGTATACGTTTTATATTCCGATTGTATACGTAAACGAAAATGATATCAAAGCCGATACTTTAATTATAACGCCGGAGTTTTAAGATTTACATTTAAAATTTTAAAGCTAAAATATTCACTAAATAGTTTTAAAATCAGATATTCCAAGCGCCATTGTACATCACATTGACTCAAACGAATTTCATAACGAATCTGACAATCTTGTTCTAATAACTGTAACCGAAGACGAGGTCTAGTACTTTAAATAAATGCGTCCCGAAATCAAATAGCTAACTCCTCACGTAAAACATCAAATGATACACAGAATGTTAAATTCAGAATACAGTGAGCGTTGTGATATGTTCCACCTTAATTGCATAAATCTAGCTGTATTCAATTCTAAAAATAGCTATTACAAACGCTATGTCGCCAATTGGTTGAATAATCCCGAGCAAACACTTTACGAATATGTAAATTCAGGTTCAGCTGATATTCATTTCGATATTGATGAGTTCATTAAATATATTAGCAACCAACTTGATTGAATAGATTTTTTTCGCCACAGTACAATAATGCCAGCGTAATAAATAATGCCAACTATCGAAGAGCTTAGAAGACAACTCGTCAAATTACAAGCCGAATATGACGCCACTCCAAAATCATAACGTAAAAGACTTGCCGAAATCTCAAACGAAATAGACAGACTCGAATTGTTGATAGGAGATTTTGAAGATATTCCTCAATAAACTATTCAAATAGCAAAAACTAATTCGCCGATTGCAAAAATAGCTGCGACAATTAAACAACATTCTAACAAACGCAAATCAGTCAAAGCTCCCTCAAAAGACAAGCCAGCTTAACACAAGCCTCAAAATAAATCTGGAAGAACGATTGCCAAAAAGTTTGGTGGAAGATTGACCTCACGTTAACAAAGAGCCTCTTAGGAAAAGACTAAACACATTGTCGAATTAAACGAACATGAAATAATGCAACAAGATTTAATTGCTTAAAAACCTGAGTTAATCAAAATATTTAAATCACTTTCACTTGAAGCTATTGCAGAAGCCATTAACTCAATTTTACTATTTAACAACGTCGAGCTAATGGCTTTCTTCTAAGTTTATTGTACTAACATTCTACAACATTATAAAGGAGGCGTGATCAAAGTTGTGTATAAACAAACTGACGCAAACGGAGTAGTAGACTTTATCACTCGTATGTACACAATAGATAACGGTTTAATAAAATATGCATATGACTTTTTAAATAAATATTCACAAGACATTATTTAAGAAGACGAAGTCGGCAGTGATTAATTGAACAACTGTTTTAGTAAGTATGCGGTCGAAGATTAATTGAGTTGAGAGGTTTATTTTATGTTATTAATTTTGTTGAAACGAAATAATGTTAAGCTTGTCAGTATTTCCACTTCGCACCTAACAAAAATAATGCCAACAATGAATGAAAGCATCTATGAAACCCATACATAATTATTTACTCCATAATTCTATAATAACATTAAAACTTTGACAGAAGTAAGAAAAATGTAGAAATATGGAGGGCATTCTAGATTAACTAAATCAGAATTCGATAAATACTTAATGATACTATTTACAATGATGATATCAGGTAAAGAGCGAGGATCTGTCAAAGATAATTGGTCTAAGAACACTAAAATACGCAATTAGTTTATAGCTGATGAAGTTGGAATGTCTTGCAGAGAATGGGAGGAAATACATTCTAATGTCTGTTATGGTCATATTAAATTGTTATTAGATTAACCTGAAGAAGAAATCGATAATTTAGAAGAAATCGACAAATTTAGACGGTATAGAATCTGATGAAGAAGAATCTGAAAATTCTGACTATGAATATGACGAAGATGATCTAGAAGAACTAAATAAAATATTTAATGATCATGAAGAAGAAGTTTTGAGCTAAAATAAACCTGGTAATGCAAAAAGTAGAAAACTTTAACCATGATATATACAAAATCAAAATTTGTGAAATAACCCTGTTAATTGTAAGAATTTGTAAGTTCTCGTGGTATTCCCAGAGAACAACCTGAAATAGTTCGTTACCACAATAATAATTATAAAGGAGTTGATTATAGACCAACTTACAAAAAATATTAAGTTTCCAGGACGATGTACTCGTTGGACCACAAGGATGTTTATTTATTTTATGTAAGTAATATTAGTTAATGGGTTTTCTTTGATGAAATTATTGCATCCAGAATATAAAGAAATTAAAATAACGGATTATATTGAAAGCATAATTGATTAAATGAAAATAAATCTAACAAAATATGAAATTAAAGCTACACCACGAAAAATTGAAGGTTGTAACCAACCAGTAGTAAGCCCAATTAAAGGACCAGTAATGGAAGCATATAAACACTATCATGTATATACAAAAGTAAGTGCGTAATGTGTCGGCTGCAAATAATGTAATAGCAGATATGTGTGTTCGTGCAAAGGATATCATTTGTGTCCAGAGTGTTATAAAACGCATATTAGTGAATAAAATGACATAAGAGGGTACACACACATTTATAAAAAATGAATAAAGTGATTTAAAATACGAATAATATGTTTTAATATATATTGAACACAAAAATAGTAATTTACCTATTAAATGGTTGAAGTCGTTTTCGAGAATTTTGTTAATTATTTGCGAAGTGGAAATACTGACAAGCTTAACATTATTTCGTTTCAACAAAATTAATAACATAAAATAAACCTCTCAACTCAATTAATCTTCGACCGCATACTTACTAAAACAGTTGTTCAATTAATAAATAGGCTATTCAATCTGCTAGGCACTTTATGTTGAAATAATTACTAAAGAACAACTTCAAAAAATGAAAGCAAATGGTTAAACAACAACCGTTACGTACGATCGTAAGAAAGGTGCCTATTTAAATTATCTTAACAAAATTCCTCAGCTAGACTTGAGCAGATATCAAATCGGATCAACTATTGAATAACATATTGAAATAAGTTAAACATAATGTTTTATACATTGTTTGAAAATAAGTGGGCAATACACAAGTGAAGAATTAAATAACATAGAGATTTAGGTTTGTAAAGACGTCTCATATTTAGCTGTATTGAACTTGAAAAAGATCATAGGTCTTGGATATGTTATCATCAACGACTACAAAGTAAATTCTGGTTCAAAAACTATTTACATAAACTAACCAAAAGACGTTAGTCCATTACCTCCTCCAAAAGTTCGCATTGCATTATTTGAAGGCCACTATTTTATTAACGATTGTGTTGAAATAAGCTCCTGGTGGATTGACAACTACAACACTTACTCAGATAATCAAAAGTTTTTATTAAACCCGAATTGCGAACGAATAAAAAATGGCTACTTTATATCACGTTTGAAAGGCTCTTCAACTTACATTGGCTAAATCATTTAGAAAATGCATTCCAATAATTTATTAGAAAGTATTGAGGACTTAAATATTTACAACTATAAACAAGTATCAAAATAACAAATCTCAGCTCCTTAATAGCCAGCTTAATATGCAAAGTTGTTTGAATGCAAACCAAAATCTCAACATAAATTCGACAAAATAATATTTGCAGATTACGAAACCCATACCAAAGAGTTAGTTAACGGTGAATTGAAAAGTATTCCACACAAACCTTTTATGTTATGCTATACCGAAGATTATGGCGAAACAGTTACAACGGCTCGTTCGATAAACCAATTAGTCGACGAATTAGAAAGACATTATAGTAACCTTGATTTAGAAACCAAATCAAAGCCTTAAATCATGATACAGTACTTTAATTTACCATATGATTCGAAGTTTATATTGTCTTCTAAGTACAAAGTGCAAGATTTGATTCAATAGGGCACCAAATAAATTCAATTTAAAATTTATCTCAAAAGTTGTGTCCTAACTTTTAGGGACAGTATGCGATTATTTGATGCTTCAACATCTGTGGCCAAGATGCCTAAAATGTTCTTCACAAAAGCTGAACAAGAAAAGCTTGTCAAAGAAATCTTTCCATATGATTACTACACCGAAGAGCTTTACCTAGGCAACGTCGGAGACATCAAAGAAGCCTGTAAATACATAAAAGCTTCCGAAAGCTAATTTAGAACATCATTACAAAAAGCCGACGCTATGCTTGATGAAGAGCATTTTGATATGTTTAAATACTGCGAATTTTACTGTAAACAAGACGTAATAATTTTAGCTAAAGCTGTTTATCAATTTAGAGAAAACTTAAAGAACGAATACAAAGAACAAGGGCTTGATATTGATTTATTTAACTATTTAACAATCTCATCTTTGGCAATCGATATCTAAAAATAGCTTGGATGTTTTGAGGACTGTTATGAGGTAAGCGGGGTTTTGAGATAATATCTTCAACAATTTATTATTGGAGGTAGGACGATGGTATGTTAGAATCAGCGAGTAAAACTGTACAACCAAAAAATACAAGACTTTGATGCGGTTTCGCTATATCCTTCTGCAATGGCCAGATGTTATTATCCAACAGGAGTTCCAAAATGTCTTAATCAAAGTATGATCGAATATTACAACAACATAAATAACTTAAAATAAATAACTTTAGACAAAAATAGTAAAGATTAAAACACACTGTATTTACAAGTTAAGCTTAAAAGAACATCTGGCTTTATTCCAAGAAACTTCCCATTAGTAAGTGAAATCGACGAAAATGGCGTAAGGTAGTTCAATAACAACTTTGATGAAAACAAATGCTACTACTACGACTCCATCTCACTCTAAGACCTTGTAGAGTTTTAAGGAGTTAGTTACGAAATAATTTCTGGTATTTATTTTGAAACTCGCAACTACAAAATATAGGAAGTTGTTACCTAAATGTTTAATAAACGTAAACATTACAAATCAATCAAAAACCCAATTCAAGTTATATATAAACTTATTCTCAACTCAGCATATGGAAAGACAATCGAATGCATACACGACACAAAAGTTGAGTTAGTTGATTCGTAAGGATTTGCTAAATTAGTTTTAAAACAAGGCTCAAATATAGTTAGCACAGAATAAGTTGGTAACAAATACATCGTAACAATTCGCCAAGAAGTTTGCGACAGCTATGCGTTCACATATATTGGCAGCTTGATCTTAAGCACATCAAAACGCATTATGAACGAAGTAATGTGCTTGGCTGATGATAACAAGCTTCCTATATTTTATCAAGACACAGATTCGATGTAAATTGAAATAGACTCTATTGAAATACTTAAACAAAAATATTTTGAAAAATATAACAGAGATTTGATAGGTGAAAACATGGGATAATTCCACACTGATTACGATAGCGACCTAGGCAAAGTGCTTTACGCAGACCAAGCTGTATATGTTGCCAAGAAAGTTTATTGCGCTAGGTTAGTAGTCTAACGCGATTCTGATAAATCTATCACAGTTGATTATCACATTCGAATGAAAGGCGCTTCAATTGGTGCTATTGATAAAGAATGCAATGAAAAATACGAAGGTGATTACATAAAGCTTTATGAAAACCTTTTTAATCATCATAACACAACAACCTTTGATTTGTGTGCTAACAAACCTGTGTTCTAATTTAAGGGCTTAGAAGTTAAAACAATGGACAACTTCTATAGAGAAATAAAGTTTCCGCTAAATAAATTTGAAAAACCTTATGAAAAACACTACGTCAAATAAATTCTCGAAAACTTCTTATAAAATGGCAAGAAATGATTTGATAGAATATATTTTTTTAATAATAAGGTAATAAAAGGTCATGTCAAGCTATTCTCAAAAATTCTCAATAAACAATTTAATAAAAGCTCAACCAAAAGTTCAATAGAAAGTTCAAGATGAAAAATTCTTGAATAGAGTTAAAGTGATGTCTATGTGCGACAAGGATTTCGATAACGTGATTGTATATGTTGATGCCAACGTCGCATTCAAAACCTAGTTCGGATACAATATTTCTGTATTAAGAATTATATATTTCAAAGAAAACAAACCAGTGCACTAAATCAAATGCGATGGATAAACATTTGCAAACAAGATTGCTCCAAAGAAAGAGAAAGGTCAGTTCTAATATTTTGTTATTGAAAACAAGTTGCAATCAACTATTACAGAGAATGGTGAAATGATCGAATACTACAACATATCGTGTCCAATGCTAGTTAAGGAAGAGCTTGTTGAAACTCTTAAGCTGAAGTCACTTGTCAAAGAACATGTTCCAAAGTTCCATCAGAGACAAGTCAGTGTCGTAGACTTTGAAGGTTTTAACTTCGAATGAACATTTAACAAATTATTTTTTAGCTTAATAGTAAATGCAAGACGATTTTAATCCAACTTTAGACGACCCGGCTGATCTTAGCAAACAGCTTTATAAAACAGATTAGTTGACACTTTCGAATGCCGAGAAATTAGAAACTATTGAAACATAAATTGATACAAAATTTACAGAAATTGATACAAAATTTACAGAAATTGATACAAAATTTGCAGAAATTGTTACAAAGTTTACAGCTATTGATACAAAGTTTACAGCCATTGATACAAAATTTGCAGCCATTGATAAATAAATAGCAGACGTTGTTAAAGAAATGAAAAATATTGGAACAACTGCGAACATCTCTGAGATTTAGAATCAAATTCGAACACTTCTTTCGCATAGTACTTTATGAAAACATACTTTTTTAGCAACAGATTATATATGTAAACTAAACTAAACGTTTCACCGATTTATTCTGACAATAGTCAACTTGAAAGCTTAGAAGACTTAGAAATTTATTCAGAAGATTATTCCGAGAGCTTTGATGAAAATGATTTGGTAGAAGCAAACAAAGATCAAGTTAAAAACGTTGTCGAACAAGGTCGTTTCATAATTAATTTTCCAGACTATGTCGTAACTTCAATGGGCAGAATTATTTGCGTAAGTTAATAAACAGAGGTTAAACTGATGGTGAGTAATTGTGGATACTTTATGACATCGTTAAAGAACGAATTAGGCTGGTCAACTTTCACTGTGCATAGCTTAGTAGCAAATGCTTTCCTTGGTTTGAAGCCAACAAACTTTTAAGTTGACCACATCGACAGAAATAAACAAAATAATTGCATAGGAAACCTTCGATATATTTCAGCCAGTGATAATAACAAAAATAAAACAAAATACAATATACATCTTGCAGAATATTTTTAAATACTCCCAACAAATTGTGTTTAATTAAAATCATACGGAAAACATACTTTCGAAAAATATTTCATAGACTAAAACACAAAAGAAATTTATTGTTTAATGTTAAACCAATATTTAAAATTGACTTTAACAACTAGAAAATAAAATCAAGTATAATATTATGTTATTAAAAACAATTTAGGTAAATAAGTTAGCATTTATTTATCAAAGCTTTAGCGCGGTGAGTATAACCAATGATTAATCAAATTATTTTTTTGTATTTATTTAAATGACAAACTTGACATCAGATGGAATAGAAACTTTAAAGGGATGTCGGCTGCCTTTGTCTTCTTTCAACTTTATCGGTTTGTTTGGATCTCCCGGTTGTGGCAAAACGACCCAGCTGCAAAACATGGCCGATGCTGTAATTCAATGGAGCAAACAAACAACTTACGACTTAGACAAACCAAAAATTTGTAACGGACCCGTAACTCACTATATATACGTCTCGCCTTCGACGTAAACCGATCACACTTTAAATAGCAAAGATAACAAATTGCTAATTCAGGGTACTGATTAAAACATTCTTGATCTAACAGACTCGATAAAAGTAATGAACGATGCTTTCGAGTTAGCTTTAAAATGCCAGGTTTTTATACGAGGTATCGCAAAAGATATTTACAAAGAGCTTTACGAAGATAACAAAACAAATTAATAAAACCGCAAATAATTGATTTAAAGACATCCGTATTTCAATTTGATACTCCAAAGTTTATAGTCACTCGAAAAATTTAAAGAAGACTACCCTGAGCTAAGATTTAAAGAAACTGACAAATAAATTTTGCAAGTACTTTCAGATATTACTTCAAAAACAAATATGCTATCTCGTAATTCAATATAAACTTTTGATGGGTTTATGATAAGGCGACCAAAAATTATTTTGATTGCTGATGATCAAGCTGGCACTAAATTGTTTACGTCAACAGTTAACAACGAGTTTTATAATTTGTTATGTATTCGACGACACTAAAGCTTATTCTTTGTGGGTATCAGTTTACATTCGCCAGGGAACATGTAATATTCGTACAAAATGCAAATGAATTCTATGTTACTATTCCGAGGAATTCCTTAAGAAAAGCTCAAGCTGCTTTACGATAACATATCCGCGCTAGACTCGATTGATTTTAATATCAATGATTTTATAAAAATATATTAGGAATCAACTGGTTACAACGAAACCGATATGTCGAAGAAGGAAAGTTTTAGATTCAATTTTGTTTATGTACAATCACAACCAATTCAAGCAATTTATTTAAACTTTGACAAGCGGTTAAAATGAAAAGTAAATTTTTTAGCTTACATGAAATATGTATTCAACTATCGCGAGCTTACCTTCAATTGTATCAACCGTGTCGAATGTCGTTCAAAATGTCGTCCAAAAACCTCCTGTCATAAAAACTGATGTAGCGACTTAAGCAATTGGCTTTATAGACAACATTAAACAAGAAACTTTAAAACAAACTGTTGCAACCTAAAAATAACTAAACGATTTCAATGACAAGTGTGAATAAGTTATCGCAAACATTATCGCATTGAATTAGGACCCTTATTAAATTATTGATTTGTTAATTTTGTAGCTTATGGCCGTAGCCGAATATACAATCCAAGGGACCAAACTGGGAGCCTACCGGCAATAAATCGTGTTCGAAAAAGTTCAACAATTCTTTAAATAAACTCCTTTGACAACTAACGAAAAAGTTTTGGCGTTGTAGTTAATAGAATAAATATTCAAAGGCAATAAAAAGCAGCTTTTAGATGTGTTTGAGGAAATGTTTTCAATCTCGAATGGCTGTGGGCTATTTAAATCTTGTAGCGCATTTTGATTAGTATTTATTTTTTGTGCTTAATTATAATGTCAATTAGTAAATTAGTTTTTGTAAACCAATACGATAGCTGGCAAACTGATCTTTTAGAATTGCGCGATAGTAAGTTTATGAAAGAAAAAATACGAAGCCAGTTTGTAAGCATCTTTTATAACCCAGCGTGTCATATACTTCATTTGAAATTGTTACCAAACAAAACCCCTGCCTAAACCCTTGAGCACATAAAAGTTGTACAAAAATATTTAGACGAGCTTGACCTAGAGCCAGATATATTAACTGTCACATCAGATTTTGGAGGAGAATACAAAGGGGTTTTTGATGAATATTTAGTTGAGCGAGACATTGTGCACAAGGTAGTACTTTTCGATGATTTTTAACTTGCTCCAATCAACAGCATTTGTAAATATGTTCGCGGCAGAATCTAAAGGGCTATTCAAGAGCTGGATGACTTTACTGAAGACCAATTTGAAAAGGGCTAGGTATACATAACACAAAAGCAACTTGAAAATATTTTGAACAACCTTGTTAAGTTTCATAATTTTGAAAAGGTTATAAATATTTATTAAAAAGCTCCTGTTAAAATCACTCGTGAAGAGGTCGATGACATAAACGCTGTTAAACAAGCTTAGAATGACGAATTAAATAAAATATACGATTTTGACATTGGTGATTTAGTTAATGTGTTGTTGTTAAAAGAGAATCAAAAATTCGACAAAAAACGTGAGCGCAAATGGAGCCAAAATTCGTACAGAATAATTAACAAAATAGGCAGCTTCTTTGAAG
Source organism: Hexamita inflata (assembly GCA_963988835.1). NCBI lineage: Eukaryota > Fornicata > Diplomonadida > Hexamitidae > Hexamita > Hexamita inflata. The sequence continues at coordinate 290,189 of CAXDID010001217.1, forward strand.
TTATCCCTGAGCCATTTGATTTTAATTAATATGTTTAAACATTTAAACTACAACGGGGTTATCCATGGGGCATCCCGGCGTACCATCGCAAATGTTATTAGCTCAAATTTGCTAAAAAGGCTAGCACAAAATATTTTAGTTATGAGCTTGAAAATACAAATTTTTATACGTTTGATAGCATCAAGGCAGCAGTTGATTAAAAAGGAAATGTAGCAAGCGTTTACGACGCTCTTTAACAAAATAATGTAAACTATTTGATTAAAGCAAGTACTGTGAACACGTTTTTAAAAGAAGATACGAAAACTACATACAAAATTAAACCAAGTCAACTTAAAACTTATGACAAATCTGACATCACACCAATTGAAGACAATTATTTATTTGGTATGGCTCTGCCAGAAGGGTATGTCCCAGTATTTTTAATGAAATGAATTTTCAAAACTATTTTTTAAGTTTAATATAAATTATGACAGACAAACTTAATGTGATACCAGCTAAGGTTACTGCAGTTGAAAATTTATCCAATGATGTTTATGTATCGTCCTCAAATGACGGGATTTCAATCAAACAAACTCATGTAAACAAATCTGGGAGCAACACCGTAGACTTCACCGCCGGAAAAGGTTTGATAACAGACGGTACCAATAACGAAATCTAATGGGAGATTCAAACCCTTTAGAATTCAGTTTTATCAACAACAAACAGCGGATTAAAATACACAATGCAATTTGGAATAAAAATGACAGGAGACACTATCGGAAGATACTATTGGAAAAACGGTTTCGTATACTTTTAGAAAGCAACTATCGCAAATTATGCAAATCTATCTGTTGCATTAGCCGCCCCAGTAGCAGTTTGCACAACAGCTATGAACGCAACTTTCCCAATATTTGAAAGCATAGTTAATTACAACGGTGAACTGAAAACTACTGAGCTATTTAGAAAGAGTATGTTCTAGCAAATGTTACTTCCGAAAGATTATCAGGAAACTATGAGCTAAACTTGGTTCGAAGGTGATACTATTTTGTTTGACGAATATGTACTTCCTTATGACGAAGTGACTAAGAAATATATTGACATAGGCACTCCTGCAAATTGGGCACCTGGAACGGCTATCAATGCCTAGATACAAAAGCTTAGTGATGATTCGTTTATATGGACTTTTAGAAAAGACTTCTTTGTACCGCTTAATATGTTAAACTAAGTATTTAATTATTCAAATAACTTTTACACAAACACTATAAAGAAACAAAGTTTGTACATTACAATCAGAACTCAACTATACCAAATGGCAAAGTGTTTCGGAAGCTCTAAGGTGTTTGATCCCGTGTACACAGGCATTGGCGCAATTGATTTGTAAATTCTTACAAAGTATTCCGCAACAGTCTAGTCTGATATGGCTAAGAAAGAAAATATTATCTCAATTAATGGATTAGGTGTCGAATCAAGGCCACTTACAGCTATGTTCACGGGACAAGTACTGGTATCTGAAACGAGCTCAAGGCACGCAAGCATTGCAAGAGCTGCTCTTTGTATGGAATTGAAAGACAGTAACCAAGACGATTCGACTTATTTACACCAAAGGTTTACTGGAATGTCCGCTGCAAATCAGGTTGCTTTTAGAAATAGTTAATTACTAGCAGAATAAAGCAGCAAAACAATCACAACTCCTCCACTTAAAACTTAAGATTTTGTTTTCTTTGGGAATTTTAACATTGTTAGAGGTAGCCTTGACTATCGACTATTTTCAAATGAACACTAAGATATTTAGTCATTGCGTAACGAAATAATTAGAAGCACAAACATGACCTAGCTTTTTGATAGAGGTCTTTCACCCGCATTTAGTAATTTGTTCGAATGGCTTTCTAAATATGGTTTTGTGTTCAGCTCTTTGGAGCAGTATTCAATGGATGAATGTACAAATGATGTAGTTGGAGATGGGTTCGATAGCATGCGAAATTCCTTGTAATACCAGTACAATTTGGTTGAATATAGAAACGGCTTTAGAGCAAACACAAACACTTGCATTGAAGATTTAACAACTGACGCAAAACTTAGGGAATAAAACAAAGGTGCAAGCAACATTAGAATCAGTGTTTATACATTTTATGACAACTTGTTGATATACGATGTTAGCAATGGCTAAATAAATATTAGAGACTTTTAGTGAACAACTTTTATTTTTTGTGTTTATATTAATATGATAATTTATTACGAAGGTTATTAAAACGAAGACTTTTTGTACACTGATTACCAATACTACCGAGAGCTCTCGTAAATTGATAACGAAGAATTTGATATACAACCTACTGTAAGCTTTGTAGTACCAGGTACTTTGTTAGACGGCTCGAAAATTATTTTGAGAACCCTGTATAAAGGTCTCAATGAAACTGGGCAAATGGTAATCAAAGACACAGGTGATTATGTTGTTGAGCTCCCAAAAGAGTTTGGTACAAGGCAAACTGAGTTGATGTATTTAGTTGAAATTGCAAATTTAATTTAGGAATAAATATAAGCAAAAATTGACAAAGAGTATATGGTAATAGCTTAAACTGAGTGGCTTTAAAAACACCTTAAAGCAAGGTTCGCAATAAGTGGCGAATAGACTACCATAAAATTCCCTGAAGAAAGTTATTGGCTAGCTAAGCTGTTAGGCGCAAAAGTTTTCAAAAGCAACAACCTACCAAATGAGGGAAACGAATTGGACTCAAACGGGTTAATTAAAACATTGTTTAACAAAACTATGTACAAAACAAACTCGGACAGGTGTATAACTTTTGATTACACAATGTACCTCAATTTAATTAAAACTGTTCACATCACTTGTAAATACATTACAAAATAAACTGTGTTGGCTAAATATAAACAATACATTATACTTAAACACACACTCGATATCACACCTCTAGCAAGAGTTAAAATCACTTCTGATTTCTTGAGCTCAATATCTAAAGATTAGCTTTACAAAGGCATTTAAATATGTTTTCACAACGAAGATTTTCATGTTATTCCAATGGATGAAAATACATTTTATGAGGTCGAATTGTCTATATCAAAATCTAGGAAAAGGGCTTAGCTAGAAATTGATACAAAGACTGTAACTGAAGGTGAGCAAAGACGTAAAGAAAGATAATTTCAAGACGAAATGTTTGCTGCTTAACAAAGATCTATCTAAGAATTTTAACTAAATTATGAAGATAACAAATAATAGTTTGCTTAAAACTAGGGCATTTCCAATCAGTATTCCGTAGAGTCTTAGAATAATTTCTAGTTAATTTAGTAAGAACTTGATTAATTGAATAATAATCAGAAAGAATTAACACCTAAAAACGAAAAAGCTTTAAAAAAATATCTTTAAATTTAAGATTAATATGTAAAACAATTAAACGACATGTACACTTAGGAGCAATCTTTATATCAATCAGCAACCAATTTTAATATTCCCTAGCACGAGCAAATGTAAGCTGCTAAATAATTATCCGAATTTTATAGACAACAACAACAGAGCCCGTAGTTTTAATACAAACAATTACGCGAAATGGAAAAGGGGGTTCAGAAACGTATTATGGCAATATTAGGAAATGAAGCTTATTCGAACTATACAATAGATTAAGATGAACTTTAGGAAATAAATGAATAAAAGAAACACATAAATAGTAATATCAAAAGCACTAATTTGCAGCCTCTTGCGGAAACTGCTTTGTAAGAATTGATTATAAAACGTGACGCACTTAAAGAATCTCTCGCTACAAACTTAATTGATCAAAAACAATATGACGCGTTTTACAAACAATTTTAGGATGAATATCATCAAAAGTTGAAGAGATACACAACCGAAACGTAAGCACTTGCTGATGAGTACAACGAAGAAGCTGCTTTCAAAGAAGTTTTATAAGCATATTAAATGAATCAAAAATACCATGAACGTAAAGATTTTCTATAAGGCAATATAAAACAAACTTAGAATGAGCTTAGTGATAAAAATTACAAATAAAAGTTGGAAGAAATTTCTAGAAAGTATCACGAAAATATAGGAAACCCGTTTACAAACGCAAGCGATAGATAGTTTAAAACAAAGCTTGAAGAAAGGGCTCAAAAATTATAACAAGAAGAAAAGCTTAGACTGGACTACACAAATACTTTATTAAGTTAACTTGATGAATAATAAAGAGTAGAGTACGGCATGTTTACTTAGTAAGAAAAATAACAAATTTTGAGTTAACTTCATTATTAGTATCAAAACTAATAAAAATAATAACCGCAATGAGTTTTTTTAACATATAGTATAATTAATGACGTAGTAAATCGGATGGAGAATTAATAAAGATGTTTAACCAATCAGCAAAGACCCTTTGAAAGAATATAAATGGTACGAGAGCACTGGCTGGAAACTTGTTGCTATCAAAAAATAAACTACAGTTCAATATGCTGAAGACGGTAAACCAATCAAACCAGAAGATATTCCTGGAAAAGTTTGGAAACTAAATTCAAGTAACAAATGGTGTTCACACATTGACTTGTCAGATAAGAACAACAAACCGTATTGTAATAAGAAAGACAAAGACTACATCTGGAACGAAAAGACCAAGTCTTGGAAGCTTGCTGTAGTTATTTACCAAAAAGATCAACCTGTTGTTGTTGAAAATACTAGACAATAAAATATTGAATAAGAAATCGAAAAGTATTATCAAAAGAAAGAGTTAGAAAGACTTTAATAAGCTGATCAATAAGTTTAACCAATAGTTTAACCAGTGGCTTAACCAACGGTTTAATAACGCCCAAAAGTTGTATTTGATAATCCAATCTTGAACAGATACAATATGTGATTTATTTTTTGCGTTTAATTTAATATGAACGTTCAAAATATATTTGATTCAACTACGCTATCAGATTTAAATGGCAGGCTTCAAATAAAAGCACCCCCTCATTTTTAGTAAGGCGATTACACAAGCTTGTTAAGCGTTCGGGCAGTTGAAGACATTTTCGTTGTTGACGGTAAAGTTATCGTAACAAATCCAGTAAATTCGACTACAAAAACAAAAACTTATGTACATTAACAATACAATTCTATGTTTGAGTTTATGGAAGACTTTGGTTCATTTTTCGTAATGTATTTAACAATTGAAATTGATGCGATAAACAAAAAAGCATTTCGAATAAAGTTCAAAGACACTTGTAAATAATCGCATTTAAAGTACGAAGGGAACGTTGAAAACTTTATTGGCAAGCCGACAATATAAGATGTAATTTTAGATGGAGCTTTGTCTTTAGATAATAACGCGAAAGAACCGGCTGCGAAAATTGTTGCTGAATATGCTTCTTAGAAATTTAGTACTGGCTATGATTTCGTTGAATATACAAATAAAATATTCAAAAATGTGATTAAAATTGATTTTGATGATTAAAATCTTGTTTTTAAAATAACATATTTAGATAACAATTATAACAACGGTAATTTTAAGTACACTGGGAATTTGGGTCAATATCTTTCTCCAAAATAAAATATGATATTAAATAACGAAAAACTTGGTTATAGCTCGTTGAGTATTTAATATTTGCAAATAAAATGCGATAAACTTTAATGCGGGTTGAACAGTTATGTATTTGATCCTGATACGAACTAACATAGAGTACAATTTAATTCAAGTGTTTTGCAAGTGCTTTGTCCGAACTAAATGAGTTACTAAAGCAAGAACATGGATTTGCATATTAAATTACTAGAAAGCATGCCACTAGACTTTTACATAACCGATTAGAACGATACTCCAATTAGTCTTTAGTATATACTTTAGATGAGATTTTATAAACAAGAACACTTCTTTCAAGACGGGTCATATAGCGGAGTGACAGCTATTCATCAAAAGCAATAAATATTCGTGTTCTTGACTGATAAGTTTAGATCATTCAAAATCAATTAAAAATTTGATTAAGTAGCTCTTTGCCAAGCTTATGGAAATATTGGACCGCAACCTGCTACCTCAAATACTTATGTGATAAGTTATGTGTACGATTTGAAAATTAATAACTATAAATTTGATATACTACATGCTTACGAAAGAAATATTGAAAATTTAAACAACTCTATATTTGTTTGGCTAACTCTTCCGCCAAGTTGTTTGCTAAATTTTGACCTAACAACATCTGCAATTGAATATACACAAGACACAATGATTAAATAGGAGACAGTCAAAAAAGATTAATAACCAAATATTTTGTTGAGACTATTTATCAAGTGATTATTTTTTAAGGCAATATAATAAATGAGCGAGCTAGTAAATAAGGCAAATGATTTAGCTAATTAAGCTGTGGATGAACTTGTACCAGCTGATTACAAACCTTTCGGCAGATAAGTTGTGTAAACTTTAGGCGATATACCGAAAATGGTCAACGGTTATGGCGGCCTCGGCGTACTTCGAAAACCTGTTGCCAATCCTACATTAGGAGCAATACCAAAACCAAAACCTTTAACAGGCTGGGGTAAATTTAAGGCAGGACTTGGCAAAGTGTGGGGTGCCATTAAACAACCCGCGTAAAAATTGATTAGCGCGCTTCCTTTTAGTGGGCACTTAAAAGCGGGAGCTGATGCGGCTTCAGGTTTGATTAATTACTTCAAAGGAAAGAAGTGATCTTTATTTTTTTAATGGCATTGTATAATGTAATTATAAATTGTGCCATTAAAATCTTATGGAGAGAATGTATTTGATCATTACTTTTACGACATTTAGGAAAATAAGCTATACAAAAAGAAACGAAATAACAAAATCGAGGAAGTTGTACCAAGATAATCTGGAAAGTACTTTTATTTTAATTGTTTCAATACCGATAACAAAAGAGTCAAAGTTTCTGTGTTATCATTGTAAACAACAAGCAAATTTATATGATGTTTATTTTTTGCTGTTAGATAAATGAGTTTAACTATATTGAACGATCCAAATAAAGGAGTGGTTAAGTGCAATCAAATCATAAGCGGGCTTTAAACAATTAATTTTAACACTGAAAATAACCAAATTGAGTTTGATAATTATTCAGACAAAAGTTTGTTTTATGTTAACACAATTACTGGCCAAACTAATATGGTATTTGATTTGAATTAACTTGAGAACTAGACAATAAAAAATGTTACTATAAATAACTTGAAGAGCGATAATGTAGACGTTGGCGTAAAGCTAATTGTTAACAACGTAAATATCGGAGATGTTATTTAAAATATTCAATAAAATTTATCCGAAAAGACTTAGTAAATACTTGACATACAAACTTTTATAACCAACTAGCAAAACTATAACCAAGAGTTTATAACCAAATTTTAATAACAAGCTAATTAAAACTTGATATTTATAAATGAGCTTGAACAACATTTAGTAAGAATACAAAACTTGGAGTTGTTTGAAGGTAATTAATCAATTTTTAATAATGATATTTAAAATAAATATTTGTAACTGTAACAACAAATTAACGAAATGAATTTAGACTTCACTTAGTTGAATAGCTTTATGAACAACTAGATCATATTTAATCAAGCCATACGAACTACAACAGAAACTTTGGCTGACAATGTTGAACTGATTATGAAAGACTATGTTGTGCACGATGATCTAAAAGGCTTTGCGACAGACTCTTAGATAACAGCTATTTAAGCAACTGTTGCTTTGATGGGGGTAGACTTGGCTGCTACAACCGCGATTGCTGGAAAGGCAGCTGTAGATGTTGTTGAAATGAAAGTTAAAATTGATGAGCAAAACTTGAAGCTGGATGGAATGTTGGTATAAAATGCGACGGTGGCGGCTGAGTTGTAAGAAGTAAAGGCGTAATAGATAATTGATGAGAGCAGTATGTTGTAAAACTCCGAGGACATAACTTTATTAAAAGGTACCGCGGCTGACTTGACTGCTAAGGAGGAGGCGACAGATGTTAAGGCAACAACAGCTCAATCAACAGCGACAGATGCTCTTACTAAGCTGAAGACATTTATAACTTCACAAGCTGCTGTGGATGCCGCATTAACAGGTTTGATTACTGGGCTTAGTTAAACAAAAGCTGATTAAAAGGACACGTACTCAAAAGGAGATATTGATGCACAATAGTAACTACAAGACGGAAGGCTTGACGTTTTGGAAGCTAGTAATTAAACAACTGGTGAAGTTTATAAATAGCGTTTTGACAACATAGATGCGAACATAACCGACTTGACTGACAGGTTGACTATTGATGAAAACACTTTGAATAAAAATTCAATGACAATCGCTGAGCTGTCGAATGCTTAAATGTTGATGGATACACGTATTGGAGTGGTTGATGCGCGTACGTCTCCGATGGTTTAATAAATACAAAATATTTAATCACTTGACGTAACGCAAAACAATCGACTAGCTGCGCTTGAAAATACTGATATAAATATTTAGAACAGATGTAAAGCAATCGAGGATGTGAATGCGAGTTAAGACGTGACTATCTCAACATTAAGTGGCGGCGTGAACGGGTAGATAACAAGAGTAACTGCTTTGGAGACGTTAACAAACAACTGGACTCCGATAATGAATTGCTGGAGTAAACCACAAGATGGTTGGTTTTAAATTTAGAAAGACCCTACATTACACTGGGACAAGATAACTGGGTTTGTTTAGAACACCTCGCTCATAATAAACCCGAAAGTTGATATTTATTTTGGTGCGAACAACGATTATCAACCGGTCCCCGATAGGATTATACTGATGTCGTAGAAGACGATAATAAATCCTGATAGGCTTTTGCTGCATTTATTTAACACGGGTCTTAATAAATTTGAGGACAAGTCCATTGTTGATTTATTATCTTCAAATGATTTGACGGGTATTACAACAAGAGTTGTTACGTTGGAGTCCGATGTAGGCGTGTTATAAAGCAGATGCAATTAGATTGATGAGCTCAATTAGAACCAAACAAACAACATCTCGAGTCTTTAAAACTTTTAAGCGAGCTAAATTTAAACAAATCTTAGCAATGCAACTTCAATAACCACTTTGACAAATTCTGTGAGCAGCGTTAATTAAAAAGTTAGCACGTTATAAACATAAATGTCAGATGTGATAAATGTGAATACAAATCAGTCAACTTAAATATCTAACTTATAAACTTAGTTCAATGGTCTTATATAGATTGAAAACTATTATGCAGATAATTACTCAATGACTTTCGCTGGAATAATTACATTCAAATGGGGTACAATAAACGTCGGAAGCGCTGGGGGATAAAAAAAGGTAACTTTCATAACACCTTTCAAGATGTGTGCTTATGCGGCTTTTACAAATGTTATAAGCACAGCGAATGCCGGTGGCGGTGCTGACGTGGGTTATGCTGTAGCGGATATAAATAGTGTGACTGTTACAGCTGACTATGCTAACTCTGGCGGTAACGAATCAAATGATTATTCTTGGTTTGTTATTGGTTGGTGATTGAAGTGGATTGATTAGAAGTATAAATAAATATATAAATTTTTTTGTTTGGTTCACTCCGCGTCAGATGAGAGGCTGATGATCGTTTTGAACTTGGTTCTGCATTGTGTAAATACGTTGAACAAATTCTTGTGGCTGGTCAGTGTCTTGACAAATCTTAATAGCAAGTTGGTAATCTATGAAGGAAATCTTGAAGATAGCGAACTAAGCGATGTGCTTGTTGTTGTAAATGTGGACTCTTTTGAGATATTCCCATTGATTGTCTCTAAACTAAGAATTCACGAAAGAATATTTAAATAGACCTTGGACGTGAGCGGTGTTAGACGAGTTGACAATGACATTCATTTCAAGCAAAACCAACTTAATGTCTTCTTTAGTAAGTGTGTTGTCGAAAAATTTCATAAAGCTTACAACTTCACCGAAGCGAACAACAAGTTCAGGAGGTATTTCGTTAGTAGTTTCGTAAACAGTTTGGCCGAGAGTATCGAGGAGGTTTTTGATTGCATAGTACGCGTTGATATCGAGTTCTTGTAATTCATGATTCATCCAAGAAGAGAGGTGGGGTAGCAGAATCTAATTGATTGTAAATGTAGAGTGGTGAATTGATTAGTAAGTATATAAATATAAATATATAAAGTGTTTCTGTAGATTTTCACACTTAAGTTCTTAAGGAACCATTCTTTATCATTTAATTCAAATCTATTTCACTTGAAAGTTTTCTTGTGCCTTTGGAAGGCGATGTCGGTGAGCATCTCATATACTTTTCCCCTAGCCACTTTACTTGGACTGCTTAATGCTTTACCAGATGTCCACCGCAACACCCTTTTATAAAGCCCTCTACAAAGTTTTTGTGGGTTACTCAAAAAGTACGTTCAATCTATTTTTTCTTGCTTTTAGCAAAAGTTTCAAGTCATGGGGATTGAACCCTCGACCGTTGCCTAATTATTCGAATGTGCTTACCAACTCGACTATTTGACTCCATTATAAAGTTTACAATTTTCACAGCCGACCGTAACACCTCCGGGTTAGCGGCGTCTTGCGGGATTTTGCGATAAAATAATTTTGATAGATAGTTTTTTAGATGTATAGTATATTTAAGTGAAGGCTCTTGTCGAATTTAATTTGGTTGTTGAATACTGAATTAGATTTGATAAGGGGATTTGTTTTTTGTATTTGAGTGGATGATTTACTACCGGGTTCTACATCCTTAATATATTCATCAGTGTTCCGTCTGGCATTATCTGGTAAGCAGTAGAATCACACATGGCAAGATCTAGTACATCGTCCTATGAATACTCATAAGATTACAGCCACTCAGGGGACCACTGGATCATTTTAACTTTTGCAAACGCAAACGCAAATATCATTGAGAAGAAGTGGAGAACTAACATGTTCTTAAATTATGGTTTACTACATAATATATGTTAATATTTAGGTGATCACTTGACCTGGTATTCTTATAACTTTATATCTAACTGATAAAGTATTATAGAGCGTTAAATAGGCTATTATTCACTCATGCAACGGTTTTAGAAAAACTTCTAAATATAGCTAGCAATAAACTCATACACTTTCAAATAATAAGGAGTTCCGAAAATAGCTGTGTCCAGTAATACATTTCAAACAAAATTATCAGTACAAAGTAGAAAATATAGTTAGATATAAAAATATAACATCGTCATATTTTCTGTAATACACACCATTGACCACTCGACTAACAAAAAACAAATCAAACTATTTAAAAGATTACATTTTCATTGGCGCGTACGCTGTTGGTGGTCATGTGCTAGTTTCACGTTATTCGTTCAGTCTTTGTTCACCAACGCATTGACTCAGTAAACACCGAATCAAATTAATTTTAGTTCTATTTATACATTTTCGATGATGCTGTTTAAAACATGTGAAAGTTGTGTGACTATGATTTTCAACGTGATGCTGTAACCGTAACAGCCAGGAGCGAAACTATCATCATATTTACAAATATATTCTATGGGACTGTCCGTTTTTGAGTGGTCCTAGTTTTTCTGTTATTTCTCGCAGTTTATAAACCATCTAATCGTTCATTCAAATTTATTAATTTTATATTAATAATTATATTATTAGACATGATATTATATTATTAGATATGAGTACTTTTAACAAGTATTTAAAAAATCTAACATTACCTATTAGTTTAAATAGGAAAAATATACCTGAACTTGAATAAAACTATAATTTTTTATTATTGTTCTTCTCTGATTCAGTTAATACTATATTAAATATAGTATATTTTGATACATTTTTGTTAATGTCATGTTATTATTTTTGTTAATTCGTATTTTTTTAATTTGAAAAACTCGAAAATAAAAAACACAAGATACAAAATAAAATATTGGGTGAAAGTTTATCTTTTAAAAATAGAGCAGAATAATATATTAATTTAAAGCTGTAATCTTATTTGGTCCTATGTTATAATATTTTATTATAACACGGGCCGTTAATGAATATTATATCAGATAAATATCATCTTATTCCACTTCTTAATTTATATGCTTCTTTCAATTATTCATTGCGCTCAGCTTGAGCTAACGAAGCTCTCATGCGAAGAAGGCTTTGTCTTGTACAAATAAACCTTCAATAAGACCTACCAAGAAGATGAAAAAATGCACTTCGATATCTTTTGTTCAAACTTCAGAGATGTTGCTGAACTTTTAAAAACCGATCCATACCTTCCAATCGGCTTGGTTCCAATGATGGATTCTTATGTTGAAAGAACTTCGGGTAAATAAGTTGGTGGCATTTACTAAATGACAAAGGCTAGAAATGATTATTGTACTGCTCTAAACCCACTTCCTGATCTTGCTTCTGATAAAATTCACCTGTCTGTAGATCTTAGAGAAATGGGATTGATGACCCCAACGAAAGCTTAAGGCACCTGTGGATGTTGTTACGCGTTCCAAACGATGGCTATAATGGAAAATAGTGTTTTGAGAGACAAAAAGAATTTGAACGCTTTCTGGCAAGCAAAAGCAGAAGTATCAACATTGAACTTATCTGAACAGTATCTTTTATCTAATTCAATTTGTGATAGCTGTTCTTATTGTGGAGGTGGTAATTTCGTAATAGAAACGTATATCATGGTTCCTGGAAATAAATAGCAATTGACCCCTCCTAGAAATCCAATTCCAACTGTAGAATTAAATGATAATTATCCATATGCATATGCCACCAATGAAGCGAACTGGAAGGCCGGTATTTATCTTCCAACGAAACTCGCGGCTGAAAACCAATTACTTCCAATCAAGCTTTTCAATAATTCTGGGTTATATGCAGCTTGGTGTAATTAAGCAGCTAAAGTAACCCCAGTTGTTAAAATCTTTGATGATGATGCCACAACATTCAATGCGACAACTATCGCAACTTTGAAATCTTACTTATCCAGAGGTATTGCAGTTGCTATTTCCATGTTGGTCGGTTCAGGAACTCCTTAAACAGTTTTCTAAAATTACAGAGGCGGTGCTATTTTGCACAATCCATGTCCTACTTGGGCTATGGATCACGCCGTTACGCTAGTGGGTTACGGAAAGAAAGATGGTAAAGATGTTTGGGTAATCAAAAACTCTTGGGGTGAATGGTGGGGAGACAAAGGTTTCTTTTTCTTTGAAATTGGAAAGAACAGCTATTGCAGCGAGTAATTCGCATACACCTCTATTCCGAAGTATTTTGATATGACCGAAACTACTCCATACTCAAGAGGAACTCTTAAGAGAGGATTAACTTACACTTTAGATTCTGATCCAGTTAGTTGTACTAAATATTTCACAAATATTAGCGGGATAATATAATGCTATGATAGCTGCCCGCCAACTTATCCAATAGTTTTATCTGGAAGTAAACAATGTAAAGACAAATGTCCAGACGCAACTCCGTACAAAGACGCCACTTCGTGCGTGGCCAGATGCTCATCTGGAGCCTATCAGATTTCTGGCTCCAACTTTAACTGCGTGGCTTCTTGTTCTGGAATGTACATCACGAACGTCTCGAATTAAAACTCGCAGCAGTGCATCACCGTTTGTCCAGCCCTCACTCCGTACTACGAAACAGGAGCGTGCGTGGCCAAGTGTACTTCTGGCTCGTATTCGGTCGTGACCGGCCCACAAACTCTCATGTGCCAGGCCTCCTGCACGCTTTACGTTTTAAACGCCTCGAACTCCAACTCGAAGCAGTGCCTTCCGTCCTGCCCTGCCGCGACTCCCTATTCCGACGCCGGTCTCTGCTCAGCTAGGTGCGCCTCTGGAAACTACTCCAATTCTGCCGGCTCTTTACTTTGTCAAGGCGCTTGCGCGAAGTTCTTCGTGACCAACGCTTCCAACTCTAATTCCAAGCAATGCGTCGATTCTTGCCAAGCCGGCTCGCTTGTAAGTGGTTAAGAATGTCTTGGTTCTTGTCCATCAACTTCTCCATACAAAGATACTTCTTCTTGTGTTTCAAGATGCTCGTCTGGAGCATATTAAGCATCTGGTCTGGATTTTATTTGTGTTTCTTCCTGTTCAGGATTATATATAACAAATACATCCAATTCTAATTCAAAGTAATGCATAACCACTTGTCCAGAAGCTATTCCATATTATGAAACCGGAGCTTGTGTTTCAAGGTGTACTTCTGGCTCGTATCAGGTAATAAACGGTTAGGATTAAACAATATTCTGTTAAGATTCATGCACGCTATATTTGATTAACGCTTCTAACAGTAATTCAAAGCAGTGCCTTTCTAAGTGCCCAACTACTGCTCCGTATTCTGAGTCCGGGTTGTGCTCAATTCGCTGTCCTTCAGGTGCCTACGCAATTATGGACAGTATTAACGTTTGTCAGCCTTTATGTCTAAACTATTACGTAACTAATGCCTCATCTGACTCAAAGATTTGCGTTGATTAGTGCCCAGCTTCACTCCCATTCTCCGAATCTGGTCTCTGCACCACTCGTTGCCAGTCTAGCGCATACATAATCCAGAATAACGTCTTAACCTGCACTGAACAGTGCGAAAAGTACTTCGTTTTGAATTCCTCGAACGATAACTCAATGTTCTGCATCGATTCATGCGCAGCCCCGAACAACTTCCTAAAGAAGAACAACTAATGCACCGGTTTCTGCGAATTTTACAAGGAAGACGGTTCAATAAACGTTTGTTAAGACAGCTGCACATTCTACGAACTGGTTAACTAGAGCAAGAAATGCGTTGACTCGTGCGGAACGAAGCAGAACAAGAACGGTCAGTGCGTGAACAAATCCGGAAGCATGAACATTATCATCATCGCCGTTCCAGCCGCTTTTGGAGCTATTATAGTTACCACAACCATTATTTGCTGCAAGAAGAAGAAAACAAAAGCTACTAAGAAGGGAACGAAGAAAGTCACACAGGCTAATATGAAGCAAAAGATTAACGCAAAGCCCAAGGTCAGCGCGAAATAACCCACGATCATGCCCACAATGTCTTACATCTGATGTTTGGAATTATATATAATTTTCTTATAATAATACGTTTAAAGATGTGGCTCTATTTATACCATTAACGTTGATTTAAAGGTAATCCTGATTTTTTCACAGAGTAAAAAACCTCGGCGTGAAATGAAAAGATTTGAAACTTTTAATATCATTTTCATTAATTTGGTTTTTTGTGGAAATGCCAACACTAAACTCCACACCACCAACGAAAAAGTATATATAATAATATTATTTTACATAGCTATAATATAATCTCATTATCAATATTCATAATTAGCTTCAAATAGAGTTTTAAGACATAATATAATTATAAATTTTTCTTAATATTTATGAGTTATTATTTTCAGTGTAGTTTAGATTAATTTAGTCTTTATTCTTGCTTATTTTATTGATATTAATACAGTATCACCACTATTTTATATATTTATTTCAGTAATGACTTAGAAACACAATTGTCACAATTATGTCTGTTATTTACATATAAATCAGAAATTTAGTCAAGTAACTATGGATTTACTTTTTTAAAGCTTAATTTAACACGAATTACGGCTAGTTTTCATATAATTTAATCATAAGTGAATTTTAACGAATATATTATATTCAAAATTATACTATTTTGCGAACCATTTTGCGCACGTATTTCGTCTTTGGTTCGCAAATTTATATATGTTCATATAATTGATAAATATACAGTTGTATAAAAATTATATTTCACTTCAAAATTTGTAAACTAAATTAACAATAATTAATTTTGCAAAATGAGTTTAAAAGCGGTTTAAGCGAATAATTTATCAATATATTTAAGTTTACGCTATATAAAACATATATAAATTAATTAATATAAAAATCTTACTTTTTCACTCCAACAACGATTCTTAAAAAATGTATTTATATTACGCTAACTAGTATATTTACATAATTTAAACTATATTATATATATAGCTTATATATAACTATATTATCTTGAAATATAGCGTATTATATTGAAATTATTTGAAATTTATAATATAATTATAAAAAATCATAATTTTGGTTCGCAATTTAAATTTTGGTGCGCAGGAACCATGGTACGCATGCGTACGACGTTCGCAGCACTTTGGTGCACAAAATTTATTTTGGTTCGCAATTTGCGCACCAAAACCACCCCTATTTACTACACTAATTGAACAACTGTTTTAGTAAGTATGCGGTCGAAGATTAATTGAGTTGAGAGGTTTATTTTATGTTATTAATTTTGTTGAAACGAAATAATGTTAAGCTTGTCAGTATTTCCACTTCGCACCTAACAAAAATAATGCCAACAATGAATGAAAGCATCTATGAAACCCATACATAATTATTTACTCCATAATTCTATAATAACATTAAAACTTTGACAGAAGTAAGAAAAATGTAGAAATATGGAGGGCATTCTAGATTAACTAAATCAGAATTCGATAAATACTTAATGATACTATTTACAATGATGATATCAGGTAAAGAGCGAGGATCTGTCAAAGATAATTGGTCTAAGAACACTAAAATACGCAATTAGTTTATAGCTGATGAAGTTGGAATGTCTTGCAGAGAATGGGAGGAAATACATTCTAATGTCTGTTATGGTCATATTAAATTGTTATTAGATTAACCTGAAGAAGAAATCGATAATTTAGAAGAAATCGACAAATTTAGACGGTATAGAATCTGATGAAGAAGAATCTGAAAATTCTGACTATGAATATGACGAAGATGATCTAGAAGAACTAAATAAAATATTTAATGATCATGAAGAAGAAGTTTTGAGCTAAAATAAACCTGGTAATGCAAAAAGTAGAAAACTTTAACCATGATATATACAAAATCAAAATTTGTGAAATAACCCTGTTAATTGTAAGAATTTGTAAGTTCTCGTGGTATTCCCAGAGAACAACCTGAAATAGTTCGTTACTACAATAATAATTATAAAGGAGTTGATTATAGACCAACTTACAAAAAATATTAAGTTTCCAGGACGATGTACTCGTTGGACCACAAGGATGTTTATTTATTTTATGTAAGTAATATTAGTTAATGGGTTTTCTTTGATGAAATTATTGCATCCAGAATATAAAGAAATTAAAATAACGGATTATATTGAAAGCATAATTGATTAAATGAAAATAAATCTAACAAAATATGAAATTAAAGCTACACCACGAAAAATTGAAGGTTGTAACCAACCAGTAAGCCCAATTAAAGAACCAGTAATAGAAGCATATAAACACTATCATGTATATACAAAAGTAAGTGCGTAATGTGTCGGCTGCAAATAATGTAATAGCAGATATGTGTGTTCGTGCAAAGGATATCATTTGTGTCCAGAGTGTTATAAAACGCATATTAGTGAATAAAATGACATAAGAGGGTACACACACATTTATAAAAATGAATAAAGTGATTTAAAATACGAATAATATGTTTTAATATATATTGAACACGAAAATAGTAATTTACCTATTAAATGGTTGAAGTCGATTTCGAGAATTTTGTTAATTATTTGCGAAGTGGAAATACTGACAAGCTTAACATTATTTCGTTTCAACAAAATTAATAACATAAAATAAACCTCTCAACTCAATTAATCTTCGACCGCATACTTACTAAAACAGTTGTTCAACTAATTTCTAAACTAGAACATTATTTATTAGTTCAAATTTCTTTTAATAAAACATTTGCTAATAGTTAATAAAACTCATCTTTCCAAAATTAGAAGTTGATTAATCAAAATTAATTCTCAAATTGTAAATATAGTTTAAATTTGATTGCCATACGATACGATTCTGTCAAAACAGAAGCAAGTGGTCGATATCTCATTTGCATCTATAATAGAGAGCTAGTTCAGAATAATTTACTTTATCTTCAATGAAATAAACAGAATACCCTGTTTCTAAGTGACATCAAAAATATATTATTTCTTTGTACATGTAATATTTGCGGTTGCCGCTGTTGTGATAATAGAATACAAATCTGTTATAAATTGTACTTTCTCCACATGTTCTATTGAATTGTATTGTACAATGGAATAAAATATTCTTAGAATGCGAGCAAGAAAATATATTATAATTTTATGTTAATTTTTGATCACTGGGCTTCAACAGATTGGGCAGTAGTTATTACCGAATCAGTTGATTGAGTCATTATTTGCGAGCGTACGGATTTTCTCTTCAGTTGAACTATGATGATGGTCGAAATGAGCGTGAAAACAACGACGCATGCTGCGATGGCTATCCCAGCAGCACCTCCTGCGGATACTTTGTTTTTCTTAATGTCGGACTGCGACTACTCGAAATAGAAAAGGTAATTACCTCTGAAATAGCCTTGCTGAGATTGCTGCAGTTGAATCTGTGTCGTTGACCTTCATATAATAGCTCGATGTGGGAATCAGTTATCATTGAAAGGTGTTGCGAGCATATAAAATCAACTACCCCAGTCTTGACCAGTTATTCGTTGGGAGTGAGTTAGCTAGAATACATCATCAGGTCGGTTCCCCTCAAGTAATACAGTACTTGCTAAACAATCTTTACGTTCCACCCCATTTGAACGGATTTAATTCCACTTCCGATTTTTCTTATTCGTTCGGAATCTTGTGCAATAGGGAAGCTCTAGGTATATCCAGTTAAATAAACATCGCCGTTTTCCAAGTAAAGGAAAATATTGCGGAGACTTTATTCAACACGGATAGATGTTATTTTCTAGGTAAACTGGCTGAAAGATACCATTGTGAAGGTATCGAATGTCTGATTTGCGATTCCACACTTTGGATCTTAGCAGTCGCCTCGTATGAATAATCCTTCAGTGGTTAAAACTACATCCATATCATACGTGCTACCAACATCAAGAACATGCTGAGTAAGGACTTGCTTGAATTTGAGTTTTCCTAACTCAACTCCATCTTCAGCCATGAGCTGACCTGCTTTCGTAAGGTACCAAATAGTATCTTAAATGCAAAACACTCTGGAAACAGATGAGACGTCTGTCTTAATAAAGTTAATGGACTCTTCATTTTACAGGCCATATTTCATGCCTTTGACTTGAAGTGATCCGTCTGGCATCACCTAGTACGCAATCGAAGAACAGATGACTAAGTCTGACACATCATTTTCAGTATATTCGTAAGTTACTAGCGAATTGGTTTACAACTCTAACGTTTAAACCTTTGCAAACACAAACGCAAATATCATTGAGAAGAAGTGGTTAACTTGTATGTTCTTAAATAGTGGTTTAATACACTGTTTTGGTTAATATTTAGATGACCACTTGACCTGGCATTCTTATAACTTTATATCTAACTGCTTAAACATACAATGCGTAAAACAGTGTATTCACTCGTAAAATAGTATGCGAAAATAATCTATATATAGCATGTAATAAACTCATACACATTAACAAAAGGGTAGTAGTTTTGAAAATATTTGTGTCCAGCAATATTCTTCCAACAAAATTAACAGTCAAAGTAGAAAATATAATTAGATATTAAAATAAAACTTCGTTCTATATTCGTCAATTCACACCACTAACCACCCAATTTACAAAAACGAATCAAACTATTTTAAAGATTACACTTTTCTTGGCACATGCGCTGATGGTAGTTATAATTACTAATTTTTCATTAAAATCTACTGTTGCGCACATATGCGTTGACCCAGTATGGTAAACTCTTGCAAATCGACTCTTGAACACACTCGCATTCAGAGCCATGCTGAATCACGTACAAGCTATTTATGTCAAAAGCATAAACATGAAATGTCTCGAAAAAATTATATATGATGCTACGAGCAGGAAGTCGCCTTCTAATATTATTTTGCGTATTTCACCGTAAACTTCAAATCACATTAAGTTCAGCTATATTTACACATTCACTATGATGTAATATAAAACGATTATAACTTGTTAAACTTTAATTCAACTTGAAATAGGCTCTTGAATTATAATATATATAATATATATAATATATATATAATATATATGATTCAGAGCTGTTATCAAATACTTGTTAAGAATACTAGGCAGTTTGATGTCACTTTTGAAAGACGATTCTGTCAAAACAGAAGCAAGTGGTCGATATCTCATTTGCATCTATAATAGAGAGCTAGTTCAGAATAATTTACTTTATCTTCAATGAAATAAACAGAATACCCTGTTTCTAAGTGACATCAAAAATATATTATTTCTTTGTACATGTAATATTTGCGGTTGCCGCTGTTGTGATAATAGAATACAAATCTGTTATAAATTGTACTTTCTCCACATGTTCTATTGAATTGTATTGTACAATGGAATAAAATATTCTTAGAATGCGAGCAAGAAAATATATTATAATTTTATGTTAATTTTTGATCACTGGGCTTCAACAGATTGGGCAGTAGTTATTACCGAATCAGTTGATTGAGTCATTATTTGCGAGCGTACGGATTTTCTCTTCAGTTGAACTATGATGATGGTCGAAATGAGCGTGAAAACAACGACGCATGCTGCGATGGCTATCCCAGCAGCACCTCCTGCGGATACTTTGTTTTTCTTAATGTCGGACTGCGACTACTCGAAATAGAAAAGGTAATTACCTCTGAAATAGCCTTGCTGAGATTGCTGCAGTTGAATCTGTGTCGTTGACCTTACATATTTCGCGTAGCACTGTGGGACCTCTTGAGAAACGCCATTCAGTTAGCAGAAAAGAGCCCAGCATAAGTAATCTGTCGGTCCACATGGAGTCGTGTAGGCACAATCCGGCGATGCTTTGTAATTTAAGTGCTATTTGTTCTACATCGGCTACACTGTTATTAAGCTTTATGCGCATCTCCTCAACTTGCATACGTGTTCGGTGCTTGACTAGGGACAATCATCTATATTTAACGACTAACTGTGTACTTTAATGCAAAGTGGGTCTGTCGGAACTCTGTCGCAGTATAAGTCGATGCCACTGCTTCTGATCGAATCTTCATATAATAGCTCGATGTGGGAATCAGTTATCATTGAAAGGTGTTGCGAGCATATAAAATCAACTACCCCAGTCTTGACCAGTTATTCGTTGGGAGTGAGTTAGCTAGAATACATCATCAGGTCGGTTCCCCTCAAGTAATACAGTACTTGCTAAACAATCTTTACGTTCCACGCTAGTTGAACGGATTTAATTCCACTTCCAATTTTTCTTATTCGATCTTAATCTGGTGCAATAGGGAAGCTCTAGGTATATCCAGTTAAATAAACATCGCCGTTTTCCAAGTAAAGGAAAATATTGCGGAGACTTTATTCAACACGGATAGATGTTATTTTCTAGGTAAACTGGCTGAAAGATACCATTGTGAAGGTATCGAATGTCTGATTTGCGATTCCACACTTTGGATCTTAGCAGTCGCCTCGTATGAATAATCCTTCAGTGGTTAAAACTACATCCATATCATACGTGCTACCAACATCAAGAACATGCTGAGTAAGGACTTGCTTGAATTTGAGTTTTCCTAACTCAACTCCATCTTCAGCCATGAGCTGACCTGCTTTCGTAAGGTACCAAATAGTATCTTAAATGCAAAACACTCTGGAAACAGATGAGACGTCTGTCTTAATAAAGTTAATGGACTCTTCATTTTACAGGCCATATTTCATGCCTTTGACTTGAAGTGATCCGTCTGGCATCACCTAGTACGCAATCGAAGAACAGATGACTAAGTCTGACACATCATTTTCAGTATATTCGTAAGTTACTAGCGAATTGGTTTACAACTCTAACGTTTAAACCTTTGCAAACACAAACGCAAATATCATTGAGAAGAAGTGGTTAACTTGTATGTTCTTAAATAGTGGTTTAATACACTGTTTTGGTTAATATTTAGATGACCACTTGACCTGGCATTCTTATAACTTTATATCTAACTGCTTAAACATACAATGCGTAAAACAGTGTATTCACTCGTAAAATAGTATGCGAAAATAATCTATATATAGCATGTAATAAACTCATACACATTAACAAAAGGGTAGTAGTTTTGAAAATATTTGTGTCCAGCAATATTCTTCCAACAAAATTAACAGTCAAAGTAGAAAATATAATTAGATATTAAAATAAAACTTCGTTCTATATTCGTCAATTCACACCACTAACCACCCAATTTACAAAAACGAATCAAACTATTTTAAAGATTACACTTTTCTTGGCACATGCGCTGATGGTAGTTATAATTACTAATTTTTCATTAAAATCTACTGTTGCGCACATATGCGTTGACCCAGTATGGTAAACTCTTGCAAATCGACTCTTGAACACACTCGCATTCAGTAGTAACACCAGGCTACGTTCGGAGCAATTATCTTTTAAATCACAACTATAATATATGTTGCTAGAAGAAGAAAATTAAAACCTTAGAAAGGAACCATGAATTTGGTAATATTAGAATTTAGTGTTTATCTTTTGAATTATATTTGACATTAGAGGTGTGAAAAATTAATTATTGAAGACGTATATATACGTTAATATTTTATTCAAAATATTTTACATTACATTCTTGTAATTCTGTTTTGTAAAAAAATGGTTTTGCTTTATTTCTATTGCGTATTAATGTAGCATAAATGTATGTAGCGTAAATTATTTATTAAATGTATTTTTCATTATCTTCACACCTCCAGATAATGTAGCGAGAAAAAATCTCATCATAAGAGAAGTCTATTTTTCACGCGTGCTTATCCGCAGCTGTGAGTCAGCGTTTATCTTTAAGTAGTGAGTAAATACCGGCTGATAATTTGTGCAAGTTATACGACGATCTGGATATTCAGCACAAATCCGGTATATTCCAGGAAGTGAGTGACAAGATGAAGCGCCCCACGTCCTGGGTTGCCAAATTTTACCATAATACCTTCCGCAAGTCCCGTTACACGGCCAAGCTCTCCGAAGAGCAGAAAATGCAGCTTGAGAAGCTGGTGCACGCGCGCTACGCCCAGAATTATTCCTCCAAGTGCATTCTAGATGAGTGCTACCAGTTTATTGCAAACGAGAGCATTTTCCCGAACCAGATCTCGAGCTTCGTGTTTTAAGCCATTGAGCGCGCGCGAACGAGCACGTTCTACGTTCCAAAGCAAACATCAACAGACCTTAAACATTTAATAAAGGAAACGCAACTAAAAGACCTTAAGGACGAGCAAATTCAGGAGCAAATGGACCAATTCATGAAACACACCGAACTGGTCCAAGGAGCGCAAAGCCAAGAACCGCCAGTTTACAACCAATTCAGCCAACCGACGCTGAACGACCTCTGAAGTGATATTATATATACGTTTGTTTGTAAGAGGTTCATTAAATAAAGGAAGAGTAATTATAAATATAGTAATTATAAATATAGTTCTCTAATATGATGACAATATACAAATAACAACATAGTAGCTTTTATTAATGTCCAAAGTGATAACTATAGCTTCTATAGACATATAAACGATGAAAGTCAAACGAGTGTTAATAAATTGGTCACAAATGAGCTCGTTATTGCGCCTTAAAAACTTAAAATATTTTCAAACCATAAATAAATATAAATATAGCTGCGGCTGAGTATTGTCTATAAAATGCGGCAAAATATATAATACAGCATCCGACTTCACTCGAGTGTTACTCCCAATAACTTTTAGCCTTAATTAGCCATGCTCTCAGATCTGGCTGCTTTCTTGAATTGCCTCTTGTTTTTGCAGCAAGTGAACCAAGCAATGACGAAAATGATAACTCCCAAAATAATTGCACCGGCAACGCCACACGCGATTATTAGAAGTAACTTGCTTTGATTTGACGCTAAATCAGTGGCTCTACAATAGTATGCTTGCAAATATTATTCGGATTCATAAATAGTCTACTGACCTGGAATAGCAACCTTAAATGAAATATCTACATCCCCAGCATATAGACATTCACTATGGCATTCGTTGTCGCATTATGATTTATCATAGCGTTCGTAGATTGAACATACGTTGACATAAACGCCGTAATCTTATCTGTAAACTTAAGTACACGTTGATTTAACAGGGCAATACACAGTAATAATACCACCACTGAGATTAGTGGTACAAATTGATGTTCCTTGATTA
Organism: Hexamita inflata; assembly: GCA_963988835.1. Lineage (NCBI taxonomy): Eukaryota > Fornicata > Diplomonadida > Hexamitidae > Hexamita > Hexamita inflata. Next base: position 314,175 of record CAXDID010001217.1, read on the forward strand.
GGATCTGGATTTGGAGGCGGAATTGGAGCTTTTCCACAAGTCCAGACATTTCCATTCATTGAGTTGTTAATTTTAGAGGCGCCCATTGAATAGGAATAATTTACGTTTTAATAGGTCAATTCGCATGTATGACCACAATTATTATTACAGTCTGACTACTAAGAGTAGAATGGACACATAGATACCTCAAAACCATTAAACATCAAATTCTTACAAGTTTACGCGTTATTACAGCTAACAGTAACATCTGTGATTTTTTATGTGCCACATAGGGTGTAGTCTATACAAGAAGCTTATGGTGTGTAGCAACTTAGCATAAAAGAAACGACGAAACGCATTAATTGAGTGGTGTGGTTGATTATATATAACGACATCATGTTTTCTTGTTTATAACTTATTAATATTTGTGATTCCGCGAATGTAATTTCAGATATCATTTCAGCAATTTTGCGTTAAGGGTTTGTAAATTTCAAAGAAATTATAGAAATTATCACAAATTATAATAATATATCTAGATCACTATTTAAAAGAAAATGAAATTTTAACGGATCTCTTTATTAAAATATGATCTTCTATTATTGCATCTAAACTATGAAATAGCTTTTATTAAGGTCCGAAGTGATAACTATAGCTTCTATAGACATATAAACGATGAAAGTCAAACGAGTGTTAATAAATTGGTCACAAATGAGCTCGTTATTGCGCCTTAAAAACTTAAAATATTTTCAAACCATAAATAAATATAAATATAGCTGCGGCTGAGTATTGTCTATAAAATGCGGCAAAATATATAATACAGCATCCGACTTCACTCGAGTGTTACTCCCAATAACTTTTAGCCTTAATTAGCCATGCTCTCAGATCTGGCTGCTTTCTTGAATTGCCTCTTGTTTTTGCAGCAAGTGAACCAAGCAATGACGAAAATGATAACTCCCAAAATAATTGCACCGGCAACGCCACACGCGATTATTAGAAGTAACTTGCTTTGATTTGACGCTAATAGTTATAATTTTCAAATCAAATATTTTAGATAATTATAAGATGTATTTTAGATAATTATAAGATGGTGAAATCAGAGCTATAAATGTTATTTAGTTTTTATTCTTTTAAAATCTTTTCATCTTCGCTTTGTTTACGATTGTTGTGTGTTTCTATAACACGATTCAACATGAATTGATAATTCATGAAATATGTGTTTTTACTTAGTTACGTGCATTATATTTTCATTTCCACTTCACATTAAAAATGTGGATTTTGTATTATTCTCTTTTGCATGAGCAGATAACAACGCCAATTTTGATTAATTAGTTATTGTCTTCTGTTAATACGACCGATCCGTGTGTATCTCAGAATTCCCTACCCGATTTGAAGCTAATTCTGAAGTCAGTTGATTTGCGCGAGGCGAATCTGTCCACCGCAGCTAAGTCCCAGCTTAATTGCAGTGCTTCGCACGTTTTCGCTGCAACTGCCCTCCTTGAGAACACGATTCTCCGCTTGACAACCAAATCTGCTTTCTGGGCCAACTAATCAACAATATTGAACCTCTCCGAGCAATTTCTGCTTTCAAATCAACCAAATAAGTTCGGCTACTGCGAATTTGGCGACTTCTCGAACGTGATCAACAGCATTGAAAACCTGAAACTGAACACAACCGAGCTAACCGAAAACATCCCCTTCAAACCCCTTACAAACGAACTTAACTGGACCCAGAACATCACCTTAGCTCCTGTATTAGCAGCCGAGAACTACCTTCTGCCCTATAAATTGCTAACCGTTTCAGCTGACGAGTGCCCGTTTTAGTTCGTTCCGGTCATAAGAATATTCGAAAACCAGCTGTAAGCGTTCGATTAAGTTGCAATTAACACCGTAAAATCGTATCTTAGCAGGGGAATCGCGGTCGTGGGCGGAATGAAAATAAGTGGTGAACCGGGTAATAAATTCAACTACTACTCAGGAGGGGGACAAGTACTAACTGGTATTTGCGACTCATTCGCCAGAAACCATTAAATGCTCTTCGTTGGATACGGAAGGAAGAATGGAAAGAACGTTTGGGTGCTCAAGAACTCATTCGGCGCATAGTGGGGAGATAAAGGACACTTCTTCCTCGAAATCGGTGCAAATAGCTTCTGCAGCGAACAATACGCATTCACAATGGTCCCAGTTGACTTCAACATGAACGAAAAACTAGCATACACAGGATTCGTCAAAAATAGAGGACATCAATGGTCACTGGACTGCGACACATACTACACAGTTATCGATGGAGTCATGACATGCGTATTAACTTGTCCGGATAGCTTACCATATGTCGAAGCTAGCAACTAATGCGTCGCAAGATGCTCATCCGGATACTACGATAACACTACGTGTGTTGACAGCTGTAACTTGTATTTATTCAATGTATCAAACGGAAATTCAAGATAATGCATTCAGGCATGCGCCGCTGATGTTCCATACTACGAACCAGGAAAATGCGTAGTCAGATGCTCATCTGGAGCGTACAACTCAATATTCGTATGCGTTGAATCGTGCAAATTATTCGTATTAAACGCATCCAATTAATTTTCATAACAATGTTTGGAATCATGCCCATCAAACGCCCCATTTATTGACTCTAAACAATGCTTACCAAGATGCCCATACAATGCGTATATAAGTGGTACGTTCGTATGTTAACCATCCTGCTTAAATTATTATATTGTTAATAAAACTGATTATTCTCATGAGTGCGTAAATAAGTGTGATCTATTTATTGATGGAAAAGAATGTGTTAATAATTGCACAAACGTTTCAACAAACTAAGTTTGTACTGATAAATGTGTTCTACCAACAATATATTAGAATAATCTTTCATGTGTTGATAAATGCGAATATTATCAAGGAGAAAAATGCGTATAAAGCTGCAATAGATATATAGTAAATAACTCAATGAAAATATGTGTTGAAGAATGCAATTGGTAAGAAAAGAGTTATGATGGAGAGTGTAAACATGTTAAATCACCTCTAGCTCTTGCAGTTACACTTCCAATTATTTTCTTTTTGTTGATATTAGCAGGTGTTATAGTATTTATTATGTATAAAAAACAAGGATCTACTAAATCAACACTAGCTTTACCTAAATCATAATCTAAAAAACCATCCACTAAACCAATGAAAACAGCAAGTCCTAAAATAGATAAAAAGAAAAAGAAGAAAAGTGCCAATGTTCAGACTATTCCTGTAACTCCAAAAATACAAGCAGCATAATCACTTCCGTAAGAAACAACATAGTCAATAGTTTATTCCGGCATTAGTTTCATGTGAAATAAAAATTATAATTTTGTTTTGTTTTAAATATTAATAATTGCATAACAGATATACATATAGAATATAAATTAATATTCAATAATGATTTAACAGTTATATTTAAATTTAGTAACTGAAAATTGAAAATCATCCTTTGAAAACCAAAATGCCTATATATCCGTACGCCATTTGTAGTTTGTGGCTAACTTCGCTTTCAATGGTGAATCCGTAAGCGTTACCAACTATAACATGGAAGAATGAACCAAATTTTTTATCGAGCTATTCTTTAATCATTTTTGAACATTATGCTGGATCTCCAGGGAATTTTTCACACGCCGTCACACAGATTTCAGTAGCTTCGATTCTTTCTTCATCTGCCATATCACACTCAATAAGTAGTGGTTGGTTCATGTTCTTTTGTTGTTCATCATCTTCATCCATTTTTTGCGCTGTGGAGTGTATTATAAATTTTTAATCTTTTATAATATTTTTAATATGTTATCACATTTTTACACCTCAAATTTTATGGATAAGATTTCATTTACTGTAGTTTGCGAAGAGAATGGAAAGAAATATAAAATTTCCTTTAAATAATAAGCTTATAATTTAGTCTCTATAAGACATATTCGTGACCATGTTAGGAAAACACTATAATCTACTGTTCTATTCGAATTATATTTTAATGGAAATTTATTACTGGATTCTTAATTTTGCCACGAATTAGGTATATAGGATGGAAGCACTGTTATTATGAAACTAGTATATGCAAGACCAGGTTATGATAAGCAACAAAATTTCAATTAATTCTAGTCTGAAGTTAGAAAATAATAAGAAGATTCTCTTAAAAAGTAGATCTAACGATTTAATTTAGCTGAAGATAACATACCTCATCTAACAGCTAAAAGAAACGAAATATAAGAAGCTGACTTTAATGAAGAACCTGAAGTTGATTTATTAAGTCAATACGCCAAATAAATGTCTGATTTAGATGTTATTGGATAATTTAATCCTTAAAAAACTAATTACCAGTCCTAACTTGCAGATACTTTGAAAAGTGTTGAATAGATGTAAGTATAACCAAATAAGTTTATGAATAAATCTAGAAATGATTATGAATTATAAGAAGATTAACCTATGGATATGACATCATCTGTACAATATTCAACAGTTGAAGTTAAGAAAACGCCAGCCAAAAAACCTCCCAAACCTCGTTCGACTGAAATGTTATTATCATAAGTGAAATAACCATATGCTAATGATGAATAGATTAAGTAAATGGAATAATTTATTTTTGAATAAAAATTAGAACAAGAACGTCAAAAAGAGCTAGAAAGATAGAAAGAAATTGAAAATGAGCGCAAAATACAAGATTTGTAATAGTAGATTCAAAATCTCACTAAGAATGCACAACGTGATACATAACTTGACTTGGAAAGGAAAATGTAGGAGTAAATTGATAGACTAAAACAAGATTATGAATAGAAGCTTCAGTAAATTCAGATTACTTAGAATCAATAATTCACATATTAGTAAAACTCATAGCAGATGATTTAAAATCAAGTTTAAACTCCGTAAATGTTGAGAATAAACGAGTCTCCTGTCTCATCTGGCATTGCACATTCTAATCAAAGTTTTAATAATTCATTGACTCAAAATGTGTTTAGCAATACAGCAATTTAGTAAAGTATAATGCCATAACCAGTTGTTTAGAATGCACCAATTCAGCCCAATACTTAAGTGTCAACAATTAACGATTCTTTTGTTCCTCTTCCAGTTGAGAATTAAAAGCAGAAGCAGCTTTAGAAGCAGAATAAACTGCTTGCGCATGAAATTGATAATTTAGAGAAGGTGCTTTAATTGCTTGATAACTAGAAGTAAATTTTAGACTAAGACTATCAAAATCAAAAGCAGGTTCATAGCTAGGCGTAAAGTACACTTCGTACATTATAATCTCAATAATCCTCGCTTGATCCAACAAAGCTTCAGAACAAGCTATTCCATTACAAATTGGTGCGTTCTAAGCAGGACTTGATCAAAACAACAACTCAGCTTTAAAATTTCAGCCAGAACAGGCGCAAGCTCCACAATCAGGTTGAGGATCTCAAGGGGAACATTCGTGTGTTCGTGAGAGTCCGTCCGCACACTCAGCTTGAGAAGAAGAACTACGAGCAGTTTTAGAACAGTTTTTAGATTCTTTCGGACCAGAATATTTAATTTTTGCAGTAGAACTCGTCCGTTCCAACTCAGTACAAGTTTTTCAGGGTGTACAACGACAATGCCTCGTAATAAACTCTTTTTAACGATGTGAAGCCCTTAATATAGTCTGCTCTAGATGGCTACAACATTTTCGTGGGCGGTTTCGGTAACACTGGCTCAGGTAAAACGTACACCATCTTGGGCGATGACGGTGACAGCGCCTCCGTTGACAAAACGCAGTATGGTCGCCTGGGTGTCCTCCCCCGCTCAGTAGTTGAGCTTTTTAAGTAACTGAACGAGCTAAAATCCGATTTCTAGGTTGAACTAGCAATGGTTGAGCTCTACTGCGACTCCTTAATAGATCTACTGGAGGAAGGTGAAATGGAGAACGTTTCTGCGAACTCTTCAATGTCAAACCTCTCCCAAAACTAAAACGAGAAGCTTCAAATCCGTAAAACGCAAAACGGCGACACGTACATTAAGAACCTGAGCTGGGTCAGAACGAGAACAGCCGAGGAGCTCATTTCGTACCTTGGCCCTGGACTCGAGAAGAGGCACATTAGCCCAACGGCTCTCAACGACAGGAGCTCAAGAAGCCACACGATCATTTACATAAAGCTGAAGTAGAAGATGTCCAGCTCAACGCTCATATTCGCGGATCTGGCTGGGTCGGAGAGGGTGGAGAAGTCGAACTCAACTGGGTAGAGGATGAAGGAGGCATAATACATCAATCAATCACTTGCAGCACTCGGTGACGTGATGAGCGCGCTCAGCCAGAAAAAAGCATTCGTCCCGTACAGGAATAACAAACTCACCATGCTCCTCCAACCAGGAATGGGCGGGAACTCGAAATCAGTGCTTTTTGTTTGTGTCTCACCACTCGCAACATGCCTAGGAGAAAGCTTCTGTTCACTTCAATTCGGAGCAAGAGCCAAAGCTGTTCAAAATGTCGCCGTAAAAGGATTATATGAATGAACTCAATTTCATTATTACAAATTGTAAAACAACGTATATATTACCTACATCATACAAATTGAAATAACGGTGAGATACCATTTGTTTAAATATTTATTCGTTAAGTTGGTCAAACCAAAAGGCGCCTTCTAGTTTGAATAACTATTTAACTATTTTTATAGAAAGTACATTTATTCAGTTATTACATTTATTATTAAGTTATAACATTTAATTAGTGTCTTATAATTTCGGAATTTTAAAGATTTGCAATGTCAAATTAATTTCAACTTAATATTATTTTGATGATTTAAAGAAATTATAACATATTCACTTCACAAAAATGATCATATAAATATTATACTCTTTACAAGTAAATATAACAAATCTTACATGCGAAGAAGGCTTTGTCTTGTATAAATAAACCTTCAACAAGACCTACCAAGAAGATGAAAAAATGTACTTCGATATCTTCTGTTCAAACTTTTTGAAAGTGGTTGAACTGTTGAAAACTGATCCAAACCTTCCAATCGGCTTGGTTCAGATGATGGACTCGTATGTTGATAGGCCCGTTTAAAAATAAAGCGGCGGCCTCTATCAAATGAAAGTAGTTAAAAACGATTATTGTTCGGCTGTGAATCCATTACCAGATCTTGGAACTATTCACCAATCAGTGGATCTTAGAGAAATGGGGCTCATGACTCCAACGAAAGCCCAAGGTCTTTGTGGATGCTGTTACGCGTTCCAAACGATGGCTATAATGGAAAACGGTGTTTTGAGAGACAAAAAGAATTTGAATGCGTTTTGGCAAGCTAAAGCAGACGCATCAACATTGAACTTATCAGAACAGTATCTTTTATCTAATTCAATTTGCGATAGCTGTTCTTATTGCGGAGGTGGCAATTTCGTAATAGAAACGTATATCATGGTTCCTGGAAATAAATAGCAATTGACCCCTCCTAGAAATCCAATTCCAACTGTAGAATTAAATGATAATTATCCATATGCATATGCCGCCAATGAAGCGAACTGGAAGGCCGGTATTTATCTTCCAACGAAACTCGCAACTGAAAACCAATTACTTCCAATCAAGCTTTTCAATAATTCTGGGTTATATGCAGCTTGGTGTAATTAAGCAGCTAAAGTAACCCCAGTTGTTAAAATCTTTGATGATGATGCCACAACTTTCAATGCGACAACTATCGCAACTTTGAAATCTTACTTATCCAGAGGTATCGCAGTTGCTATTTCCATGTTGGTCGGTTCAGGAGATCCTAAAACGATTTTCAATAATTATAGAGGTGGGGCTATTTTGCACAATCCATGTCCAACTTGGGCTATGGATCACGCCGTAACTTTGGTTGGTTACGGAAAGAAAGGTGGAAAAGATGTTTGGGTAATCAAAAACTCATGGGGAGAATGGTGGGGAGACAAAGGTTTCTTTTTCTTTGAAATCGGAAAAAATAGCTATTGCAGTGAGTAATTCGCCTACACCTCGATTCCAAAGTATTTTGATATGACCGAAACCACCCCATATGATAGAGGAACTCTTAAAAGAGATTTAACTTACACCCTAGATTCTGATCCAGTTAGTTGCACTAAATATTTCACAAATATTAGCGGGATAATATAATGTTATGATAGCTGCCCGCCAACTTATTCCATTATTTTATCTGGAAGTAAACAATGTAAAGACAAATGTCCAGACGCGACTCCTTATTACGAAACCGGCGCGTGCGTGGAGAAGTGCACTTCTGGCTCCTATTCGGTCGAAACCGGCCAGACCCAGACTCTCTACTGCGAGGCGTCCTGCACCTTCTTTGTTAAGAACGCCTCCAACCAGGACTCCCACCAGTGTCTTTCCAAGTGTCCAGACGAACTCCCGTATTCGGACGCCGGTCTCTGTTCTGAGCGCTGTGTCTCCGGAAATTACTCCAGCGACTCCGGCGCTTTCGTCTGCCAGGGAGAGTGCCTCAAGTTCTTCGTGACCAACTCCTCCAACTCGAATTCCAAGCAGTGCATGGATTCTTGCCAAGCCGGTCAAGTGACAAGTTCTCAGGAGTGCCTCTCTGCCTGCCCGGCCATCGCGCCGTTCAACGATTCCACGGTCTGCGTCGGAAGATGCGCGACCGGAGCTTATCTGGCGGCCGGCTCGAATTTAACCTGCATTTCCTCCTGCACGGGCATGTTCATCACGAACGCCTCCAACTCGAATTCGAAGCAGTGCATCACCCAGTGCCCGGACGCGACTCCGTACTATGAAACCGGCGCGTGCGTTTCCAGATGCACTTCTGGAGCATACTCGATCGTATAGGCTACCGTCAACGTGTTGACGTGCCAGGCGTCTTGTGCTCTTTACGTTCTCAACTCCTCCAACCAAGACTCCAAGCAGTGCCTGCCCTCGTGCCCCACCACCGCCCCGTATTCGGATTCAGGCCTTTGCTCCGCTCGTTGCGCCTCTGGAAACTACTCGAACGCGACCGGATCTTTCGTTTGTCAGGGAGCCTGTCCCAAGTTCTTCGCGACGAACGCTTCCAACTCGAATTCCAAGTAGTGCGTGGATTCTTGCCAAGCGGGTCAGCTGACGAGTGGTCAAGAGTGCCTCAGCTCCTGTCCGGCCGCAACTCCGTACAAAGACGCCACTTCGTGCGTGGCCAGATGTTCATCTGGATCCTATCAGATCTCAGGCTCCAACTTTAACTGCATGGCTTCTTGTTCTGGAATGTACATCACGAACGCCTCGAATTCTAACTCGCAGCAGTGCATCACCGTCTGTCCAGCCCTCACTCCCTACTACGAAACAGGAGCGTGCGTGGCCAAGTGTACTTCTGGCTCGTATTCGGTCGTTTCCGGCTAATCGCAAACTCTCATGTGCCAGGCGTCCTGCACGTTTTACGTTTTAAACGCCTCGAACTCCAACTCGAAGCAGTGTCTTCCGTCCTGTCCTGCCGCGACTCCCTATTCCGACGCGGGTCTCTGCTCAGCTAGGTGCGCCTCTGGAAACTACTCCAATTCTGCCGGCTCTTTACTTTGTCAAGGAGCTTGCGCGAAGGTCTTCGTGACCAACGCTTCCAACTCTAATTCCAAGCAATGTGTTGATTCATGCCAAGCCGGTCAAGTGACAAGTTCTCAGGAGTGCCTCTCTGCCTGCCCGGCCATCGCGCCGTTCAACGACTCCACGGTCTGCGTCGGAAGATGCGCGACCGGAGCTTATCTGGCGGCCGGCTCGAATTTAACCTGCATTTCCTCCTGCACGGGCATGTTCATCACGAACGCCTCCAACTCGAATTCGAAGCAGTGCATCACCCAGTGCCCGGACGCGACTCCGTACTATGAAACCGGCGCGTGCGTTTCCAGATGCACTTCTGGAGCATACTCGATCGTATAGGCTACCGTCAACGTGTTGACGTGCCAGGCGTCTTGTGCTCTTTACGTTCTCAACTCCTCCAACCAAGACTCCAAGCAGTGCCTGCCCTCGTGCCCCACCACCGCCCCGTATTCGGATTCAGGCCTTTGCTCCGCTCGTTGCGCCTCTGGAAACTACTCGAACGCGACCGGATCTTTCGTCTGTCAGGGAGCCTGTCCAAAGTTCTTCGCGACGAACGCTTCCAACTCGAATTCCAAGTAGTGCGTGGATTCTTGCCAAGCGGGTCAGCTGACGAGTGGTCAAGAGTGCCTCAGCTCCTGTCCGGCCGCAACTCCGTACAAAGACGCCACTTCGTGCGTGGCCAGATGTTCATCTGGATCCTATCAGATCTCAGGCTCCAACTTTAACTGCATGGCTTCTTGTTCTGGAATGTACATCACGAACGCCTCGAATTCTAACTCGCAGCAGTGCATCACCGTCTGTCCAGCCCTCACTCCCTACTACGAAACAGGAGCGTGCGTGGCCAAGTGTACTTCTGGCTCGTATTCGGTCGTTTCCGGCTAATCGCAAACTCTCATGTGCCAGGCCTCCTGCACGTTTTACGTTTTAACCGCCTCGAACTCCAACTCGAAGCAGTGCCTTCCGTCCTGCCCTGCCGCGACTCCCTATTCCGACGCCGGTCTCTGCTCAGCTAGGTGCGCCTCTGGAAACTACTCCAATTCTGCCGGCTCTTTAATTTGTCAAGGCGCTTGCGCGAAGTTCTTCGTGACCAACGCTTCCAACTCTAATTCCAAGTAATGCGTCGATTCTTGCCAAGCCGGTCAAGTGACAAGTTCTCAGGAGTGCCTCTCTGCCTGCCCGGCCATCGCGCCGTTCAACGATTCCACGGCCTGCGTCGGAAGATGCGCGACCGGAGCTTATCTGGCGGCCGGCTCGAATTTAACCTGCATTTCCTCCTGCACGGGCATGTTCATCACGAACGCCTCCAACTCGAATTCGAAGCAGTGCATCACCCAGTGCCCGGACGCGACTCCGTACTATGAAACCGGCGCGTGCGTTTCCAGATGCACTTCTGGAGCATACTCGATCGTATAGGCTACCGTCAACGTGTTGACGTGCCAGGCGTCTTGTGCTCTTTACGTTCTCAACTCCTCCAACCAAGACTCCAAGCAGTGCCTGCCCTCGTGCCCCACCACCGCCCCGTATTCGGATTCAGGCCTTTGCTCCGCTCGTTGCGCCTCTGGAAACTACTCGAACGCGACCGGATCTTTCGTCTGTCAGGGAGCCTGTCCCAAGTTCTTCGCGACGAACGCTTCCAACTCGAATTCCAAGTAGTGCGTGGATTCTTGCCAAGCGGGTCAGCTGACGAGTGGTCAAGAGTGCCTCAGCTCCTGTCCGGCCGCAACTCCGTACAAAGACGCCACTTCGTGCGTGGCCAGATGCTCATCTGGAGCCTATCAGATCTCTGGCTCCAACTTTAACTGCATGGCTTCTTGTTCTGGAATGTACATCACGAACGCCTCGAATTCTAACTCGCAGCAGTGCATCACCGTCTGTCCAGCCCTCACTCCCTACTACGAAACAGGAGCGTGCGTGGCCAAGTGTACTTCTGGCTCGTATTCGGTCGTTTCCGGCTAATCGCAAACTCTCATGTGCCAGGCGTCCTGCACGTTTTACGTTTTAAACGCCTCGAACTCCAACTCGAAGCAGTGTCTTCCGTCCTGTCCTGCCGCGACTCCCTATTCCGACGCGGGTCTCTGCTCAGCTAGGTGCGCCTCTGGAAACTACTCCAATTCTGCCGGCTCTTTACTTTGTCAAGGAGCTTGCGCGAAGGTCTTCGTGACCAACGCTTCCAACTCTAATTCCAAGCAATGTGTTGATTCATGCCAAGCCGGTCAAGTGACAAGTTCTCAGGAGTGCCTCTCTGCCTGCCCGGCCATCGCGCCGTTCAACGACTCCACGGTCTGCGTCGGAAGATGCGCGACCGGAGCTTATCTGGCGGCCGGCTCGAATTTAACCTGCATTTCCTCCTGCACGGGCATGTTCATCACGAACGCCTCCAACTCGAATTCGAAGCAGTGCATCACCCAGTGCCCGGACGCGACTCCGTACTATGAAACCGGCGCGTGCGTTTCCAGATGCACTTCTGGAGCATACTCGATCGTATAGGCTACCGTCAACGTGTTGACGTGCCAGGCGTCTTGTGCTCTTTACGTTCTCAACTCCTCCAACCAAGACTCCAAGCAGTGCCTGCCCTCGTGCCCCACCACCGCCCCGTATTCGGATTCAGGCCTTTGCTCCGCTCGTTGCGCCTCTGGAAACTACTCGAACGCGACCGGATCTTTCGTCTGTCAGGGAGCCTGTCCAAAGTTCTTCGCGACGAACGCTTCCAACTCGAATTCCAAGTAGTGCGTGGATTCTTGCCAAGCGGGTCAGCTGACGAGTGGTCAAGAGTGCCTCAGCTCCTGTCCGGCCGCAACTCCGTACAAAGACGCCACTTCGTGCGTGGCCAGATGTTCATCTGGAGCCTATCAGATCTCAGGCTCCAACTTTAACTGTGTCGCCTCTTGTTCTGGAATGTACATCACGAACGCCTCGAATTCTAACTCGCAGCAGTGCATCACCGTCTGTCCAGCCCTCACTCCCTACTACGAAACAGGAGCGTGCGTGGCCAAGTGTACTTCTGGCTCGTATTCGGTCGTTTCCGGCCAATCGCAAACTCTCATGTGCCAGGCGTCCTGCACGTTCTATGTTCTTAATGTTTCGAGCCAAAATGCCAAATAATGCCTTGACTCATGCCCATAATCATCAGTGATTATTGATGGCCAATGCTAATTCATTTGTTCAGATTAATTTGATATAAATTGCGTGAATTGTTCATCAAGCAGCCATTCTTCCCTCTCAATATGTAAAAAACAGAAATCCTCATCAATTCCCGCTATCGCTGGCGCGGTCGCTGGTTCAATCCTCGTCCTCGTAATTATTCTAACAATCATCTTCAAATAAAAACGGAGCAAGAAGCAGAACTTAATAATTCAAGCGAAAAAACTGGCCTCACCTCTTCTAACGAAAACGAAACGCGTTCAGTCACCAAATTAATATTCATAAAGTGAAGAAAAAGAACCGAAAATAGTTCTGAAGAAATAATTCGCGCCCGTGAAAATGGAACTCACGAAAATGACGACTCTGACGCCCCTAAAAGTTCCAGAGAAAAAGAAAGGAACCAAAAAGAGGAAAATCGTTAAAACGATCGCAAATAATGAGATATTTTGAAAATACTTTAATTAATTTAACGAATAATATATACTATATATATAATATAAGCTGATAATATGAGCTGAACATAGCAGCCCACGATCGTTTTGCAAACTTCCTTGAAAGAATCATCAGAAAGAGATATCAAGCCAGAAAAGTCTGCAAAGACAACGACAACAGGCTGGAAGACCGGACTAAACCGGACATCAGCATTGTGGTCAACGGAGTTCAGATTTATTTGGATATTGGAATCACTTGGGATCTTGATAAGTATTACGCTCTCAAAGAGTAGCATTATCGGGACAAAAAGGATTAAAATGGTAACCCGCTCAAAATTATTCCGATTATAATCGGTAAGAATTTCACCATTCATTAAAAGTCGAGAGAATTCTTGGAAGAACTCCGAGTTAATTTCGAGACAATTTATGAAGAGATTGGCTACATGATAAGTACCTCTCAAACACACCGAGCCGAGCTTATGAATAGAAATAAAGTAGTCCAACGGGGCAAAAAACATAGCGAGATGTAGAGAAACCTTGTGCCAACCGCTTTGCCTCCCTAGCGGACAGTGATGTTTAATTCAAACGCACTGACAACAACGGGAAGATCTTTGATTTCCTTCACGAAAAAGGGATGATGAAGGTAGCCACACAATCTCCAATCAAAGAAGTGCCCGCAAAGCCAAGACAGAAAAACTTTGAAAAAGCCCACAAAACAAAGACTAAAAAGAAGTCCACGCAAACAGCAGAAAAAGGCAACGATAAACTGGAGGACACGTCCACAAAGAAAAACCTGACAAATCCACCCAGACCAAAGTAATCCCCAACGCGAAAGGCAATGACAAAAAAATTTAGTCTCTCAAAGAGAAGATCGCCAAATTGTAAAGAGAATTGTAAAGTTAATTTGATACAGCGGCGGCAGTGATGCGTAAATTCAAAGAAACCAAAAGAAGCATGACGACAAGAAGATCACTTAAAAGACAAACAATGCCGAAGCCCAGCCTGAAAACGATAAGAAAAAGACTGAAGTAAGTTAGAAAGCTGAACCTACGAAGAATATCGAAGAAAAGGCGCCTGACAAAACGAAGCTTAAGGACGCTCAGAAGCAGTAAGAGTAAAAGCTCCCAGTCTAAAAGTCACAAGATCAAAAGACCACTAAAATGCCCCAATCGAACGCAAAGTCTCCTCAAAAGGAAACTTAGAAAATGAAAGAGGATAAATAACCTGTCTTAGAAAAGCCTGTCGAATAGCCAAAAAATGGTCTTAATGAATAAAAAACGATAACTGACGCAAAATAGGAAACCAAGCCAATCTTAACGAAAGCCTAGAAGAAGAAGCAAGTTAAAGAATATCAGAAATAGTTTATCTAACAATAGAAAGCTAAGGAAGATATCAAAGCGTCTAAACCCTAGGAAAAAGTTAATCTACCACCGGCAATATACCCCGAAATTAGGAATTTGCAAAATCAAATAAACTAAGAAGGACCCTAGGTACCTAATCAAGTTAATGAAACAGTGCATCAAAGGCGACAACCACCAAGCAATACCAATACAACGGAACAACCTCCCGTGCAAGCCGAAGGAAATAACGAGCAAAGAGAAACTAGAGTTGGGTAATTCCACGTATAACGTCCGATTTGGACCACGTCCGACCACGACGTGGTAATTGTACGTGGTAATTTAAAATTTTCGATCATGAAAGTTGTGAGTAGTCATTTTTTGCATTTTTAGCTCATTCCAAAATGTGGTGTGGGTGGTCGATAATAAATTATTATTAATAATTGATTTAGTATATATTGTGACATCATATTAAATTTTATTCCACCTCTAATTAACAATAAATATCATAATATAAATTCTTATATTTATTGACACTAAAAACACTTTTAAATGGATTAAATGTGTTTGGAATATTATAATTATACTGCAAAACGTATTTTTATGATGAAAAAACTCTATAATTTTGAGCATTTTTATAAATTTATTTTATAAAAATTTTAACTTCATAATAATTATTCTGAATAGGGCTAATTTTTCTTTATTTTAAGCTAAAATCTGTAAATAATTAGGTTTAAACAAAAAGCTCACTGGAAACCTGCAAATATACAGTGGTGGGCCCTCGAAATGCTTTTTTGAATTAGGAAGAAGAATGAAGTTTATTATTTGAATCTTACTTATATCACTGCCCGGCTCAATAATGAGTGTGTTCTCCCTCCTCATCAATACACTCATTAACTCTATTTACTATTGATTTGTAAAGTGCTTCAATCACATCAAGGCCTGGTTGAGCCTTAGATAGCTGTGCTACAATAATTAACGTATATAACTCTGTATATACTTCAATAATAAGTTTCAACTTTACCTAACGTTGTATAATTTAACAATCAAGAAAATTGATTTCTCATTATGAAATGGAAGTGGAAGATCATAAGTAAAATAACTGTTGTTTAGAGTAGCATCAATATATTATTTAATGCTGGGCCCGACTAACCCACTTGATTCCATTCTTCAAGAAACAAAAAGGCATTCATTATTTGAATATTGAGAATGAAAGCGACTGTAACTACCTGAATTATAATTCTAATTAAGCGAAGTACCAATACTTCATCTTGAGCTCCCGGTTGAGATTGAAAGAAAAAGTCCTCCATTGTTTTTCGTGATTAAGAAATACCTAAAATCGTTCAGATTGACCCAGTTGAAGATGAACACCAAGGTCCTCTGCAGGTCCAGTGCTTGCGCTACTAGTTATAAATTACATATTGCGTCCGTATACCAATCATTGGATCCTCTTATTCTTTTCTCAATCAGGCTTAACTACCATATATTTTCGAGATAAAATCTTTCATAAATTAGTTTTGTTGACTAAAACGTAGAAATTACACAGGGACATCTTAAACAAGTGATATAACTAGTTCAGATTGGTACAATATTTTATGAATTCATCCGTTGGACCCAGAAATAAAGAGAATACAAACGCTTCAGAACTGCCTAAGTTTGTTAAGTGAATTAGTTGACCTTCCCTAAACATCTTCTACCGCGTTTATTTTTGTCATTGCCGTCCTTTTATTGCATGTGGTAATTTCTATTTTTCCTTTTTGGAATATTAAATACCGACTTTGAATAGTCGATTATGGTCTAATACGATCGAAATCATATTTTTGGCCCTCTTGTGTTAATGAGTAGTTCATGAATAATCTCCAACTTGAGATTATTTATTGGAATTTGTCATCCGCATTAGAAGTGGCAAAATATTTTAATATATAATTACTCACATAGTAAACAAGAAAAAGCAATTCCACCTCCCATAACTGTAACATATTTGCTAAGTTGAAATAATAGACCGAATTACCACGTCCATCATTAATTACCACGTCAGTTTTGCAATTACCACATGCAATTACCCATCTCTAAAGAGAAACTGATACGCGAGAACCAGTTTCTGGAAATAAAGTTAGAGAATCAGGTAAAACTGGTCCGCTGACGACTCCGTGAGGGCCCTGCTGGGTCTTTTCTGAGTGGGCATAAATGAGCCCGTTTTGAAAGTGGAAACACTGGCGTGCGAGAGCCTTTGCTTTACTTTCGAAAGTCTCAATGAAGTATGTTTGTGCCGTCTCGAGGAAGTGAGATATAATATAATCAATATATAATTGTAATATATAATATGTATCACTAGCATACACCATTTTCTAAGCAAGTTGTTGAACATTATTAATTTATACTTTGCTACTTATTTACACATGCTAATTGATCATTAATTTTTGAAATATTATTATTTTAATTATTTATAATTATATTTAGATCGATTAAACTTTAATTCATGTTATTTATTAATTAATCAAAGTTATCTAAATCAAATTGTAAAGTATTTATATTTTAAGAAATGTTCTATTCTAATGTTTATTATTATATTATTGTTATATTGAATTGCGATATATCATTTTACATGTCAATTAGTTAATTTTCAAAAGAGATGCTAACATTTTCCACTTATGAAGTTAATGTAGACATGTTGTTATATATTCTTTAGTCAAGAACTGAAGTATTAAAATTAAGTTTAGAATCAGCAATTAATATATTTTATTCAATGTATTGTGATATGGTGTAAGCTGAACTGTTAACAGCGCTTAAAACAATGGTGGCATTACCAAGTATTCTTTATTCCAGTTATTCAGTTGCAAATTGAATACGTGAATCAACCTATGTTATATTTTAAACAATTTTCTACTCTATTTGATCATATGTCGAATTAATAATATTCAATAGTAAGCTTGTGTTATTTTAAATACTTTGATCCACTAATTATATATAAGATCTTATATCCACTTAAATCTTAGTTAATGTATCAATGATGTTAATACATTCTGTTTTATTTAAATAATAGCCTTCACTGCAAATGCATTAGTTATTGAAGAAGTAAAAAGGATGTATGCATTAGAGAACGTCATTTATATTTTAAGCAAATTATAATTCGTCCAAACATAATCCATAAACAATATTCAACGGAGCGCATATACCACATTAGGTGATTTCTGTTCCAATATTGGTCACATCCACACTGTTTTTACCTATTCTATTTATATTATTGACACAAACCTAAAAATTATTGATATTAATTATGATTGGTGATAAAATACTGGATATTATGTATCCACTGTAATTACTAAGGATTAAATTGCTTCCGCTTAATTTGCAATCAATAGTGGTAATATTTAGTTACGTACTGTTCACCAAATTCACAATTCCAGATGCATAATCACTTGTTAACCTAAATTATATAAATGATCCTTCTAAGAATACATAGTTATCGGAATATAGTAAAACTCCCGAAATATATTACCCAGACGCTATAAAAATTAATTAGCAACTTATAATGTGTACATCACAAACAATACAAAGCAGAGCACCTTACAACACATTTAAACTCAAGGTTATGTTAATCTGCGAATCTGTTATTACTTAACTATTCTATGTAAACCCAAACATGGAGAACTAGTTTTTGTCAAAACTGTAAATTATTGAATTAATTATCGTCTGTTATGTGCTGTTGGTATAAATGAATAACTAAACGTTACTGGATTGTTATGACAAGAAAATGTCATTATTCATGTTTATATTATTTATATTTGGTATTTTTTAACAAAATGTAAATTGATTATTATTAACCATAATATGTTTTGAACATAGTGTTTGTTAATTGTATTAAAGTAGTTTGTATACAATAATTATAGAAGATAACATTTATAATTAACGTAAGAAATATAATTTGGCTTAATAATCATAATATATTATTTGAACATTATTCCAAACTGGTATAAATTAAAATATAACAACGAGATACACATTACAAATACAAATAAGATAACAATAATTATGAGTAAATCGGTGGGTAGTAGTTGAAATGAGACTCGTTTTAACAAATAATTACAAATTTTAACAATGGAATTACAACGCAGTGTCCGACAGACCGGTTACATTGTTATAGAGATGATGTTATTGAACTTCATAATATAAGTAGACAATGCAGCACATACACATAAATATAACCTAAAATATAGGTATAAGTTCATTTAGATTATTTCCAAAATAAATGTTCATACTAATTCGAACACAGCACTAAAGAGCAATCCATTATGATTATCTTGCAATAATATTATATCAGCTGCAGAAATCAACATTTTAACGGTAATTTTAGTACATTATGAACAAAAACGAAAAACTAGTATTCATTTCTATATTTGATTTAGTACCAGTATTAATGTATGTGATCTTGTCAGTTGATATATTTGGCAAAATACCACACCATAATTGAATGGAATTGCGTTATCACATGTTATATCTAACGTGTGCAGGGAATATAACAAAAGGTCTATCACGCTTTGAAGATTAAAGTTTCATAAGATTTTATACAAATACTATACAAACTCTAATTTGAGTGTAGATTTCTATTTTAAATGTTTACTTGTCGAACTATGGGATCATAATTACGTGAAGGAAATGTATAACGTGACAATATGACAAATATAGCTCTTAAGAGATTTATAGTTGTGAAATATTTATTTTTCTATAATGATTAACATATTTTCTGCTGGAGATGTTTGACTATTACGAAATTATCTTTCTTTTGAAGCTGCAACAGGATGAAATACAGCTTATTTTTCATTCGCTGTTAAGCATAATGGATTGCTCTTTAGTGCTGTGTTCGAATTAGTATGAACATTTATTTTGGAAATAATCTAAATGAACTTATACCTATATTTTAGGTTATATTTATGTGTATGTGCTGCATTGTCTACTTATATTATGAAGTTCAATAACATCATCTCTATAACAATGTAACCGGTCTGTCGGACACTGCGTTGTAATTCCATTGTTAAAATTTGTAATTATTTGTTAAAACGAGTCTCATTTCAACTACTACCCACCGATTTACTCATAATTATTGTTATCTTATTTGTATTTGTAATGTGTATCTCGTTGTTATATTTTAATTTATACCAGTTTGGAATAATGTTCAAATAATATATTATGATTATTAAGCCAAATTATATTTCTTACGTTAATTATAAATGTTATCTTCTATAATTATTGTATACAAACTACTTTAATACAATTAACAAACACTATGTTCAAAACATATTATGGTTAATAATAATCAATTTACATTTTGTTAAAAAATACCAAATATAAATAATATAAACATGAATAATGACATTTTCTTGTCATAACAATCCAGTAACGTTTAGTTATTCATTTATACCAACAGCACATAACAGACGATAATTAATTCAATAATTTACAGTTTTGACAAAAACTAGTTCTCCATGTTTGGGTTTACATAGAATAGTTAAGTAATAACAGATTCGCAGATTAACATAACCTTGAGTTTAAATGTGTTGTAAGGTGCTCTGCTTTGTATTGTTTGTGATGTACACATTATAAGTTGCTAATTAATTTTTATAGCGTCTGGGTAATATATTTCGGGAGTTTTACTATATTCCGATAACTATGTATTCTTAGAAGGATCATTTATATAATTTAGGTTAACAAGTGATTATGCATCTGGAATTGTGAATTTGGTGAACAGTACGTAACTAAATATTACCACTATTGATTGCAAATTAAGCGGAAGCAATTTAATCCTTAGTAATTACAGTGGATACATAATATCCAGTATTTTATCACCAATCATAATTAATATCAATAATTTTTAGGTTTGTGTCAATAATATAAATAGAATAGGTAAAAACAGTGTGGATGTGACCAATATTGGAACAGAAATCACCTAATGTGGTATATGCGCTCCGTTGAATATTGTTTATGGATTATGTTTGGACGAATTATAATTTGCTTAAAATATAAATGACGTTCTCTAATGCATACATCCTTTTTACTTCTTCAATAACTAATGCATTTGCAGTGAAGGCTATTATTTAAATAAAACAGAATGTATTAACATCATTGATACATTAACTAAGATTTAAGTGGATATAAGATCTTATATATAATTAGTGGATCAAAGTATTTAAAATAACACAAGCTTACTATTGAATATTATTAATTCGACATATGATCAAATAGAGTAGAAAATTGTTTAAAATATAACATAGGTTGATTCACGTATTCAATTTGCAACTGAATAACTGGAATAAAGAATACTTGGTAATGCCACCATTGTTTTAAGCGCTGTTAACAGTTCAGCTTACACCATATCACAATACATTGAATAAAATATATTAATTGCTGATTCTAAACTTAATTTTAATACTTCAGTTCTTGACTAAAGAATATATAACAACATGTCTACATTAACTTCTAAATTTACTTAAATTCATAATAGTATTTACTCGGAAATTAATAATTTACTTTTTGTTTTAAGTAATATTAATTAAACAATATAACATAATTAAATATATGATGAAGAATTATCAAAAAAATTAAATCGAATGTTTGATATATATAATTCTTTACATATCAAAATAGCACAAATAAATTAGAGTATTATATTATTAAATAATACAATAATTAAGTAAAATATTGAAGTTCAGAATATAAATCTATAAATAGCTTGTATAAATAACAATCTTAACATTGGTGAAAACTGTTCATTAGTTTGTCCAATATAAGGATAACGATAAATATACGGAATATGTTAATGCATTAATATGTATGAAGTTGTTCAAAATAGTGTGTGCATTTGTCCGTAATATTCGGTTTTGATTGAAAAAGTATGCATTTGTTAGATTCCAGGTTAAATAATGCTTTCTGGATTGTGTTAGTGTCCTTCGAATTAATACAATATTAATGGAATTTGTTAAAATGTTATATTTGTGGACGGTTACGATATTAAGTTTTAATGTAATTAAACAACATATGTTACAAAGTTTGATATATAAACTATAACGAATCAAGTTACATCATTTAGTAATTATGTTTTTAGCTCTTCACAATAAGTTTAAATAGCGTTTATTGATATCTCAGATATGATATATTCAACAATGTCTCCGTTATTTTAGAGTTAAAGTATATTTATAAATATAAAAATTTAAATAGGAACATAGATAATAAATACTGGCGCCATTTTAACTCCAAGTAAAACAATAAAAATTAATCAAATGAACATTATTTCACGTATAAATACTTAGATGACTATTTTGCAGAATATTAATGTTATAAAAAATTCGCAAAACTCTAATATTAACTAATTACTTCTAAATTTAAGTTTTGCAATGTCAAGTGGGAATATATCATTAATTCAAAATATTATTGAAAGTATTAATATAACAAATTATTAAGTTCTTGGAACGTATTAAACAACTTTACAAACATCAATGATTTCTTTAATGGTTATTTCATCTACACTTTACATTAATAATGTTAGTTTTCAACCAATGATATATAATGTAGGTAACGGCTCCTCTTATTTATTTGGTGAAAGCAGTTCAAGTATTTTTATACTCCACTATTTGGATATAATTATGGGAAGTCGTGTAAAGAATATAAATGTAGGTTCTATAGACTCTACAAGCAGTGATTATTAATTCGGCGGATTATTTGCAAATATTTATGATAATACATAAATTGAAATTAGTAATATTCTTTATGATTGCAATTAACAAACCAGTTTATTGCAGATTTAATTTTCGGGATTTCTTATTGGATATTTACAATCAAATACAAGCAGTGTTATAATTTATATTTTATGCTTTCAACAAAAAATGATAAGTACAACTACAAATTATAATTAATTAGGTATTTTTGGACGTACTTATGGTAATACTTCATTGTAAGAAGCGAGTATTACATTATCAGTTATAAGTTATTCTTTTTGGTGTGTAGGAATTATTGGGTTTCAATATTCAGTCTCACAATACGCATAAATTTAAAGTATTTTAGTATCTGTAAATTTTGATGGTTCCAACAGGTATGGTGGAGCTATTTTTGGAGTTTAATAAGCAAGAAATTGTTATATTGCAAATATAAGTATAATAAATAGTAGCATAATACTATACAACGAAGTTGGTGGTATTATTGGGTAAACATATTAAGTCAAAACTACAATTATAAACTCATCAGTCACATTTTCTAATATTTCTGGTTTTTAGTGCGTTGGTGGTTTTATTGGTTCTTCATTTATTTCAGATATTTCAATAACTAGTTCAAAATTAGAATTTGTTCGTTTAACTGCTAGTGTTTATGTTTCTATAGTATTAGGTTATAATGAAGACAGTACCATCATACTTTTTAGTTCATATTCTAATTAAAATTATGTAAATAACGAAATTTTGCCACCATGTTTAAATTTAACAAATACAGCGTCAGA
Organism: Hexamita inflata; assembly: GCA_963988835.1. Taxonomy (NCBI): domain Eukaryota; phylum Fornicata; order Diplomonadida; family Hexamitidae; genus Hexamita; species Hexamita inflata. The sequence goes on from CAXDID010001217.1 coordinate 337,047, forward strand.
AACAGGATGTTGATAAATTTAATTCAACCTATAAGTGAGTTTTTAGTTCGAATTAATTATTTATATTCATATTTATTCATATTTAACCCAAGTCCCACTCACTTAATTTTAATATCCAACCGTCGATGTACATCTAATGATGATTAGGTATTTGTATTTTTTATTACCATACCACCGGAGGCGGAAAAATATGGTAACAAAAATCACAAATCCCGCACATTTCCAATGACTGAAAACAAACGCTAAATTATAGTGACTAATATCCCATATTCAAACCAATTCCTCTGATAGTATAATGTATAGCCAAATACAAATACCAAACCATACATCATATGCATTTAAAAAAAATGATATAAGCTATTCATAAAAATATTGAAATATTGATATTGGTGTTTTGTCATGATTTAAAAATTTGACATTTATGTTATGCGTTTGATTAAGGTATGATAATAAAAAATACAAATACCTAATCATCATGTTTAGGCTCATAAGTTTTGAATACAGTTTATGATTCATGTTTGAAGTGAAAGTTTACAAAATAATATCAGAAACAATATATTAAATATAAAATATTTCATAAAAGTCAAGAAAGTCAAGAAAGTTATAAAATATTTAAAGAATTTGATTGATGCGTAATATTATACGTTAAAAATAAGTTTGGTAAATTTTAGATTAATAATTTGATTGGATTTGGTTTATAGAGATTTATATCTTAATATAAATTTTTAATTAAACAATAAAATGACATTAATTATGAGCACAAGAGGAAAAGATTCAGACCAATTACTTACATTTTCAAAACAAGATTAATAATTACTTTGTGAATACGATTGATGAAATTGAAACAAATATCAAGTTAACATTCACATCACCACAATATACAATCAACAACAACCGTTATAGTATATTAGATGAATCCGATAATTGGATTGATGCTTTTATACCATATCAAAGAAAGATAGACGATGAAACTTAGTTACTTTCAGTTTTACAATAATTATTTTCAGGAAATATTTTTAAGATAGAAATTGATAACGAATATTTTATAAACAATAACAAACTTAGATTCAAAGCTATAGGTTTTAAAGCACTAAAATCAAGTGACCATTATTTTTGTAAAGCTTTTGGTTTAGTCAAAGATACTAAAATACAAATACCTAATCATCATCTAATTCTATTTCTTGGCCTTCTTTTCGCTTTGACTTTACTTCTTTTTCTACTGAGCAGGTAGGGATGACTGTTTCAGAACATTATACATGTAGACTTCTACTGGCTTTTAATTTTCTATTTGAGTATCTCGCATTAGGGACGGTTTAATAATGTTTCTTACCTATCCTAGTTTGGAGTTATTTTCTACATTTGAACTGCTATCGGTTCAGATTGTCCAATGAATTCAATATAGAGCCACCCAACGTTTCATTTCTAACGTACGTTAAGGATTTCTAACATTTTTCGTGTTAAAACAGACGTTACAAGCACGTTACACTTTTATTTATTTTGTGGGGATTGACGTATTATAGTATTATACAAATAATAATATACTGTATTTCCACTTCACTTAAAATATTTGAAATATTTATAAATATTCTGTTAGCTTTAAAATGATGTTAAGGGGTAATTTAAACATTTAATATACAATATTTTGCTCAGAGCACTGAAATATAACGTAGAAAGATAATATATAGTTGTAAAACAAGTATAATAATATATTATATTTTATCGTTTTTACAAGCATTTAAAGCTTTAATTGAATGAATTTATCCATTTAAATTAGTGTAATTACTATAATACGGTATAATATCGTGTAAATAATGATTAAATTTCAAACGTCATGTACGTTAGAGACTTTTCTAACGTATTTTCCTTTTCTAACGCGTTATAACGTCTTTCTCAGTTTTCTAACGCTTATTGGTTGGCTTTAATTCAATAATTTTTTTTGCTTTCGACTTACAAATATATTGTGTGTGAGTAATGTTATTTGTTTTAGTAAATAATGTTAAATGGAGTCTTTATAATTCTAAGCTCACTCTTCCTTCGGGTTAACTTAGTTAAAGGTGCTTGGATACTACTCGTCTTAAATTATTAAACTTCAATTATTAAACTCAGAATTTCATTTGCGTAAACAAAAATAGTGTCTAAATCAGAATTTCATTCAACAAAGTTTATAAAAATAATCCAGTTTATAAAAATAATCCAATAAAATATATGGTAATACCCTTAAACATTTGATTTTGGAAGATGTCCACATTTTTCGACTTTTATTCCCTCCCTTATTATTTACCTATATATGTGCTATATTTTTAATTTCGCACCTCAATTATAATGAAAGCGGAATCATTATATATCACTTATCTAATAACAATAGCTATTAACCGATACTCATGTAAATGACACCTGAGGTGTATTTGACTGCTAAAATTTTAAGAATGTATTTGTTGATTTATGTTTATTATCCAATAAAAGCAGTAGCGGATGACACGTATTTCCACTTCTAAGTGCAATTGAACAAATTGTTGAATATAAACCTAGTAAACAATTTTAATAATGATTTAAAGCAGAAAATACCTCTTTTATGAATTAATTAAGATATATATGGTGTTTAAAGTGTGTTTAATATTTACAGCACACGTTAAACTAGTCAAAATTAATAGTATTGCTTTGGTTCAAATTTTATTACTATGTATTACATTTTCTAAATTTATTATTATATTTGTGAAGGTTTTTGAACCTGTTGTATTTTTTGATACTGAATTTTCAGGATTCAACTCAAGTACAATGAGTTATATTTAATTAAAGTTCATTTAATAGTAAGGTATTATCATTCAAATTGTTACTCAGCTAGCTTTTAAAATGTAGTAAATATTGGAAACTCAATTGAAATTTAGGTTATAAGTTAAGTTTATAATTATTTTGTTAAGTAGATTGTTGCTGTTATTAATAAGAATTACTTAGATAGCAGCCTGTTTTAGAAGTTTGAAACTTGTTCAAATTTGATTGATGGAGTGAAACTTATTAAAATGTTACTAAACATAAATATATCACTTTCATTTTCAATTAAAAATGAACCATTCCAAATATGATCAAAAAGTTGATGTCTTCGATCAGTCAAAGATTAAAATAGCCTATAGTTTGAACCAATCAGACTAATTTCTGTAGAAAATTAATAAAACATAATGCAAGTGAAAAAAGCCGATAATGCTCATATAAGACAATCGGTTAAGAAATGAATAATTAACCTAGAATAATTAACCTTTTGATGTATTTTACATCAATTTATAGTCATTTATAATATTAAATGTGAAGTAAATCAAAATGTAAGCAGATAAAAAGCGTTAAATGAAGTGATAACAATTAAATCAATTAAATATTGAAATAATTATGTTAATTTTGAAGAATATATGAACTAAATTAGTGGTTATTATAGTTTATTGTAATGCCAATACATTCTATCAACTATTTCATCTAATAATTATAAAATGAAACGCGAAAATGCTCACAACAATGTAATTACTTAATTGAACAACTGTTTTAGTAAGTATGCGGTAGAAGATTAATTGAGTTGAGAGGTTTATTTTATGTTATTAATTTTGTTGAAACGAAATAATGTTAAGCTTGTCAGTATTTCCACTTCGCACCTAACAAAAATAATGCCAACAATGAATGAAAGCATCTATGAAACCCATACATAATTATTTACTCCATAATTCTACAATAACATTAAAACTTTGACTGAAGTAAGAAAAATGTAGAAATATGGAGGGCATTCTAGATTAACTAAATCAGAATTCGATAAATACTTAATGATACTATTTACAATGATGATATCAGGTAAAGAGCGAGGATCTGTCTAAGATAATTGGTCTAAGAACACTAAAATACGCAATTAGTTTATAGCTGATGAAGTTGGAATGTCTTGCAGAGAATGGGAGGAAATACATTCGAATGTCTGTTATGGTCATATTAAATTGTTATTAGATTAACCTGAAGAAGAAATCGATACAAATTTAGACGGTATAGAATCTGATGAAGAAGAATCTGAAAATTCTGACTATGAATATGACGAAGATGATCTAGAAGAACTAAATAAAATATTTAATGATCATGAAGAAGAAGTTTTGAGCTAAAATAAACCAAAAGAAACCAAAGTTCGAAATTCTGTATCAAGAGTTTAAGATTTTATGTTACAGTTACAAAGCAAGTTTCGAGACATATATACAAAATATCCAGATTATTTTTTTTTAACTGCACACTATTCTGTGATAATTATTATGGTACAATTGACGTAGTTGAGTATATTAAATCAATAGGGCTTGAATATGTTGGAACTTTTAGACCAAGTCGACTTGGTAAAGAATTATCATAAAATTTAGAGAAGTTGTAATTGAATTAAGTTGTTTAATATCCTGTGTTTAAAGAAGTAAAACTAAAGAAAACGACTAAATAAGTTCTAGTTAAAGATGTAAACGTCCTTTAATGGTAATGCAAAAAGTAGAAAACTTTAACCATGATATATACAAAATCAAAATTTGTGAAATAACCCTGTTAAATGTAAGAATTTGTAAGTTCTCGTGGTATTCCCAGAGAACAACCTGAAATAGTTCGTTACTACAATAATAATTATAAAGGAGTTGATTACGTAGACCAACTTACAAAAAATATTAAGTTTCCAGGACGATGTACTCGTTGGACCACAAGGATGTTTATTTATTTTATGTAAGTAATATTAGTTAATGGGTTTTCTTTGATGAAATTATTGCATCCAGAATATAAAGAAATTAAAATAACGGATTATGTTGAAAGCATAATTGATTAAATGAAAATAAATCTAACAAAATATGAAATTAAAGCTACACCACGAAAAATTGAAGGCTGTAACCAACCAGTAGTAAGCCCAATTAAAGGACCAGTAATAGAAGCATATAAACACTATCATGTATATACAAAAGTAAGTGCGTAATGTGTCGGCTGCAAATAATGTAATAGCAGATATGTGTGTTCGTGCAAAGGATATCATTTGTGTCCAGAGTGTTATAAAACGCATATTAGTGAATAAAATGACATAAGAGGGTACACACACATTTATAAAAAATGAATAAAGTGATTTAAAATACGAATAATATGTTTTAATATATATTGAACACAAAAATAGTAATTTACCTATTAAATGGTTGAAGTCGTTTTCGAGAATTTTGTTAATTATTTGCGAAGTGGAAATACTGACAAGCTTAACATTATTTCGTTTCAACAAAATTAATAACATAAAATAAACCTCTCAACTCAATTAATCTTCTACCGCATACTTACTAAAACAGTTGTTCAATTAACAAATAGATGAATTAGATCGTTAAATATTTTGAATATTTTTTAATAATAAAATGTTTAAGGTTGGGGGGTATTACCAAATATATCTAATATTTCATAAACTTTCTATATTATTCAACGATTTATATAAATTCCTATAATTAAATATTAATAAAATATTATATTTCACTCCACGAAATAAATGTCTGGAAAATGCCTATAAAATTACCAATTGACTCCATATACACCTGAATAGTGGGCGGTCCACCAGAAAATACTTGTGGTCAATAGTTTTGGGGTCTTGATTCACTTTATATTAAGTCCAGTAATTTTAAATGCAACTTTAGATTTTAGAATTTCCACAAATTGTTAAGATAGTTTTCCTTGGTTCCTCTCAATGCTAGGGTATTTCCATATGGATCTAGATCGCTTGTTCCCAACATCTTAGACTAACAGAAGGCATTGATATTGAGCGAATATTTCGAGCGAATGAGATTAGATAAATAAAAATATTACTTCTATTTCTAATCTTAAATAAATTGAGGGGCTTTTGTAGCAGGTACCACAGCTAGTATGCCAAGCCAGTAACAATGAGTAAGCTAAAATATGACGGTTTGAACAGCAACACATTTATTTATGAATGGTGTTGGGCATTGGAAAATAATCCAAACTATTTCAATTCAAATTTATGAAAATTAGATTTTAGATGTCATTTTGTTAGAATCATGAATTTTCTAAATAATAATATTAACTCTAAAAAGTTATTTGAGTTATTCAGTATGTCCCTAATAATAATCCGTCAATTGATTTGAATTATAACTTAACGTACCGTTTATATAAATACAATTATAACATCAGTTTTGACCAGTTTCATCAGTATACAACTACCAGTAGGAGATCAGTACCTGCTTGCGTGTGCTTTATAAGTCTTTTGATTTAGTATAGTTGAGTTGCCGCTTTCAAGTTACTAAATTGTATTTGTTGACAATTCAGTCTAAAATTAAGGCGAATTTGTACTATTTGAATTTTGATATAGTGAATTTTATAAAATTTATTTATATCAGATTTATAATAGGACAAAAGAAAAAGTATACTTTTTTTACTTCACACTTCAAATCGCACCAAGTTGTTATGTAATATTTCGTGTAATATATATTTATCATTTCAAGTAAACAATTATTAATTGTGACATAAACTTAATAATTTTTAGTTGAGACTTCAACTCCCAAAACGAAAAACTCAAAATTTATAATCGAAATAGTTCAGTGAAAATGAAATTGATACAGGAACAGTTCGGCCCAAAATATTTTGAAATTTCAAAATAAACAGAACGTTTTTGAAAATAAGTAATACTTCTTGAAGGAACAAAACTAAATATTTTCTTTTTTACAGTTAAGAGTTGTTTTATTCACTTTATATAAAATTAAATTAATCTGGAGAAATGTCTATTCACTATTATACATATTGATGATATTGAATTTGAAACACTTGATAAATACTAAAAACATAGTATTTTTTGAAAATTTTTGAGTTTCGTGAATTTTTATTTTATATTTCAACAATTTACTAATATTGAGACAAAAGTGTACTCAACTCCACTCCACAAAATGAACCATTAAAATTTTCACATTTTTACGACCGCGAACAGGGAATATATATTCCCCCATCGGTTCAGCCTCCTTCGGTTCAGCCAAACGCACAAAACAGACCAAGTAATCCATTATATTCAGAAGTTGTCGAAACGATCAACGCAACTCCATAACAAAGGGAAGCAAACGAGAACGACAGCCAACCTGAAATCAAGTAGAAAATAAAAATGTTCACAGGTGCGTTTTAGGGTAAAATCCATGACTTAATATAGGAAAATAAATTCTCGAAAGTCCTTCAAGCAATTGAAACTAATCTAAACAAAGAGAATTTAGGTCAGACAAGAACAGATCTTAAATAAATTGAAGAAATTAGGAAATAACAACTAGCAAAACTGTTTCCAACACCACGAAAGGTTGAACTAAAAGCTGTCTTCAGACCATTTAAACATGCTTACTTTAAAATAAAAGAGTCAGAAGTTGTGGATGCCATAAAAGAACTTGACGCATCAAAATCCTGTGGGGCAAGCTGTCTCTCAAATAAAATTATTAAAAAATTAGTAAACAACGGTCGGTTCATCCAGATACTTGCAAGCGCATTTGAAACCCTAATCAATGATCCGAAGCAAATGTCTTAAATACTCCCACTTTTTGAATTTAGAGTAACTCTTGTCCCGAAAGACGATGGTTCAAGCAGACCACTTGCGATCAATGAGACTATGATCAATGTCCTTCAGAAGATAATGCTTAAAAGGAAAGACATGCTCCCACACAACTTTTGTGATGAAGTCCACACCATGCATGCTGACGCGATGCTCAGCTGCAAAATAGCTGGGAAAACTCTTTCGAATAGAAATATAATCCTCTCCGTTGACTTGGCCTCAGCGTATAACAACCTCACAACTGAAGCCATCATCAACGGTATGGAACTACAAGGAGTCCCACAACAAATTTAATTGTTCGTTATAGGCATGATATAAGCGTAAAACTGCATCGAAACACACTCACACAGTATACTTTAAGGTTCAGTCTGTTCGACCTTAATTTTTTCATACTGTATGAATCCTGTGATTCTGGAGCTCAAATAACGATTCGCGTGTGTCAATTTTGCAGACGACACGATTGTCGAACTTAAACCCCTTGACACAGAAAAAATGGCCCTCGAATTCCTTGATAAACTCTTTGGTAAATATGGAATGCATGTTAACACAAGGAAATGCAAATCAACAGCTAACGGAGCCATCGTTACCTTCATGGGCACTAAATACTCGTAAAATCGCTACGACACAAGAACTCATATTTCTTCTGACATTCTGATTGTGGCGGCCAAGTATCAACAAATTATCAAATAAATGCTAGAGCGAGGCTTACCTCGCTCGAATGTCATGGGCCTTTTCCTCAAATGTGTATGCACAAAATGCTCATGGGCAATCAGAATTGACGATTATAACGACTTCACAATCAATGACTACAATAAAGTGGATGAAATCCTTGCTCGCACCTTCTACAACATTGCCTAGCCAAAAGCGATATCTTAAGAGGATCTTGACGGTCCCAGATCTAAGGAAACGATACAATCCCTCATCGCCCTAATGGCAGCATCCATCAAAAATCTTAATGGTTTTGGCCTAATACTCCCTGGACTATCATTCCAAACCGCCCAAAAGCTGCTCGCCTCTAATAAAATCGATCCAAGATTCAAGAAACTCCAACACTCAATCAAGTCTGAAAACGAAAAAATGGAGCACGCAGCGTTATCAACAAACTAAGACTGCTTTGTCACGCACACGCTCGCATACGACTTTGATTACGACAACATCGAATTCAGAAGAGCGATAAATATCCTCTTCGACACGGTCTCAGTTAACATCCCGTCCAGAGAATGTAGCATCTGTCATACAGTTCATGAAGATTCTAACCACTCAATATACTGCCAAAACTTCTCGGGATTGAGCATTTAGAGACATAACAGAACTCAGTACGACCTCATTGCAGCACTACCCGTCAAACACCAGCCGAAGTTGAGCCCAACGTACGGCCAATTTAAATCAAGCAAAAACAAAGTTCCAGATGATCCCAAAACGAATAAAGATCCTGGGAAAGTCTTACATCAGATGGGAAATGCCGATGTGATGATTATCCACAACGACAAACCCCACTTCTTTGACATGAGCATAACCCAACGCGGCCCAACCATGAACAGAGAATACACCCAAAAACTCGAAACCCACTCAACCAACTATGAAGTCCACACAAACTAAATACACCCAATAATCCTTAGCGACCAATGCACAATCCACCCAGAATCCCTCAAGAAAATTAACTAATTTTGTCGTGTAGACAAATTCTTACGCTCAACAGCTCGATCTATTATCAAATCTCACGGAAACAGAACCCGTATCTACAATGAAGCTGTCAAACAGCACGCCGAAGAACTCCAGTTATAGTTCACCTACGCAGACAACCACGATATCTTCTATGAAGAATTCCAGAACAGAGATGACGACAACGTCGTAATCTCCCACGACCTATGAGGAACCTAGCTCCCAACCATAAAATAAAATTTAAAATGAATAGGAAATAAATTGACCAAAAAGACAAAAACAAAAAACAATCAAAAGATAAAAAACTAAAATGAAAAGAACAACGAAACAACTAAAATAACGAAAATGAGGTAAGTAATGAATGAAGTAAATATAAGAATACCTAACTTCCCACAAATGATCATAAGCTGAACATCCAAGATCCACCAAAAGCACCAAACAAACACCAACCTAACATAAACTAAGATACAAACACAAACCAAAAACCAATCGGCCACGAATGCCACAAATCACCATAAGACTAGGTCGCCCAACCTTATCAAACTCCAATAGTACTGTCACAGAGATGATTGACTTTAACTATGTCACGCAATTGCATAAATAAGCACAAAAGGGAGCTCTAACCAAGCATGAGGAATTAAATACAGCCGGAACGAATTAAAGGAGACCGAGTGAGGTATTTAAATTAAAAAATAATTATAAAATGAAACGCGAAAATGCTCACAACAATGTAATTACTTAACAAATAGATGAATTAGATCGTTAAATATTTTGAATATTTTTTAATAATAAAATGTTTAAGGTTGGGGGGTATTACCAAATATATCTAATATTTCATAAACTTTCTATATTATTCAACGATTTATATAAATTCCTATAATTAAATATTAATAAAATATTATATTTCACTCCACGAAATAAATGTCTGGAAAATGCCTATAAAATTACCAATTGACTCCATATACACCTGAATAGTGGGCGGTCCACCAGAAAATACTTGTGGTCAATAGTTTTGGGGTCTTGATTCACTTTATATTAAGTCCAGTAATTTTAAATGCAACTTTAGATTTTAGAATTTCCACAAATTGTTAAGATAGTTTTCCTTGGTTCCTCTCAATGCTAGGGTATTTCCATATGGATCTAGATCGCTTGTTCCCAACATCTTAGACTAACAGAAGGCATTGATATTGAGCGAATATTTCGAGCGAATGAGATTAGATAAATAAAAATATTACTTCTATTTCTAATCTTAAATAAATTGAGGGGCTTTTGTAGCAGGTACCACAGCTAGTATGCCAAGCCAGTAACAATGAGTAAGCTAAAATATGACGGTTTGAACAGCAACACATTTATTTATGAATGGTGTTGGGCATTGGAAAATAATCCAAACTATTTCAATTCAAATTTATGAAAATTAGATTTTAGATGTCATTTTGTTAGAATCATGAATTTTCTAAATAATAATATTAACTCTAAAAAGTTATTTGAGTTATTCAGTATGTCCCTAATAATAATCCGTCAATTGATTTGAATTATAACTTAACGTACCGTTTATATAAATACAATTATAACATCAGTTTTGACCAGTTTCATCAGTATACAACTACCAGTAGGAGATCAGTACCTGCTTGCGTGTGCTTTATAAGTCTTTTGATTTAGTATAGTTGAGTTGCCGCTTTCAAGTTACTAAATTGTATTTGTTGACAATTCAGTCTAAAATTAAGGCGAATTTGTACTATTTGAATTTTGATATAGTGAATTTTATAAAATTTATTTATATCAGATTTATAATAGGACAAAAGAAAAAGTATACTTTTTTTACTTCACACTTCAAATCGCACCAAGTTGTTATGTAATATTTCGTGTAATATATATTTATCATTTCAAGTAAACAATTATTAATTGTGACATAAACTTAATAATTTTTAGTTGAGACTTCAACTCCCAAAACGAAAAACTCAAAATTTATAATCGAAATAGTTCAGTGAAAATGAAATTGATACAGGAACAGTTCGGCCCAAAATATTTTGAAATTTCAAAATAAACAGAACGTTTTTGAAAATAAGTAATACTTCTTGAAGGAACAAAACTAAATATTTTCTTTTTTACAGTTAAGAGTTGTTTTATTCACTTTATATAAAATTAAATTAATCTGGAGAAATGTCTATTCACTATTATACATATTGATGATATTGAATTTGAAACACTTGATAAATACTAAAAACATAGTATTTTTTGAAAATTTTTGAGTTTCGTGAATTTTTATTTTATATTTCAACAATTTACTAATATTGAGACAAAAGTGTACTCAACTCCACTCCACAAAATGAACCATTAAAATTTTCACATTTTTATTAACCAAGAACTCCTTAGATTTAGGCGGTAAGAAGGCAATGCAATCTTTATATAATGATAATAATACCAGACCATTTTGAACAAGCGGTAGTCAAGATTTAATATGAAAGTTAGTGCTTCAAAAGTCGTCAAAAATACAGAATTTGATTAATTTGTAGGTACGCATTGCAGTAACTCAAACATTAGCTGTAATATTAGAATAACATACCAGATGACCGAAACTAGTTGTATTAATAGGACCAGTTTTACACGAAATTTCAACATAAGTTATAACCTGATTTGAAATATTGACTAATATCGATTGTGGACTAATTACAGTTCAGAACTTTTGCTTCACTGGAGATGGTTAATCTATAAATTGAATTAAACTGAACACTAATTTTGTTGAACTTTTGGTTCTAAAAATGAAAATGAATTGAAATAATAATGGAAGGTCAAAGCTGCCCGAATCTATCTCAATTTAATAGTAACATCTTACATCTAAATTTAATAGTTTAACATGTTCTGAATATTCTATTGTAAGAGCTATTATTGTGATTTTCAATTATTGAAGAAATTCTTTGGCTTGTTGTAGTGGTGAGAAAATAATTAACCAGATAAATATATATTTTAGATGTAATTATTTATAATCACCAGTACTCAAAAATATCAAAACTAGCTAACATCAACTCAATAATATAAATCGATTACTATAAAAATGAGATTAGTTCTGATCTGATTCATCAATTATAAAGTCAATGTTTAAGATTAATATTCCCTCCTTGTGGTAGTACTATCATAGATCTTCACAAAATTATGAAGTTCATAAATTTATTTTGAACACAACTATATAAAATATTTCTAATAACGAAGTATTCTAAAAATAATTGGTACAGTATATAATAAATTTATATTAAATTTCGTACGATGCTTATTGAGTGAGTTGTTAAAATTGTCCTAGTAATTTCAGGTCCAGTCTAATTCAATAACTAATCTGTAGCTGGGCTTGGAAGCTATATTATTAATATCAAGTGAAATAGTTGCATTTAATATTATTATTATTGTGGACCAAGACATATACAAAAAATAATCTGATGTGTTGAATGTGCCACTCAACTATATGGTTACGAAAATAATGCAAATAATATTGAATTAAAAGTGGTTGTTTTTAGGACATTTTGTAAGAGTAGAACTATACGTGCAGCTATGAGGTCGCCATTAGTACTATAAGTATATTATATCAGAATATTAACATTCATGAATATATAATTTTCCATATCAAGAGCGTATCTTATAAGTTCAAAAGTAGTGAAAAAAGGGACGAATTTCAAAATCAATTAATTCACTAAAGCTCTTGGGGTTTTCTCTTGATTAAACTAATTCATTTATAACTTATATTATTACACCAATTTACTGCTTAAAAATATTTTTTATTATGTTACTAAAAGAATATATAGAAGTACACAAAAATATATAATTATAAAAATTCATTAAAATTATGAAGTGATGCTATCAAATATAACGTTTGTAGACGTATCCATCTAATGCAATGCTGTAATAAATATATATTATGTCACAATCCGTCACACGTAGTCAACTCCCTACATACTTTTGCTTTGTCCTGATAATATATTATCAGATTTTGCGCCATTTCTGGGATAATTTTTAGTCTTGCAACAGGTGAACCAAGCGACTACGAAAATGACTACTCCAATTAGAATCGCGCCGCCAACGCAACAAGCCACAATCGTGATCGCATTGCTTTGATTAGATGCCACATCAATAACTCTGCAATAAAATGCATCGTTATAAATCTCCGGAGGTTCGTTATATAACTCTCCGGAAACATTCACAGTATAATAAATTGAAATCTTGTTACCAGCATATTCACATGGTTGGGAACACTTGCTGTTGCACAACGCTAGATCTGTAAATTCATAAATTGTACATACATTCGCACTAACATTATACAAAGGTTTGAAGGAATTAATACACACGTTCGAGCGAACAGGACAGTTGTAAAATGACTTCACAGAGCCGCTTAAATTAGTTATACACATGTTGAATTGCCCCAAATCTTCTGATGAGACAGGTCTGCAAACCCCAGAAACCTATGAGTTATGTGAATTGCGTTTTCGGCGCCAGAGTAGCTCTTTGAAACTGTAACCAGACTCCGCACATGAGCGACGCGAGTACTATCACATTCACAGTTATAATGCGTAGTATGGACACATGGACACTTTGATCCTCTGAACATTAAATTTGTACATTGTTATAAGCTGTTAATCGCAGTACATGATACTATGGTATTGCTTACTTGAAGTTTCCACATAAGTAGGATCCTCGCAAATGGAAGAATTAGTTGTACAAGTTAGCATAAACAGAAATGAGAGCATCAATATGGTTGTGGAGTAGTTGTATGTCGATTAAAAATTAGTCGATTATACTTTTAAAGTATTTGTGAATCTACATATCTTAAACGTGTTAGGCTCTTCGCAATTAAGGTTTTTCAGAATTCTTAAAAGAGTGCACCGATCACGTATTTGCAGATTTAATATTTAGAAATTACAATCAAAAATGTGGCGGGATTCCTGGAAATCTGTGTGTAATTACTATTCCTCAACAGCATAGCTTCTAAGCTAAATAATATATTGTCTAACTCTCATAAATTTCGCATAAAAGCGATGTAATTATGTAAAATTATAAAAATTCATTAAAATTATGAAGTGATGCTATCAAATATAACGTTTGTAGACGTATCCATCTAATGCAATGCTGTAATAAATATATATTATGTCACAATCCGTCACACGTAGTCAACTCCCTACATACTTTTGCTTTGTCCTGATAATATATTATCAGATTTTGCGCCATTTCTGGGATAATTTTTAGTCTTGCAACAGGTGAACCAAGCGACTACGAAAATGACTACTCCAATAAGAATCGCGCCGCCAACGCAACAAGCCACAATCGTGATCACATTGCTTTGATTAGATGCCACATCAATAACTCTGCAATAAAATGCATCGTTATAAATCTCCGGGGGTTCGTTATATAACTCTCCGGAAACATTCACAGTATAATAAATTGAAATCTTGTTACCAGCATATTCACATGGTTGGGAACACTTGCTGTTGCACAACGCTAGATCTGTAAATTCATAAATTGTACATACATTCGCACTAACATTATACAAAGGTTTGAAGGAATTAATACACGTTGAGCAGACAGGACAGTGCTGTGCCACAGAGCCGCTTAAATTAGTTATACATGTTGAATTAAATCTTCTGATGGAACAGGTCTACAAACCAAACCTAGTTCTGTAAATTTAGAATTTTTCATTACCTTGAGTAAGCTCATACGAAACTGTGTCAGACTCTACTTACATGGGCAATGCAGGTACTATCACATTCTGATTATAATGCAGTATGGACACATGGACACTTTAAATCCTCGACATTAAATTTGTACATTATAAGCTAATTCAAATGCCAGTACATGATGCTATGACATTGGTAGCTACTTGGTTTCCACATGAAGTAGGATCTCGCAAATGGAAGAATTGGTTGTTTACCAAGTTAGCATAAACGAAATGGCAGAAAGAGCATCCAATATGGTTATTGGGTGGCGGATTGTATATTAGAATTAAAAATTAGTCAGTTGCACTAAAGTATTTGATCACATATCTAACGATGTTAGGCTCTTCGCAATTAAGGTTTTTCAGAATTCTAAAAGGAGTGCACCGATCACGTATTTGCAGATTTAATATTTAGAAATTACAATCAAAAATGTGGCGGGATTCCTGGAAATCTGTGTGTAATTACTATTCCTCAACAGCATAGCTTCTAAGCTAAATAATATATTGTCTAACTCTCATAAATTTCGCATAAAAGCGATGTAATTATGTAAAATTATAAAAATTCATTAAAATTATGAAGTGATGCTATCAAATATAACGTTTGTAGACGTATCCATCTAATGCAATGCTGTAATAAATATATATTATGTCACAATCCGTCACACGTAGTCAACTCCCTACATACTTTTGCTTTGTCCTGATAATATATTATCAGATTTTGCGCCATTTCTGGGATAATTTTTAGTCTTGCAACAGGTGAACCAAGCGACTACGAAAATGACTACTCCAATAAGAATCGCGCCGCCAACGCAACAAGCCACAATCGTGATCACATTGCTTTGATTAGATGCCACATCAATAACTCTGCAATAAAATGCATCGTTATAAATCTCCGGGGGTTCGTTATATAACTCTCCGGAAACATTCACAGTATAATAAATTGAAATCTTGTTACCAGCATATTCACATGGTTGGGAACACTTGCTGTTGCACAACGCTAGATCTGTAAATTCATAAATTGTACATACATTCGCACTAACATTATACAAAGGTTTGAAGGAATTAATACACGTTGAACGAACGGGACAATTAACAGTAACCACAGAGCCGCTTAAATTAGTTATACATGTTGAATTGCCCAAATCTTCTGATGGAACAGGTCTACAAACCCAAAAACCTACTGATTCTGTAAATTTAGAATTTTTCGTACCTTGAGTAAACTCATACGAAACTGTGTCAGACTCCTACTTACATGAATGACCGCAGGTACTATCACATTCTGATTATAATGCGTAGTATGGACACATGGACACTTTAAATCCTCTGAACATTAAATTTGTACATTATAAAGCGCTAATTAAATCACCAGTACATGATACTATGACATTAGTAGCTACTTAGTTTCCACATAGAGTAGGATCCTCGCAAATGGAAGAATTAGTTGTACAAGTTAGCATAAACGAAATGGCGAAGAGCATCAATATGGTGGTGGAGTGGCGGATTGTATATTAGAATTAAAAATTAGTCCGATTATAGCACTAAAGTATTTGTGAATCTACATATCTTAAACGTGTTAGGCTCTTCGCAATTAAGGTTTTTCAGAATTCTAAAAGGAGTGCACCGATCACGTATTTGCAGATTTAATATTTAGAAATTACAATCAAAAATGTGGCGGGATTCCTGGAAATCTGTGTGTAATTACTATTCCTCAACAGCATAGCTTCTAAGCTAAATAATATATTGTCTAACTCTCATAAATTTCGCATAAAAGCGATGTAATTATGTAAAATTATAAAAATTCATTAAAATTATGAAGTGATGCTATCAAATATAACGTTTGTAGACGTATCCATCTAATGCAATGCTGTAATAAATATATATTATGTCACAATCCGTCACACGTAGTCAACTCCCTACATACTTTTGCTTTGTCCTGATAATATATTATCAGATTTTGCGCCATTTCTGGGATAATTTTTAGTCTTGCAACAGGTGAACCAAGCGACTACGAAAATGACTACTCCAATTAGAATCGCGCCGCCAACGCAACAAGCCACAATCGTGATCGCATTGCTTTGATTAGATGCCACATCAATAACTCTGCAATAAAATGCATCGTTATAAATCTCCGGAGGTTCGTTATATAACTCTCCGGAAACATTCACAGTATAATAAATTGAAATCTTGTTACCAGCATATTCACATGGTTGGGAACACTTGCTGTTGCACAACGCTAGATCTGTAAATTCATAAATTGTACATACATTCGCACTAACATTATACAAAGGTTTGAAGGAATTAATACACGTTGAGCGAACGGGACAATTAACAGTAACCACAGAGCCGCTTAAATTAGTTATACATGTTGAATTGCCCAAATCTTCTGATGGAACAGGTCTACAAACCCAAAAACCTACTGATTCTGTAAATTTAGAATTTTTCGTACCTTGAGTAAACTCATACGAAACTGTGTCAGACTCCTACTTACATGAATGACCGCAGGTACTATCACATTCTGATTATAATGCGTAGTATGGACACATGGACACTTTAAATCCTCTGAACATTAAATTTGTACATTATAAAGCGCTAATTAAATCACCAGTACATGAAACTATGACATTAGTAGCTACTTAGTTTCCACATAGAGTAGGATCCTCGCAAATGGAAGAATTAGTTGTACAAGTTAGCATAAACGAAATGGCGAAGAGCATCAATATGGTGGTGGAGTGGCGGATTGTATATTAGAATTAAAAATTAGTCCGATTATAGCACTAAAGTATTTGTGAATCTACATATCTTAAACGTG